>RXPK01000021.1:1812113-2179505 GCA_004143645.1 Protaetia brevitarsis
CCTTACCTACATAGCGGATCACCGAAAAAGAGGCAAAAGAAAAATAAACCGTCACCCCGTGAAGAAATACTACGAAAAACCGTCACGTCAATGAACGAACTTACTCGTTGGGTGCACCAGGGGGAGGTATATAAGAAGAATGTGGACCATGGAGAATCAGTTTAGTTCCTGAAGAACTATGAAGTGTGAACGTCGAGCGATAGTTTTGACCCACGGTGAAGCCAGAGAGCGCGCTCAACCAAATGCAAATATAATAGCTGGAAACCATAACATGAGGATAAGACTAGAGGAAAGGTTATCCTTTTTATAAACAACCGGTTGAATGAGTGCGAGCGGACAGCTGATTGGGCTGGGTGGGTAATTGTGCGACCAGCCTCCCGTCCGGATATTCCAAAATAGATGGCATTTTGTTGCTTCTAAAAGGTAACCTTTCCTTCTATAGGAAAATATTTTAATTTAAAGTTTTAGGGTATTTATGTGAGCTATAAATATCATGACGGAACTATAGCTAACTAAAGCTGAAGAAGCGGTTGCTTTAACAATAAAGTTAGAAGAGTAATTTATCCAAAAATAATTCTAAAGAACATATTGGACGAAAGTTCCACTATATAGGAAATAGTTAGGTTTAGAAAAAATAGATGTTTCGGGGGTGACAATCGCTTACCGGAACCTCTCAGGTTTTGCGTACATCGTGCTCGCGAGGCATTAAGAGTATAAGGACTAATTACCAATCCCCAACATAACGCCAGAAAGCGCAATTTACCCTCAGTATTATGTATATATACCTGCTCTTTTTTTTTATTACACATACAATTTCCCAGGTGTAGTATAAACAAATTGTCAATGCATTGGTAACTGGCGAGTAGAACAGTATACCTCCATCGACCAGTTATTATTTTGTTTGATTGCGTAGGCTCATCTGAAATTTTCCATTATTTAGTACTTTTATTATTTATTTATTATTAATTATGGTATTTCCAAACCCTATAACGTATCGTTGAATAACTAAAATAATTGTCTTTTCAGTAACTAGTTATCAGTTTATTCTCCTGAAATGTAATTGAATGATTGAAGCAACCAACAAGCTCTAGCACAGTGACTATCCGTCACTAGCAGTCACTAGTAGAAGCTTAATAGGACCTGGAAAATGTACGAATGTTGTCGATACAACCAAAAAGCTGTACTATGTTTACAAGTTTGAAATTATTTATGAACAAGAAATATGTACATACTGGAGGACTTCTGAAAAGCACATGAAAGAAGTTTTAGTCAACCTAGTTGAAATAGTTAATCGTGACAAGCAATATGCCATTAGGAGGCTTCGTATAAACAATTTAACAATTGCAATGTTGAGGAATTGGTCAAACGATTTAGATTATCAAAGAAGTATTCAGTGGTTACTAAAAAGAATTGAAAATAAATTGCTTTAAATATAATCATTCTGTTATTAAAAAATCAAATTGAATAAATTATTCCTTCTGGATGGAACACTTTCTAATGTCACTGAGTATAATTACAATCAAAACTTTAAAGTCTTCTACTGCCTCGAATAATTAAAATTGGACATATGTCCCAAAAATTTTTTTGTTAAAATGACACGAGCTTTCATATGACAAAGTTTTTCGATGGGCCAATAAATCATCCTGTATGCGCGGTTTTGATTGTGAGTGAAGTTAAAAATTGAAAGGAAATCTTAAGAAAATGTTGTTATCTCAGCATAATATCAAAATATTAATTTACAATTACTTTTTCAATGTGGCTTTAAATGAAAATATATATGCACAAATAAATTGTGGCGATTAACAAAATAAATCTCTTTTCTAGAACTGTGACGTAAATGTTAGTTTAGTAATCCATTGTCCACATTTACAATTTCCTTACATGTCGAATTTTGCTTTACGAACAAATTTAAATGTCTTGAATAATCGTTGTTTAAATATGAGCGTCACCGATCTACGTAACAAAATTTTATTTCTGAATATCATACACACAACGAAATCGGTTAGAATTAATATCGAAACGTAGATTTCGATTCTATTCGGCACCGGAATCGAAAGGGGAATTAAAAACCGGCAGCACGATACGTAATATCCAATAAACGTAGAACTTCTTTGGGTAACGCAGGAAGTGATTGGATTTTTTACGTATCTCCTCATTTCCGCTGGTTGTTTTCTCCTTTTCTATTCGCCGGGCGCCTGGTACCTCTCCTTTCGTTGTTAGGATGGCTATTAATTCTCCTCTCATATCTCGCGTTCGAGTACAGTTACACGCACGATTTAATTCATCCGCTTTTTTTGACATCAACAATGTTACGCGATTGAAAACAAGACGAAGAGGACCTATCGGAAATGTGTGAGAGCTGTCAGGGAAGAAGAGCGAATAAAACGAGTTCGAAAGGAGATAAATTACAGATTGCATGGGCAGGCACAGCAAAGATCAGTGGCGTGCTCATTTCCAACAAGTGTAGAATACAGCGTTCGCAAGAATGTAAGAAATAGTAGATTTTTATAAGCAATATAATTTTCGTTTCCCTTTCCTTCTTTGATCTTCTTTTAATTACTCTTCTTTCATTTTTCGGAACTGTAGATCTGATTATAGAATAGAATAGAATAAAATATTATCATCATTTATTTATGATTTTATTATCATCATTCTGTTGTCAGGAACCATGTTAAATAAAATAATACAAAACAAAAGTATAAAGCATGTTACTCACACTCATATTAAACATTCTTCAATAGAGTAGAGCCCACGGACCCATTGCAGGTGCGGATCCAGAAAAAATTACGGCCCAAATCGAACGTATTTGGAGATCCAATAAGCATAAGTATAGTATCGGGATTCTTCTCAAGAAGTTTTCGTAGAAAAATCGTGAAGAGCATTCAGGTAAAAGTGAATTTAAATACTAGTATTGAAACGTTTTAGGTACAAATTTAGTCGAACTGAAATATTTCTGACCGTATGGCGTTAAATCGTAGGAGCAGCTAACGAAACAACCGTCTCACAGAGGCTTAAAATCGGAAAAAACGCGATCGAATTTTCAACTTCTTCCGATAAACATAAAATTATGGTAGATTTAGTAGATATGTAGTAGCACATCATGCTTTAAATTAAAAAAATTAAGAATATTCTATGATCACAAATGAAGGATATAAAGTTTGAAACAAGCAAGAAAGTAGTATTTTAAATTTGACATCACTCGTCGAATTATGTTATTCTATGGACATTACATTGTATAGACTAATTGCCTAAAAATTTATTTCAAAGGTATATTTAGTTTCAAAGTTATATCCATTAAGAAGAGTTTAAGGCAATTAGAGCGATTAGAAAAGTGCATTTAGGTTCCTAAATATCTACACCTTAAGAGGCGAGTATTTTTCTTAGCAGCAGATAATTACATGGTTCAGTAGGACAACTCAGAACAAAAAATATTGCGTTACCACAACTCACTAAATCCAATATTTGTCGCTTTTTATATGGTTGTCTGCGGCAAGGGTCAGTATAAGTAATGAAAGACACGAAATCGTTTTCAGCAGAGTGTGTTTTATCAATGCAATTCCGTAAAGTGTTGGTGTTTAATTTCGTACTTTCAGTGGTTTCATTTTGTAAGCTTTACTTGGCTTGACCTAACCCTAACTGCGCCCTACTGGAAAAAGAAAGCGTCACCCCTATTATGCCAAGCATTTCGGTATACCGCCAAGTATGAACAACATTTATACAATAGCTCCAACAAAGTAAATGTAACGTATTTTGAATCCATTCAATCAAAAGATATTTTATTTCCACCGTATACTGGTTCACATGACCATGATGCTCAGATTTGTCGAGGCATTTTGGCATATCACAAACAAGACTTAATTATTTTTACTTATGGTTCCAACAGTAGCAATGGTTGCGGATGCGCCATTTATTCTATCAATGATGGATATCATAAACTGTATAGATTAGATAAAGATGCATCCATTTATACCGCAGATGCGGTTGCTATTTTGGAAGCGCTACGCTATGGCGCTAAGACAAACTTCCGATGCATTGTGATCATATCAGATTCAGCCAGTGTTTTACAATCTATCAGTAGCACACTAAAGCCAGATAACCCTATAGTTACAGATATTATTACTTTGACAGTTGCTTTCAAAGAATAGATGTTAAAACAAAATTCTATTGGGTTAAAGCAGATTCAGGCATCAAATATAATGAGAAAGTCGACGAGCTTGCCAAACTAAGTTGCACTGATGGTATTCTATACAAGCCTATCCCTAGTATCAGAGAAATACTAAAATTAGTGGACCACGAAGTAAGATATCGCGCTTGGGAAGATTCTTGGCAAAGAGCTTACAATACCAAAATGACACAGTACGCCTATATATATATCCGACAGTTAACGAAACACCGTGGTATTACTCAGAAACTAAAATCCCTAGACGCTATCGCACAACAATAGCTCGATTAAAATTTAGACATGGCCAATATCCGGCACATTTGTTTAGACTTGGTACAAAATCCTCACCAAACTGTCAATGTGGTTACGAAATTGCTGACCTTAACCACATATTATTTAATTGTGCTCTACATCAAAATGTATTGGATGGATTTGTCTTACAATTGGTTTCGCAAGGCATACAATTACCAAGTAACTTGATTACTCTACTGCTTTCCAACAAGAAAACTGTGTATGACCTCATAATTACCACTCTGAACAAAATGGATGTTGACATTTGAAAACAGCTGCGAAATAATCCTCATCCTTAGTTTCCTGTGTGGGTTACCTATTTTCCGTTGGCCGTTTGCTTGTTCGTCTTGACGTTAGTCATCTCGATAGGCCCCGAGATGTGAAATGTGTGTCCCTGTACGTTCCACTTGTATTTCACAGCTGATCTTTACGCGAATTACGGAGGCATATGGGCTACGATCCCGAGCTGCCATTTAAAAAAATAAAAAAAAAGCTTTACTTGCCTTAGTGCTATCTTAACATAAAGAAAAGATCAGATGTATGGATCTGCATAAGATAATGCAACCTCCACGAAGAACGACGGAATACAGTAAAGCTCCAGTTTTAGATTTTTTAATGACACATTTTGGGACAAATGGTGATGAAATTGCTACGAAAACCGGTTTTTTTGCAACGTATTATGGCAATTGGAAAAGTGTAGACAGAAAAAATGATAGTTTACTGGCAAAATTTCATATTTGGTTGCGAAAGAAAAATTTCCTGATAAGATCTTCGGTGCTTTTCACCCAGGTAGTTTTGCCATGCCTTCTAAAGAGTTTGGGGATTGCTTTATGGTATAATAATAATAAATAATATAATAAAATGGCGAAAAACAGAAATTGCGAAAAACACAAACTGTTGACAAGTTATCATTTATAACTACGATGAAACTGAGGAGGGCGGTGATAAATCTATAGCGAAACTACTACTACTACAACCACATCTACGCGAACCCAGCGGATATTACACGCATGGAGATCAAGATCAGCAGAAATTCAATCAAGTTATCCCACTAAAGAAGCCTTATGAATGATTTGGTGGCTCTTTGTACACGACCAGTTAAGCAAGGTATGTTAAAATTTAGTCTCTCTGTGTTACATTCATATATTTGGTGTTTCGAATGCAGCATACCGGCTTGATTTTAAAAGATAGAATGTAGTCAAACGGAATTCCAAAAAAATAAGGGACTTTTTGTAGTTTGGAGTAATTTTGAAGCGACCGTTAACAGTGGCTACGAAATAAACATTGAAAACTTTGAGCAGTACTGCCTACAAATAATCCAGCAGTAGGTTTCCTTGATATTATATGTCACTCTCTGTGCATAAACTACTGATATACAGACACATAATTGTTCAAGGAGCTCTAGTTCCCATTGACGAACTTTCAGAGGAAGGCTAAGAAAAAAAAATAATAAAGATATGAGAACATATCGCCAAAGTCATTCGAGAAAGTGGAGCCCAACCAAAATCAATAAAGATTTGTTTAATAGATTAATTTTTAGTTCTGATTCATGTTTGTACTCATTTGTTATTAGCCAAAAGCAACATAGACAACTAAGGGGAAATATGTTAGAATTATTAAAACTCAATAATGAAGAACAAGAAATTCTTTCACAAAACGTTGCCGAAGAAGAAGATGAGCAAGATTCTAACGACGAATGAAATATTGTGAGAGTGTTTGTAAGTATTTTTGTAAATACTTTCTATTTAATGCTACAATTATATTTTTACATTAGTTTTACCTTTTTTTTACTTTGCCTCTTTATGTTATTGATTCTACCCCCTTCTGAGAGGTTCAACACGAACACTAAAATATTGTTTTTGGAACAACACTGTTGAAAATATTATCGGTGTTGGCGTTAATTTTGCGCTAGTCAAATATTTTAGTGTTGATTTTTACAAACTTTGCCAGACGAGTTGACTACGTGTGTTTAATAGAACAGAAATTACTAGAATTTCGTGTGAATTCTTTGTTCAGATATGAAGATTTACTATTTTTTCTAGACATTCAGAAGCGTCAACCAATCAAAATTTTGCCCTCGGATAAAAATATAGATACCCCACCTAATCTAATACGGTATATTATACGCATCACGTGCATTGCACGTGTATCTGTTTTCAGGTTTGTTTCTGCGTATTAACATATACAAACAAACCACCAAACGTGTACTGACCTGCAAAGTGTAATCTTGTGTTATTAAACGTTAATTCCAGTGTGCATAAAAAATGTCAACATCTTAAAGATGTATTGGGACGTCTATTTACGTAATTAGTTCAGATTTGAGTCAAATAGCATAAACATTCACTTAATTTTATAATGGTTCTCAAAAAATCATTTTGAAATTGGCACGTTTAGTTGAAACCAAAACTTTTGAATGAATGGTTCTTGAATTTATAATTGAGAAAACGTCTTAAAGAGAGAATATTATAGCACTAAGAAATAAGAGTTACATATTAAAATGACGTCGTGTTTAGAAAACGGTGTTAAATCACCCAATCGCATTCATTTAGTTAAACAGCTAGTAAATTTGTTTAGTCTAGATCAAATAAAATGTGACTAGAAGTATTTTATAATTCCACGTGTCAGTTGGACAAAATAACCCCTTAGCAATAGACAATACTTGACCATCTTTGCTCGTCAAATTTAAACTCGTATAGTTCTCGACAAAATAACACAAAAAGAGTGTGGACCTCTCCTGACTATTAAATTAGTCAAAAAAGTGTTAAAATTTTCAACAGTGCAGGATGTTCTGCAATATACCAAATCCCATACCTTTTGGGAGATATTTCTTAATTATTTTAAAAGTTACAAATTTCAATCGCTTATTTTCGAAATTTTCTAACGATGATCAGTCAACCAACTCAAATTCGAACAGTAATCATAACCGACATTAAAAGACCGTTATTCACCCCAAACGGAAGGGAGCACAACATATTACTAAAAATATAACATACCAAAGAAAAATAAATTTCTCGGAAGAATATTTATGAAAACCCCAGGTAAGCTTGAACTAACAAATTTAAATACAGTTAATAGTTTTTACAATTTTAGAAAAAGCATTTTTTGTTTTAAAAGTGTTTTTATCGAAAGTTAAATAGGATAGGGAAGCATAGCATATAAATCTATAACAATCTTGTCTTGCCTTAGGGTATTAAAAATGAAATTACGTAATACGTGTTTAGACGTCTCTCACACAATAGAAATTCCTCATCTTTACACTTCCATCAAACTAAATTTCTTCTATACATCCTGTGGTGATTCAATGGCATTTTGCAAAGACGACAGGGTGTCAATAATCATTTTCATACCTGTATACCACTGCAATGTTTACTACACCCATATCGGATAAAATAGCAACATATTAGAAGTGATAAAAAGCATCCAGGATATGGCTCATTAAGATAGGTGACCGCCAGCCGCTTATTGCTTCTGGCTTACCCGTTCTTACGCGTTTGACGTAATCATTTTTCGTTTACTTGTTGTTTTCCTCTTCCGCTGCCGTCTACCGGCTCACATTCCCATTCAGAAGTTCTTGCAGCGAAGTATGCGGTTTCTTTTTTCACCTCAACCGATCGTCGATGAAATGCCCGATTTCCACTCGTCACACTCTTCCGTCGTCATCGCTGCTTTCCTCTCTAAATATCGTATCTCTCTCTCTTCCTCCTTTAAACGCTGCATCAGACTTTGCGCTAGGAAAAACAACAGAAGCAACATGTGTATGTTTATGCAGGCGTACCACCTGATCACGGCCAGTCAATGAATTTATGAATGAATGAGTGAACCGGTGAAAGAAAAGAGTGGAACTCGCTGGCTGAGATATGGGTACAGGAAGAGGTGGAGACTATCCGTCGAGTAAATGTCGTGTAAAACAGCACGGCAAGTCGAAGTATTTAACGTCAGCTGCGGTGAAAGTATAACGTCGATGTTAAGTATTACGTTTGGTTTCAATTAAACTCACATGAACTTCCACATACAACGTGTTCCAAAGATCAACCTTATCCCTTGGAGGAGTGATAAGCCAGATGATAACTAGCTAGAATAACTAAATATAATCTCATTGTCAGTAAATGCTTTTTTCAGATAATGCTCCTTTTATGATTTTCCAGAAAATCGACCGCTCACATGAGTTTTTCAAGTGGCACAGGTATAGAGTTTGATATTTTTGGATTCCAAAATTTAAATTAAAACTAATAGCTTTTATATTTACAAAAAATAAAATATTTTCTCCTAAATTCATGAGATATTATTATTTTCCAAGCCATGCTTTACAACAATCTCTGTAATATTTTATTTATTATTTTATTTTTTATTTATTTTTTTTATTATTTATTTAATTATTTAGGAAAACACTTAAGGATTTATTGCTGTCTCACTTATTTTACAATTTTGAAAAATTCTTTTTAGTTGCCAATTAGTAGTACTTTTTAAATTTTTTCAGATTTTAAGTAATATTTAGCTTTTAATTTTCTTTTTTATTGCGGTTCATTTAATTTACTACTATTTTATGTCTTTTTTATTACTCATGCACGTTTGTTTTTTGATTTATTTAAGTTAGTTTTAATTTACGTTGAATTAGCTTTTAGTTAGGTATATAGTTGAGTTTAATTTTAATTTACATTTATTTCCAATATTTCTTTGTTTTATTTTATTCAGAGTAGAGTATGTTATTTTAGAATATTTTCGTTTCATTATTTTGTGGCTTTTTTGTTGTTGACTTATTATACACATTTATTGTCTACATAATCAATAAACTATTATTATTATTATTATTATTATTATTATTATTATTATTATTATATACAGGTATTTAATATATTTCCTATATATGGGTAGAAAACTACCAGAATAATGTTTAAATCCTTACATCATAGGTATGTATATACGAGATATACTGACCTTTCGTCCATAATTAGGTAAAATTAATGATGTACAGTGTTGAAAATAAATACAACCTAATTAGATCGAAATTGTAATTTGTTTATTACATTTTCAATTATCTATCCCTTTACCAGTTTCACATATAATTTGCCTTCTTCTGGTATACATAAATTAGTTAATGCTTGCTTTGCAGATGGTGTATTTTCAGCTTTGCTGAAAACTAATTCTTTCTCTAAACGGTTTATATATAGGAAAGGGGATACTGATAATAACAATAATAATATAGTCTCTATTTCTACTACACTATACAAGTCGAAACAACGTCTAAACTAAGAAAAAGAAAACATTTACTTATGCACCTACATTATTTTAATTATATACAACTAATTAAATTCAAGAAATTCAGAAACACTGTATGACTCAATATTACATATGTAAGAATGCGTCATACGTTTAAACCTTACAAAGTTATTTTCTAATTTTATATTTGAAGGTAATTTGTTAAAAAAAAAACGAATACTATTGTAAAGTACACCTTTGGTGGATTTAGTTAGTCGAGGAACTTTGTAATTTGTTTTATGTCTTGTTGTATGTATATGTGTTTTTTCGTTATCTCTAATTGTAAGTAAAGTTTTGTTTTTAAAGTTAAATAAAAGACATTCATGTATGTAAATACTATAAAAAGTGAAAAAGCTGCTAGATCTAAAGACGAATTGAAGTGATACGTTAAAATTCAGGCCTAGTAGTGCTCGCACCGCCCTTTTATGTAAAACGAATATGTGCTCAGCTTCGGGAGAGGATCCCCAGAGCAAGATACCATAACGGATTATCGAAACACAGTATGAATGGTATACTGCCTTCACAGTTGCATAATTACAGACTCTACTTAATATTTTTAATGCGAAGCAAGCACCACCGAGCCTGCCACACACCTGTTCTATGTGATGGGTCCATCTAAGTGTGTCATCTATACTGACTTCCAAGAAACGACAGGATTTTATTAATTTTATTTTATCGTTATCTAGAACAATATCAACTAGAGTGTGTATAGTTTCATTGATTTTAATCAGTATACAATACGTTTTGTTTTCATTTATTCGTAAGCCATTCTCTATAAACCATTGTTTTACAGAACGATAATTATCTTGTCCGGTTTGTATTAAGGATGGAAAATCAAAACCACTAAACAGCAAGTTTGTATCATCTGCGTAATTAATGTTTTTTTTTATTGTTGCATGCACGTTTACAAAAATGTCATTTATAAAAATAATAATGGCCCCAGCACGCTACCCTGAGGAACACCAATGTCTGTGGAGAGCGTACTGGAATACGCTACACTCGAAACACTGTTTAATTTAACTGTCTGTCGTCTATTGACTGGCTAAGTACAACTTGAACCACTCCAATGGCACACCTCTCACACCATAACACCGAAGTTTCTCAAGCAATAATGCATATGATATAGTATCAAACGCTTTAATAAGGTCTAAAAAGATACCGCAAACTAAGTTATTTTCTTTCTAAGTTTCTAAGTTTCCAAATTAGATAGTATCCAATTAGAGTATTCGAATAAAGCCGTATTAGTGCTTTTCCCAGTAATAAAATCATGTTGATTTTTGTTTATGGGATTATGCTTCTTGAAAAACGAAAAAAACTTGTGCAGCAACCACAGTCTCAAAGATTTATTCAAATGTTGTTAATTGACTGATAAGCCTGTAATTTTCGAAATTGTTACGATCACCTTTTTTGTATGTAGGTATAATTGCATGTTTGAGGAGAGTTGGAAATTATCCATTCTTTAATGAATCGTTAATAATCTGAAAAAGTGGCTCCGCAATCACATGAAAACAGCTTTCTTTCTGTAAGGCGTAATGAGATTTCATCAATACCAATAGAGTTTTTATTTTTTTAATTTAGATACAATTTGTTTTAAATCTGAAGTTACTATTAGTCTAAAGTTGAAAGAAAATGGATTTTGTTTAATACGTAGGTGAGTCGGTTGCTTGGAATCCGATGCCGCTCCCGGCGAAGTGTTAAAGAAGGCATTAAATTTATTAGCTAAGAATTTTGGATCATTTGTGTAATGAACGGTATTACTACTTTTCCCTAACTCCTTATTTATTATTTCCCACATAGTTTTAGATTTAACTTATCAATTTACAGGGCAGTATCTATTGCTTCATGTTTTTCAAAACTATTCGAATATGCCATGCTAAATAGAATCAATAGTTTTTTTTAGATAAATTTGATTTACTGTCTCAATCGCAATATGGATTTAGAATCGGAAAATCTACAATTTACAATGCTTTATTAGATATACACAGCACTATTATAAATAACTTAGAAAATAAATTACTACCAAGTAGTATTATCTGTGACTTATCAAAAAATTTTAATTGCATCAATCATCAATTACTAATAAATAAACTTGAATCTATGGGATTACGGGGTAAAGTTAACCATGCCATTGGTTAATCCATTGAATAGAATACAATTTGTTGAGATAACAATTAAAAATGTTAATACTAAACAAACAGGTAGGTCATCCCTTATGCCTAGCTGTATTGGAGCCCATGTAATTTTATTGTGTGTATGTTATGCAGATGACACAACTTTAATTAATGCTATTCATGAAAGGCATGGCGCTTATGCTGCTGAAATCACGATAAGTAAAATGTATGGTTGGTGCTGCGCAAACGGTCTTTCCCTATACCTAGACAAAACTAAATATTTTTTCATACTTTACAAAAAAAAAAATGATTCGTATCTCGTAATATATCTGAATAGTAATATCATTTCTTGCAGTAGGACTGCAAAGTTATTGGGAGTGAGCTTTACTTCTACTCTTACGTGGGACGCGCAGTGCAACTCCCTAATATCTAGAATAAACATTGTCATTGTTAAACTTCGCAACTAAAAGCTGCCATAAGCTTTGAAATATTAATAATTGTTTATTACGCAGAGTTTCAGTTATTACTTCTATATGGCATACTCCTATGGGGCTCGAGTACTTTTGCGAGTACAGTTTTCTTAAATAGAAAGCTGCTCTTAGATGTATTTCCGATATCTTACTTAAAAATAGAATAATATATAGAATGTTCCATTTAAAATAACGGAATAAGTATCCGTTTTCCTACTTTTGAAACCCCCTGTGTAGTAAAAAATATTTTAAAGTTATGTAGTTAGTAAGTTATGAATTCTGTAAAGCTTCTGTATAAAACACTTTTTCCTAAAATCAAAAATAGAACTGTAATCAAAGACCCAGTCTTGGATGGTACGCCTGTATACAGGGTGAGTTTTTTTATCTTGAGACAAATATCTCTAAAACACCGAACTCGATTCGGCACCATTCAGTGAGCCCCCTACATTATAACAAATCTTATTAAGATCTTTTTTTGATTTCATGCAGTATTTCAGAGATATTCCGTTGTCTCAAGATAAAAAACTCACCCTGTATACAAGGCAATATAAATCCTGCATCGTTTTCATACGTTATGTATACTTCTTCGTTATTAATTTTTTCTTTAGCATATGTAACTATGAAAATGTAAAAATAGACCACTTTAAAACTATCAGCGGTAGATGGATGCTGATAAATAGAACTTCATTCAATCTGCCTAATGTAACACCGATATATTTGAACTGGAAAGTATGTCAAAAAGTAGACGATGGAACAAAAAGGTAATTTCAACCGATTTTATTTTCATTAAATATGTAAATATTACCTAGTATGTAAATTGTCCTGGACATTAATAATAAGTATGCATAATGGGATTACTTGGATTGTAAGCTAGTCTGAAATTAACTGTAATCGGCCAAGATTTAAATATATAATGTTTATGATAATAGTGAAGATAAATTAAATTATATGCTGTGAAGATGTTGCCAATATAAGCGTAACTATGTATTCATCCTTACGCTATTTTAAGCACCAGTTTCTGTGTAAGAATAAGTAAAACATGTATTTACTATTATTAAGTGCAAATTAATTCTTGTTGTTAGACTGAAATTCTTTTAAAGAGGTGATAAATATTTACGCCTAAAATACATATTTAAACGCCTCCTCCCAACTTATACTTTCATTTATGCTGCTCAAGTGGGAGTTCACCATAAAATACTACAACCAACCAGTACAAGTTCTTAAGCATTAAAATATTTATCTGCCAAACATTTACTTTCCAAAAGAATCCTGATGATTAAATTCATGCAAAAATTATTTATAGCAACTCTCAAATTAGATTTAAACAATGTAAACCGAAAAATATGTTTTCTTGGAAGTAAAACAGTAAATTTTTACTTATTTAGACAATGAAGGTTTTATCACAGCTACGCCTTTCATGAAGCTGCTTCAATAATATTTACTTAACTCGTATAAAAAACAACGTACTTTTTTGTATCTCACAAGGGGAAGCCGCCAAATGTTAAACTCAGACTTGGTCCCGGTTTGATTATGATAATGGGGATTCCTTGGGGCACTTTTGTAAAATATTAGCCAGATCTAAAATCGTTCGGTAATTCATTTTAAAATAGGCAACGGCTATAGAAAACATTCCTCTGATATAAAGTAGTAATGCGCTTGTTTGAACGTAGGAGTTTGCCCTTGTATCGTGTGCATGCTTGTTTTCGTTTTGCTAAATAAACTGTAGTTTCTATGGACGAAACAGCATACACTGCAAATGTAGGTGTCGAAAACCGTCATTATTCCAAGCTGTTTGAATGACCCTCTACTTGAGTCTCCTCACTCCTAACTTGTTTATTAAGCAGATGGCATATTTTTGAAGTATGAACATCCTCTGGACATGTGAGCTTAAACCCCATAATGCAATTCCATAGCGCATACGTGAATCGAAGCAAGAAAGATAAATTGCCAGTAAGGTGCCCAGGTTACAATCATTTCTAAATGTGCGCAAAAGAAAGCATTCTTTCCTCAGATTGATCGCGAGACTATGCATATGTGCTTCCCTAGTCAAACATGCATCCAATGTTACACCAAGCAGTTTCACCGTTGTGTCCAGCTCGATATTGATATTATTATGATTTAATAGATTTGAATTTAATCTCAAGCTTTTAAATGTACCACCACCGCTTTGCTCTCATAGAAAATTTTTGGTTGACCACAATGATATATGTTTTTAAACACATACAGCAAGGCTTACAACATCCGTTAAAGAAGAAGCTTTTAACAAGAAGTTTGTGTCATTTGCATAACATAAAACTTTGATTTTTCTAAATATTGAATTTAATCATTTGTGTATATAATGTATAAGAATGGACCTAAGATAGATCCTTTCGGGACTCCTGCCTTCGCATGCCTTCGCTGACATTCCCACTTGGTAGTTTCACACATTGATATTTTCTTTGATGTAACACTTTAATAAATTTAAGGCTTTCCCACGAACCCCATAGCGCTGCTGTCTCTCTAGTAACAACTCATGATTTACACTATCAAAAGCACCAGAATAATCTTAACGTCTAATCTAACTTCACTTATTTCACAGTAGTGATAGGTTGCTATGAAGCAAACTGCCATTTTATAGATGCTAACAACCGTCAGCAGTTTGTAGCAGCTTCCTGATATAGTAGACAAGTGCGAATATTGTGAAACATATATGTATATTCGTAGCAGTAGCTTCTTTACGTTAGCAGCTACAACCTGTTATATATAATATGTTGTGTAAAGCGAGTATCGTGCGTCGGTTTGGATTGGAGTCGCGCGCTGTTGAGCATGCAAATTTTGTCGTATAGGGGTATTTAGATCGCCTTGATGACTTTGGGAGGCGTGTGACCTAGAATGGATTAATTTCTTTTCAATGATTAAATTGATTTTTTTTTTACAACACCGGTGGTGAATGGAGGTAATAATAACTAAATGAGTAAATTGATTTTTAATTTTTTGATAATTTATTAATTTGTTGCAGTTTGTAGTTGTAACTTCAGTGCTTATGTAATAAAAAACGTCATTTTCATGTGATTATTAAATTAAAGATTTTAGTACGTTTTTTCAAATACATTTGAATAGCTTCCTATTATTAAAATCATATTAATATTATTATAATGATTGCCACTAAGCTATTGCAATATATGTTGGTTGTATTTTATTCTAGTAGTAAACTTTGCTGGTGGCTTGTAACTGAAAGGCTAACAATAATTTGTGTATGGTGTTGTTATTTATATGAATTTGGGTGGTGACAACAACATAAGAAACAAAGATAAATACATAAAGGCTATATTTATTTGATATTGTAAATTCAGGAAACATTTTATTGTAAGAAACAGTTCATTATTTTGTAGCACTATCTATGTATCATAGATGTTTTTTACCGCAAAAAAAAATGAACTAACAAACATAATAAAGAAGGGATTTCTAATAATACTTATATTTTAGTGAGGTGTTAAATAAATGACAAGTGTACGCGGTAAGAAACAAAATCTTCTAGAAATAACGAATATGCGGAATATAAGTAAATAAGACAATAAAAAATAAACAGAATTCTCTAGCAACTACATAGAAATATTGTTTTTGTCAAGCCCCGGTGGCGACAATTTTATTCCAAGTAATAATAGTTATTTTGTGTAACAATTCCACACAATGTAAGTTTCGCTGATTAGTTTTCCTAGTTTTTATATCGATTTTGGTTAAGAAATACCTATGCAAAAACACATAATACATGTCATTCTAAAACTCGATCATTATGAAACGTAACCCCTCAGAACCTACTACTGATGGTTATTATTGTTACTTCTTACAATGACCGTTTTATAATTGATAGAAAATACCAATTTATACTTTTCCGTTCAAGAAACTATACTTTTTCATTTATTAATCAATTATACATATTAGTAGATCATTATTAGTTACGAAAATATATACAATCCCTAGGTGTACATACAGTCGCGAGCAAATGTTATAGGCACCTTTGACAAAACTAATGGGTTTCATGTTTCTTGCATTTTTTTTGTGACAGTTATTTCAACGTTTTTTATAATCGCCTTTATGGTTACAATAGTCTTTATAGATGCCTTTTGTAAATGTATTATTTTTTTTAAATATTTTCAAGTCTTCGAGATGTCACTTTCCCCCTCCCATCTAAAAAGTATTATAGCTGTACTAAAAACACTCTAATATGCAACAAATTAATAAAATCCCTTAAAATACTACATATCTATAATGTATTACCTACAAGTTTTTATTTTCTCATTTTTTACTGTGATATTCGCCCAAAATTTAGGGTGCCTATAACATTTGCTCGCGACTGTATATATAAAGCTAGTCACATACGTACATACTGCTGTGGACAGACACCTTGTTTTCGCGAGAGTTTTTTTTTAAATTGCATAGATTTTGTCGTGTTTACTCCGATCAACCTTTGTCAAAGTTTCGGGAAAATGTTCACAGATGTATATTTTATTTTTATATAAGATTTAGTTAATGATTTGATTGTATGATTTATTTAGTTGAGTGTTCAGTTGTTTTAAATTAATTTCACTCTTTAAATATTTTGCGTTCACTGGTATTGTTTATGTTAAGGTAAAGTCAGGTAAGTGTGTAACCGGGGCAAGTGTGTAGTTTGGCTATATTTAATTTTAAAATTAAAATACAGACGTCCTCTTGTTATAATACTAATGTACTGAACTTCATACTAGTTTTACAAATAAAAATTCACATCTGCTAACGTGTAATAACTTAGATATCTGGTAAATTTATTATACCTTATTAAAAAGGCATCAGTATAGTATTACACACTTGGCCGAACAAAAGGGTATATAAAATGCGGAACGATTACACACTTGCCCCATTTTGCTGGGTAAGTGTGTAGTATTGATAGTGTTTAAAATTTCTTTTTTTTTCTAGTAAACCTTTGATAATTATGAAAGGCCTATCTATTGAAGGCTTACAACTGGGCATATATTACGTACTTTTATGTGTAAAATTTATGAAAATGTCTTCTTGTGTGAACAGTGTTACATTTTCTTCACACTATGCAATTTTTACTACACACTTACCTGACTTTACCTTATTATGTTTTGAGATTTTGTCCGTTGGCGGACTAGATCTGTGCGGCTTCGCTGTACGCAGCGGGCGAGTTTGTCAGGCAGTTCCGAGATAGACGTTAGCGCGTGAGTACATGTAATTCTATATTGTTTGCTGCCATTTTGTTATTTCATTTGATTTTGAGATTTGAATTCGCGTTTATTATTTTATTTTATCCATCAAGGAACTCGCTATATAATAATTGTTATTATATTGTTGTGTACACAATTTAGATATAAGATCATTCATTATTTCGTGCAAGAAGATAGATAGAGTTCATTTTTGATTTTCTAGTTTGCTGTTTCATTTTTATTTTATTAATCACCTCGGGTTGGGTGAATAGTAGCATTGTACTTACTTTTAATTTGCAATTTTGTAAATGTTTAGTGTTCCACGATTTTATTTTATTTCAATTTGATACCATGTGGTTTGATTTGAAAGATATTGGATTATCTTCCTGGACAACTTTTTCTTTTGCTTGATATAGGATTTAGCATTGTCCTATTGTAATTTAGAATCTATAGCAGATTTTTGATTTAAGCCAGAACCCTCTGTCCACGGTTTTTTTTCAGAAAAATTTTGTATTTCACATTTTTTTTTCCTTTTTTTTATAATAAAAATTTTTGATTGTGAGTTAACGTCATTCAAAATACTGTTCTTTTATTTTTGTTTAAACCTTTTCAATTTTTAGAGTATTCAAGAAAGTCAGTTTTCTTTCATCCACAATTTACTTTTCGCGATTAGATTAATTGTTCTTTTACGCCCTTTTAAAATTTTTATCCGTTGAGCTAGTTAATTTAATTTTTCATTGTTATTATTCATTTTTGCTTTTTCAACTCAGTCTGTACACAGCAATACGTAACAAATTTATCTGTAATGTTCTTTCTTCTGTAATAAACTTAATAAAACCGTTTAAAATACAGCACATTTGGCCTAGAAATATTACTATTACACATATGGTGGGAAGATACTTCGTATCATAAAATCATAGTGTACATCTAATAATTATTAATATCACCAAATGCGATGTCCAGTCGTCAAATAACTAACTATAGACGTAAAAAAAACTGCACAAAAGAAACGATTACGCAGAATCTAGAACAGAGTAAGACAGGCGAGCAATTATTCGTTAAAAAAATATATAATGGGAACATCGCCTATCAAGCAACCTCTGTCTCGACGGTTTCTTCGAAGATAATCATTATTACGGGGACTGGGACACGAGAGAAGGTGCATGAAAGGGTCCTCCGCGGATCTACGGTCCGGTGATTCCGGACAGAGTCCGGGGAGCGGCCGACAGAGCGAGCACAAAACTCACAGCCGACGACGATAAAGTGGCTGTGCAGACCGCTGCTTTCTGGCTATATATCTGGCTGCGTTCGTGTGAGAATGTGTGAGTGTTCTCCTATATGACCTTTTGACATTAACGAGTCACGGTCGACTGAAACGGTGGCAGACGAGCAGACGTTAAAAACACGACACGTACGTAGATAGATACAATACATACAACTCACTATTAGCAAACGAAACAATAAAATATGTTAAAAGTATAACAATGGATCGTAAAACATTTTAAAAGGAATTTTTAATGTTTCTTTCTTCTGTTGGTATATAGTGGTGTCTTGTCGTTCCGAATAAAAACAGTCGAAATCCATTAACCCCTGGACTTAAGACTTAATTAAGCAATGGTTGTATGGGTTTCAGTTCGAGCGCACTTAAATTATTGCGTAAATGTAAAATAAAATAAACCTAATACAAGAATACAAGAAAAGCCTATTAAGGAATTCTTGTAACTTCTCTGAACAACTGGTCATTATGGCTACCCATGTTTTCTTTATAAATAATGAAATAAATTTCTGTCTTAAGAACCGAGAAACCGAAAAAGAATTACTACTATACAAACATAAAGCATTTGCTTTAGTGACTGCTTTAACCACTGGGCTACTTTTAAATTGTGCTTCTTCAAATTGTGACAGCTGTCAGTGACAAACCGAAATTAGAAACGATTATATTTTACTGTATTATTTTATTACAACTTGTTAGGATTACAACAGAAAACATTTATTATCGAAAGTTATTTTAGAACTATAGTCGAAAATTAGATAATGAAGAATGGTTTTATTCCATTAATCACTGCATGCAGGATTTCCGGCAACAGTTTCCTAATCTGGCAGTTACTACTTACGCACAGCTTTTAAGTCATGTTCATGCTTGTATTGACAAATGCAACTAGGGCAGTTACTCATAAACCGGCGGTGGTGCACCTAAAAAACGAAGGATATTCGACGTGGAATGTATAACTCATCAGCTAAAAAATCAATTCCAAAGCTTTCTCAAAAAGTTCAGTTGTCATTGGAAACATTCCATGCCGGTTTAAAAAAGGACTTAAAGTTATTTTCTTATAACTTCAAGTAGTTTATGAACTCACGCAGGTAGATTTTGATACGTGAACGCAGTACTGTCAGTGGTTTTCACAAAACATAATTAGTGACAATATTCTTGATAAAAATACTTTTTTTCTGATGAGGCTTGGTTCCATCTTTCTGGTTATTTAAATAAGCAAAATATGAGAATGTGGTGGATGGAAAACTTTGACGAATTCGTAGAAACTTCATTACATCCGCAAAAAATAGGCGCCTGGCTAGCAGTTTCAAGGAGGCGAATTATTGGACCTGTTTTTTTTATTCAAACAATAACTACTGAAAGATGTCAAAACGAATTATTACAGCTGTTTATCAAAAAACTTCATGATGACGAACTTACAGTAGATTTGTAGGATACAAAAATATCGTTACAGGTTGTTATTTTTGAACAGTTCGGTATATGTATTTATTTACAATTTAATTTTCTAGAATATTCAGTGTTAAGTTTTTTGAGCCCTCCTTTACAAATTCCATGTAGTACGTGTGGCATCTCTGAGATTGTTACCGTGCCGTTTAATTCTGAGGTAGGTGGATTGCAATAGTATGCAAACACAATATTGCAAATTATCCTTTGCTGATTTCTACTAGCATACAACGTGTCGCAAAAAGTTGGAGACAAATAGAAGTTTTTGCTGCCATTAAACTAAGGCAGATATATTTTTTTTGTGGAAAAAGTCTGCATCTTTCCGACCTACATTGACACTAAGTTTAGTAGTGGAAAAAAAATTCTCTAGACGGCGAAAATGCAAAAAGGTAGTATTCATCCAAATGTAAAGTACATCTTTGGCCTTAATCTGTAGAGTAAGCTTTAACATATTGTATATGTTAATGGAAACTTGACGTTTTCGTACAATGCTGTATCTTATAGTGTGCAGTAAAGTGGTAAAATTTAAATATTAACTTTTTCTAAACTTTAAAAAAAATGAGTGTACAACAATGAAATCTTATTAATAAAACGCTACTTTACACCGCATTTGTAATAAAAAAGGTAGAAAATAACAACAATTTTGTTGTTGTTGATGTCATATCTCGAAACATATAATAGTTGTTGAAAATCATATATTGTATATTAGAGATTAGAATAAAACTACAAAAACTTTTCTTAAGTTTATTTCTTAATAGAACCCATAATTTAGCCAAAAATCAGGTGTTCCCACACGTTTGCCTGACCCTGTATACTATATTGTGTGCAACAGGTTATATGTATAATCATCGGACTAACTAACGTGACTAACAGGAAAGTATAACACTATCTTTAATATTTCACTATGTATTTTGCAAAATAATAATTTCATGATCTAAAACGAAAACTATTTACTAAAATACTAAATGAATACTAAGTGAATACTAAAATCTTGGGATATAAATTGATGTGGAACATTTAATAAATGCAATTTACCATTATAGAGAATGCATTGTTTCTTTGTTTTTTATTTTTTTTTTATCTTTGATCATGGATTGATTATATTACATCGTTTTGCATTGAAAAACTTGATAAAGTGTTTCTTGAAACTAATAAGACCGCTCAATAACTGATAAAAAATTCACCCATAATCGTTTAGTGAAAGTGAAAGCTTTGCTTGTCCTGAAAGGGCTTTCCATCGACAGGAACGACGCCTTATCAAAGGCGTCCTCAATGTCTAGGAAGGTCGCTAGTGCGATTTCTTTGTTGCCGGAGACAATTTCCACTCGGCGAGCCAGGTCATGAATGGCCTGTCCGCAGGATTTACCAGTTTGATAAGAAAATTGGTTCTCGTGAAGAGGCAACCTGCTTGTCAATTATCTTCTCAATTGTTTTGAGAAAAATTGAGGTAAGGCTGATGGGCCGGTACAACTTCGCTTCCGTATAGGACGACTTGCCCTGTTTAGGAATGAATACTACCCTGGCCTCTCCCCAGCTGTTTGGCGTGTATCGCCTCGCCAAGGTTGTCCTTAGGAGGGTACATAAAACTGGGGATAGTGCCTCTAGGCCCTGTTGTAACAGTGCTGGAAAAATGCCGTCCAAACCAGTCGATTTGAAAGGTTTAAAGGATTCAATTGCCCATGGTATCCTAGAAACTTGAGCTATTTTACACGCTAGGTACCAATCCTCTCTCCATGCTCTCGAGGCAGGTATCTGTGAAGGTATTAGTCCCTTACATCCCCCCCCCCCCTCCAAACTAAGTTTGAATAATCTCAGAGCCTGGAAAGTGCACCTCGAAGAGGTGCTACAGAACCTGCTCCTCAGTGTCGACTACCTCGCCGTTAGGTTTGTTCAAAGACCCTATTCTGGTAAGTCCCTCTTTTGCAAGAAGTTTTCGAATTCTGGAGCATTCAGGGACATCGTCTAGTTTCTGACAAACAAAATTCCAGGACTATCTTTTCGCTTTTCTCGGGGCGCAATTGTATCTGGTCAAAGACGCTCTATGTTCACCCCATAAACCAGATCTTCTCGCTTTATTATAAAGTTTTCTGTTTAAAAAGTAGTTACTCCACTGAAATAACATTATCTTTGATGGCCTGCAAAATACCGAACATTTACAAACGAAATAGAAATGTCAAAATTTTGCCAAAATCCTAAATATATCAAAAACCGTTGAATTTAGAGATAGAAAACTTAAGCGCAAATTGCTTTTAAATAATGTGTAGAATCTCTTACAATAAGAAAAACAACGCCATTCCATTTAAAATAAAAAAAGTAGCTATCGACTTCCGGTATAATGAAACGTTTCCAGAAATTGAAAATACCGTTAAATAATTTTTAATTGGGAGTTTGGTGTCAAAATGTTTGTCGCATAAGGTAACCTAGCTGCAAAGGTTCCCGAGGAAATGATAGTGTACGAGTGGTAAACACCCTGTATCTTCCTTACGAAACAAAATTGACCTAACACTTTGGTTATTTTTAATCATTAAATTTAGTTTACTTTACCCTCCCAAAGTTTGAATAAAACGATACGACACACGTTATATATAATAATTATAAATGAAACTATAACCAATTAGTTTTTAATATTCGCTATATTAAAGCTTGAGAAAGCGTTCTTACTACAAAATAAGTAATAAAAAGAATAAACGATTGCTAAATTAACCACAGTTAGAATCATTCTGTCAAGTTTATTCCATTGTCTACTTATTTTCATCATTATTTTGCCTGTATTTCTCCACGCAATTGTAACTGCAATTCCTATTCGAGCAACTTATTACATACCTTCTTTGATCATCTTCACAATGCAAATGTGCGCTTCCCCTAAAGTACCAATTATCATTAGCCTGAGGTACCCCTTCAACCAAGTACCTACTATTCTTTCCTAATTAACCGCAATGAATATTTTGAATCAGTCATTGAAACGCTGAATAGACACACATTCCTATATGGACATATAAGTACGATTCTGCGCTGCTAGAGGTACACATACGCACGCAAACGTTCGCAACGTGTGGTGGGTGGCACACCTGTAATGCTTTCCCACAGTTTTCATAGCCACCTGCGCCCGGACACGCTTCAGGAAACAAAAAGCGCGGGAATTCGTTCTATATAAATATAAATTATTGGTTCGTCGGATTACCAAATTTGTATATGCACGAACGTTCTACTTATATTACTAGCTATATTCTACAATATATAATATTTGTAGGTAAAATATATACGTTGGACGATCATTCAATGCCTAATACTTACGCTATAGTTATAATCTTGCTACCCTATAACGAATGAGTGCGTAATATAGAACCGTGTTTAGTATAATGCGTTTGTAAATGGATAGTATCGGCTACTGTAACATTATAGATCATTACGGGAGGGATTATTACGCGCGCTAGATAACCCATAATTGCCTTTACTCGCTGCGTGTTGTTCCTGAGCTACCGCTGAGATACAGCACGTACGTTTCGAATAGTGGTAGTTTCGATTCGCCGAAAGGCGCCAGCTTTCACTTCCGAGGAATTGAAGATTATCATCTTCGATCATTAATATTGAAAATTCGAAATGTAACATTTCATAATGAAGCCGGCGATCGAAAAGTGGATCAGCAATCAGAGAAGATATGTGTTATTATTTCCCCTTGGATTATATGTATGTGTAATATAACAACTACAGAGTATAGTAGAGTCCGTTGCAATAGAGAATGGTACATGTCGTCACCAAAACATGCACGAAGCCTGACATCAATTACGCCAGGCTGTCGGCTAGCACTGAATGTTACCTAACAACGAGAAATCGGCCATCAATATTTGTTCATTGCGCATGTGAACGGCATGTATCATTCTCTATTGCAACGGACTCTATATCCAACAGCAATTCATACTTGAATAACTGCACAGAACGTGAAAAAAATAATTCCTTAAATGTGTTAAAGAGGGCCAAGCCAAATATTCATAATTTACACTTTTAATTGTTTATGCCAGGCACCTTGTATTAACGTAGCGTAGTTTATCAATCTCGGTATAAGTCCGTGGTTTACATAAATGAATATACATATGTAAATGTAAATGATATTATGTGAGTTGTAAAATTTGAGAACTCATTATTTTTTAAAGATTTTTTGCTAATTTACCAATATTATATTTACAAATATGTAGCATTTCAAATACAAAATTGCAATATAATTTGGATGAAGCCATTAAATTTGTGTTCGAAATAAAACATATTTGTAGATATAATATTGGTAAATTAGCAAAAAATCTCTTAAATCTTATAACTCACATATAGATGTTGCCAAGTGACACTGACGAGCAAAGGCGAAACATGCATGTCTGTCAATTGCGACATTTGTATGTAGTTTTTCGGCACTTTTCTGCATTTAATCGTATGTAAATATCTAATAAATAAAATATTTAAATCTCACAAACAGAATTTATGTATACACCCACTTAAGAAACAAAGTTAAGCCAAATTAAAATATGTGTAACACTCGGTCGATATTAGCATACACATGTGTTTCATCTCACCAAAGTTCATCAGTGCTACTGGTCAGCCTAATTATTAAAAGAAATTTCTTACATATAAAGAACAATTTAAGATGGAAATCTCGTTATATCGTGAAGATAATTGCTAATTGTCGATCTATAACTACAATATATCTATAAAGATATGTTGTAGTTATAATAATAATTAAGTAGTAGTTATAACACTGCGTAGGCTTTCACGGCCGATGTAACTATAACTAACAGCTTCTTGCGGGTTTCGCCATTCAGTTCAGTTATCCTGAAGAAGCTGTCAGTATGAACAGCGAAACGTCGAGCGAAAGTTTTGACACACGGCGAAACCCGCAAGAAGCTGTTAGTTAAAGTAGTGGTTATGTTATAATAATAATATAGGATAATTATTATTATAGTTGTCTTATAATAATAATAATAATAATAATAGGACAACGATAAGCCATTACACTTAGATTAATTAACTAACTAATTAATGCAATTAGGCTAAGTTAAAATGCATTAATTTGACCTTATTACATTAATTGGCGTTAGTTAATTAACGCATGTTTAATAGCTTGCCATCGTTCTCGAATTATTGTAATTCTTTATGGATAAATACTGTAGTTATCGATTGACAATTTAACAAATATCTTCAGGATATGAATGAGATTTCCATCTTAAATTCTTATTCAATTATTCATCCGTAAAAAACAAAAGATAACTATTGCAAGATCAGAACCGAGATGATTGTATCGAGTCTAAGTATTTTTGTATGGCAAAAATTAGTACAACCATGTTTTCATTTATTTTTAGATTTGTAATAAATACTTCAGCAAATTGATAACCTAATTCCATGAATGATAAAGTACTAACTGCAAATAAAAACATACAAAATATAAAATATATGTAATAACGGCACAATTAGTTCATGTTCAGATAACAGATAAAAATCACTTTTAACCACATGATACAAATATAATTAACCAAAAATTGGAACAAAAAGGTAGATATTTTTGGTACTATTGCTATTCCTTGCTTTTTTTTTAGAAATTATATATGGTAGGCTTAAATTTATTTAAAATTGCACGAATGAATTGTAAACTAGCTAAAGTGCTTTGGGAAAACCATAGTAATCATCAAGTCACGATAAATTAGAATTATGATCCTAACAGGATAAGCTACTGAAAAGTGCCCCCGATGGTATCGCATTGAAAACCAAAATTACAGCCTCCTACAACTGATAGGGAATAGTAGCAATTAACAGCCAAACTACTTCATTTTTTATCTTAGTCGCTTTATAATCAATCGATTTGAAATTTTACAGAAATAATTTGTTTGATTAAAAACAAAATTAAAATACTTTTGGGACCCCAGAAAGAGGGTCACAAAGCGTCACAAGCACAAATACCAAACTTTCGGCAAATATGCTCCTATACTCTAGCTTTGTTGTGTCAAAATTTGATCGAATTTTCTGTGATGGAACATCTTGAAAGAAAATAAAACTGAATATAAGGTACTATACAGCAAATTACTGTACTTTTTACTGACATTTGAGAAACGTAATATAATGCTAATTGAGCACCTTTAGAAAATATACTTCGATATACACTGAATGCTTCATAAAATGGTGCCACAGTAAATACATTATTTTAAGTAGAACCCCCTGTATATGTTTACATTATGAAAAGTCTCTAAACACACTCCATTCTTTCTCAAATTATGATAGTAATTTCTATATGCATACATTATGCGGCAATAGCTACACAAAACATCATACTACATCATCTGCTACTGCTTTTCCTATTGTTCGAAACAATTCTTGAAAACTTTTCTTTTTGGTAGTAATTTTACATGGCCCTTTTGCCTTACGCAGCCACCGTAACAAATTTTCACTATATACAATATTTTGAAATGACAAACAACACAATATAAAGGTGTCCCAAAATGAACGCAAGATTTGAATTTGCCGCCATTTGTGCAGTAAAGTGTTGGCAACCCTGAAAAAAAAACAATTCGACAGCTGACAGTTTAGGGTTAGTAAAAATGGAGCGTTACACGATAGAACCACGTGTCTTCATTATTGAACAATCTTTCAAAAATAATGAAAGCTTGGTGGCTGCAGTTCGAAAATTTCATACAACATATGATCGGAATAGTGTTTTAACTTCGTCAACTGTGAATAGATTAATTGAAAAATTCAGGGAGACTGGATCCGTTGAAGACGCCAAACACACTGGTCGTCCAAAAACGAGCCGTTCAAATGTCAATATCGAAGCAGTGCGTGAGAGTGTCGGTGACAATCCAGGAACCTCAATCCGGCGTCGTGGACAAGAATTGCAAATTTCAAGAAGCTCTCTACAGCGTATACTCACTAAAGATTGGTGTCTCCGTGCTTGCAAAATTCAATTAACACAACAACTGAAGCCTAAGGACCATGCACAGCGAAGAGAGGTCGTTGAATGGATTATTGAACATCAACAAATGGATGCTGATTTTTCGAGCAAAATCATCCTAAGCGATGAAGCACATTTTCACCTTGATGGCTTTGTTAATCGCCAAAATTGCCGCTTTTGGGGTTCTGAGAACCCACATGAGATTGTCGAAAAACAAATGCACCCACAACGTGTCACTCTTTGGTGTGGATTTTGGGCTGGAGGCATAATTGGACCATACTTTTTTGAAAATGAGGCTGGTAAAGCAGTGACTGTTACTGGTGCTGGATATCGCGACATGATAACACAGTTCCTTTTGCCGAAATTGGATGATATTGATGTGGCCAATATATGGTTTCAATAAGACGATGCCACATGCCATACAGCCCGTGAAACAATTCAATTACTGCATGAGATATTTCCAGGTCGTGTACTCTCTCGTTTCGGTGATCAGAGTTGGCCCCCTAGATCGTGTGATTTAACACCATTAGATTTCATTTTATAGGATTATTTGAAACAACAGGTCTATGTCAACAAGTACGCAACCACCCGTACATTAAAAGAGGAATGAAATTTAAGCCACATTTATGCAGAATGGTTATGGAAAATTTCGACAAACGAGTGCGTATGTGCATGCAGAGCCGTGGAGGCCATTTGCCCGATGTGTTATTCCATAAATAACCCTATCCTCTGTACTTTATGATTCAATAAAGAAATAACAACCAAAGACTAAAAACTGTGTTTTCTATTTGATTCAAAACTTGCGGTAATTTTGGGACACTCTTTATTACAATATATAAATAGAAAACAATAGAGGACTAATTGACGAACCTTGTGGAACGCCTTTTTCGAAGTTGAGTCGTGATAACTTTCCAACTTTCCAAAATAATTTAAATTGCGTTAGGTGAATTCGCCTCTCAGTTTCTGCATCGAAACTACCTAATACCACCTGCCAGCTCGAAATTCACATGTTCACGACCATCGACCGCCAGTTCTGCAGACCAGACCGCCTCAATTCCCACGGTCCACTCTACGCCTCTTAATGCGTACTTCATAATAAGACAAAAAACGTATGTGCGGAGAGGAGATGGTCGGTTACGTTCGGGCCGGTAGCGTGCGTACGCGTAATCAACGATCGCGTACACAGCGAGTACCTGCCGGAGGGCTGCGCATCGCATCGCTCACACACACGTGTCACCCAAGATCCAGATCCGACCACATGCATATGTGCATGCATACTACCCGTTCGATGCGGCCTGTCCCGGGAACGCTTGCGAACGGCCGCGCTGGTAATGATGCGTAAACGTAAAATTAGGCAATTATAAAACTGTCATGGTCCAATGTTTTAATGGGCGACGCGTAATTTCACCGGTCGTCCTCGACGTTGTTATAACCACTGGTTGTTGTTTCTACTAGGTACTACGTACTGGCGGGACCCTATTCTATCGTGCGTTGTATATTTTAATTAGATTTCTTCGTATTATTGTAATTATTTCTACACGGAATTAATGCAGGTGCAACTGGACGTAGACAATAATAAGCCGCTGCGTTACAATTTATTAGCTATAAAATGAAGTAGATTGGCAGGATTAAGAAGCATTTTCTTTCCGGAGAAAATTTGTGTAATATTCAATTTCGTTCTTGCATACTTGATTTTCTATAATATATTCCAAAATGTTTAAATAATTGCTAAAAGAATTAGCGAGAACTACATAATATCAAATATTATAGATACTAATAATAAAAATACTATTGTATTTTATAAAGGACTGCCCGGCTATTTTTTTAAGAACAAATATAAACTTTTATTCTTTAATCTGCCTTTTCTTTGCAGATACCTACCCCAACAGTCACAAATATACCAGAAATATTTTTAAAAATATTGCGTCATTCCAGGTCTGCTTCGGTCTCTTTTTCTTTTGACTTGTATTCTTGCTTCGTATACTTTCTTCACTTGTCTGTTACTGTCCATTCGTTGTATATGTCCCCACCAACTCAGTTGTGTTTCTTCAATAAATTCCAAAATTGGTTGTATCCCTAATTCTGCCCGTATTTGTGTGTTTCTAATTCTATCTTTCCGGGTTACGCCTATCCCTCGTCTCAAATATTTCATTTCGGCGGCTTGTATCTTACTTTTTTGCTTGTTTGTAAGGGCCTAAGACTCACATCCATAAGTTAAAACTGACTGATATATTGTGTTAAAAATCTTTATTTTTGTTAGAAATTTCTTTTTTATTAATAAATTTTTGGTTCATTGCGTAGTATAACTTGATTGTTTTGTCAATTCTCTCATTTATTTCTGCTTCTTGTTTTCCTGTTTCTTCCAATGTTACTCCTAGATATTTAAATGCCTTAACTTGCTCTATTTTAGTATTATTTATTTCAATTTTAGTTTCAACGTTATGGTTTCCGATCACCAATATTTTAGTTTTTTCTGTGTTTATTGTCATACCCTCCTCTTCCATGTTTTTTTTTCCATATATTCAATTTTCTTGTAGCTGTCTTTCACTATCGGCCATTATTACTACATCGTCTGCAAAGATTCCGTTAGCTATTTCAATTCTCTGTAAATTCTTATGCCCCACAAACACTTTATTGACTTTTTGTTCGCATGTTTTCATGATGGTATCCATATGTATATTGAATAACGTTGGACTTAGTCCACCTCCTAGTCTTAGTCCCATGTCAGTCTTGAACCCTTCCGATTTCATGTTGTTTTTGATCACATAATTTATGTTAGTGTCGTATAAGTTTTTTCTAATTCTTATTAGTTTGTTGTGTACACCCATTTCTTTTAATCCTGACCATACTTTTGTTCTCACAACGGTATCAAATGCTTCCTCTAGATCAATGAAAGCTAAGTAGAGGTTTTTGTTTCGTTGATGTTGTTTTTCTATTAGTTGTTTCAATGTAAAAATGTGATCTTTGGTACTCCTTCCAGCTCTAAATCCACTTTGTGCTTCTGATAGTTGAGGTTCAATTATCGGCGTTAGTCTATTATTGATCAGTTGTTCGTATATCTTTACAATTGTGTTCAGTAAAGTTATGCCTCTGTAGTTGTTACAAATTTTCTTATCTCCCTTTTTATATATGGAGTTATCAGTGCTGCTCCCCATTCCTCTGGTATTTTTTCTTTGCACCACGCCTTATTTAGTATTTCCAACAGGGCTGTCATACCTGTTCCTCCTAAGTTCTTTATCATTTCTGCCGTGATTTTGTCATTTCCGGGTGCCTTTCCATTTTTCATTCTTTTTATTACGTGCATCAACTCCTCCATGTTTAGTTTTTCAATTTTTGGTTCGCCATTTTTTATATTTTATCTAAATATAAATAAAATATATAATTGAAATATTTACTCCATATTTTAAATTAGTGTAAAGTTTGATATTTTATATGAAAATCGAGATTTTTTTATGCAACCATACAAAGCTATTTAATTTGCCAGTATGAACTAAAATTATTTGTAGACAGTAACCTATATATCTTGGTTGTTTAGAATGTATAACATCGATAACAAAAAGCTATATGACACTTTCCCGGAAAATAAAAAGAACACCATCCCTGGAGGTGTCTAAAAGGGAAGAACTTGTTTATTCACACTCACCATACAAGTTAATAATCAATAATACCTCAGTAGTAGATAGGTTGCCGTGGTGGTTGTACGTTATGTACGCCTTCTAAATCAATAACTTGTATATTATTAGACCTTTACTTCATTCAATATTACATTTATAGTGTAATTTTAATCATTTAATGTATTGAATGATTTTATATTTATAGAGATAAATAAGTTTAAATATTAATAACTTGCACAATTTATTGTTCAATAATATATCAAAAGCATTTAAGGAGCATAAAAATTCTTGCTCAAGGTGTGTACACTTATTTTCAATAGTTAAATCAAACATCAACTTATCAACTAGTCATCAACTACTCTAGTATATGTTGGATTCTTAAATTCAATTTATATAGTCAAAACAACTTTTAAATATCTCGCTATACCATATAACAAATTACACTAAACATGCATACCAACCTACATACTAAAATTTCAATCTAAACTGTCACAAATACTCATTTACACAGAAATTGAAACATGAACCATACAAACTACCTCCAACATCAGCTTGCATTAGTGCTGTTATCCAGATCCGGATACTGCTATCCGAAACCTCGATATTTAATCCACTATCCAAAACCTCAGATCCGGATCTGCTATTCGGAACCTCAAATCTGGATATAGTATCCAAAATCTCGTATCTAGTGCAATAATCACTACGTAATGCAAAGTAATGTAGTACGACACTAATATTGAGTTGGTCGATAATTTATATATATTTCAAATCCCGATCCGAGAAGCGGACTGTGGATCCGGATCTGAGAAAACCGAATAGTGGACCCGGACACGAAAACCAGATAGTGGATCCGTATATGAGAACCGGATAGTGGATCCGGATCCGAGAACCGTTTAGTAGATTGAGGTAATGGATCCGGATATTTTGAGATCCGGATATCCGGACCTCAATTTTATCGGCTATCAATAGCTCTAGCTTGCATATGACTCAAAGTATTTCAGAATGGAGTTTCCTCGCAGTGACAAACCAAACATGTTGCAGAAAGGATCCACATAAAAAGTACAACAACCAGTATTAAGGAATTAAAGTCTTTCCAAGCAGCCAGGCTATGTCGTAATACTCGAAACAACAAGAATACAATACGTACACAAAAGAAAAGGTACCAAGGTATGTTGATACAGCAAAATTTCTTCTAATGTTGAAAAATCTTGACGTTTCTTCTATATACTTTTAGCCCGATAGTAAATACATCAATTCACAAAGAAGATTCCCTTTGATTTTGGATATATTACAGAAATATAATTTAATTAATTTGATTGACGAAAAAGTGAAAGAATCTTTTAAGAAATTTTTTATTAACAACCACCTCCTCTCCATGGACTACCAGTCATTTATTTAATACGAAATACATTAAACCAGTCCCAAAATTAGTATCGATATCACGACAATACATATGGCCAAATATGTGTAGTTCCTTTGGCGAAATCTAGATCGACGCCATTGTAACTTCTCCGCGGGGGCAGTTTAAAAAGAGACGGGGCAAGGGACGTACGAAAATAAGCGATGGACCAAGCAAATCACTTATTGTGCATAGCACTTAAGCATTAAAGCTGTAGGTAATTAAAAAAAGAGCTTAGGGGGATTAAGACCTATGATCAGTTATGCATGTCTGGTGGATGCAGCAACAAACTGCTATAACTGAACTTAGCAAGATACAGAGACTTACAGAGTAATGAGGACTACACCTACAGCAGCAATTGAATGTCTACTAGACCTCCCTCTTCTCCACCTAGTAATAATGGGGGAGACAAGAATGAACCATTTCAGATCCCAAAAGGCAGATATGCAGCATTTAAACATAGCAATATTACACATCATGTGAAAGGCAACCTTTTGGCATTGAGATTAGATCACATGATTTCGACATGTCTATTGAACAGAAAATTCGAGGTGGGACTCAAAGATCGGATAATTTGGAATCCATCTAAGTACAGATACAGATTCCTGGAATTGATCTAGTTTGCAGACAGATCAAAAACCGAGAACAAGACTGAAGCTGGAATCTATAGTAAGGTGAAACACAATAATCACCCTTCCTCTAGGAAAATATGCCACGGTTCTTCAGGCAGACACATACGTAATATTGCATTGTGCAACTAAAATCAGTCAGAGGACTTAAATATATATAAAAATAAGCGAATCTATATTGGAACAGAGAGCCAGGCAATACTGAGAGTGTTAGTGAACTCCAAATACAATAAAGACTGATTTAGGAATATATTGGAGAGCTGAACAGCTTGACAAACCACAATAAAGTCACTTTGCTGTAGGTGTGCGGACATTCAGCAGTCGAAAGAAACGAAAAATCCTATGAGTTAGCAAGGAACGGATCATCAGCTTTATCAGGTCTAGAACCTGTTTTAGGAGTGTCCAAAAACACAGAAGAAGAGCAGGGGTAAAAGAAAAACCAAATGAATATTGTGATAAAACAACCAGGCGAAGTCATGGAAAGACGTTTATTAAGGGGCTATCGAAAAAGAAGACTGAAGAACTATTGCAGGTTATAAGGAATCATTTTCACACTGTAACAGATCTTCTTACAGGGCACTGTGTACTGAAAGGACACCTACAGAAAATTGGGTTCAATAATTGCAGACTGTGTAATGGGATGACAGAGAACGCTTACACGTTCTACCTGAATGCTAGACTCTGGACGAAAAAAGACAATTTTTGACAAGCCAAAAATGAACCCAGAGGATAACTTCGATCAACCAGCCACAGACCTGTACAGATTACTGCAGAGGATACTGGAATGGCTGATATAATTTTAATTTTTAATTTAATGGGTAAAAGATGTGGGAAACCAAACACAAAAAGCTAAGACGCTGGCTGCAGTATTTCCGGAGACTCCAGGTCAAACGGCTTTCACAACAACAAAAAAAGTAAGAAATCTATCCCAATTGGCAAAATTCAAAGTAGCCACCATAATTTTTACTAACTTAAACACTCAAGTCTAAAATTACCAATTAATTTAACCATTATATTTCATGGGTTTTTTTATATTTTTATAGTAGCTAAAAATAATCGCGGAAAAGGGATCGAATGTTACTAGTTTTGCGGTTTATATCTATTCAAGTTATTTTACAGAATGAATGTATATTTGGGGAGTTTTTAAATTCATGAATGAATCCAATCGATTATACTTTATCACTATTTAATTAACGTACCAAACAGAGATAAAACTACAACCGATGGATACATCAATTCATTTAAGAATTCGAATTTTAAGATACTATAATCGTCTGTACTTACTCTTGCTTGCATAACCTATCAATTTGTCTAGCATTATGTCGCATTTCCAAAAACAATATGAGGTTTCCTAAAAGCAACAAATGAAAGGGAAAAGAAATTCTTTCCTAGAAATATATGCGGGAAATTTAAATTCTGCTAATTTCCCTAATATTTGTTAGTTACAAATGTATAATTTGCTCTAACCATTACAAAATACAGTATTTCAAACAATTACATTTTCAATATAGATTCTACAAACAACGAAGCAGAAAGAATTCACAAATAGCGACAAAAACGCTAGCGTACTACCGGAAGCTAATGTACACTTAGGGCGCGTACCGTAATTCACAAATAGCAACCAAATTCTCGGTTTTGTGTCCCGAATTTAGCGGATTCCTGAAAATTATGATATTTACGGAACGCGGTGCTGAAGTTGTTATTTTAGTTGTCACCAAAACAACCTCGCTCATTTTACGATTTTCTGATTTTTCCACCCCCTCCACTGCGGAAACATAAACCAACCTACTTTATCTATGCATAAAACGTGGTCAATCAAAGCGCGTCGCATCCAGTAAAACCACATGGAGGATGGAAGTTATCTTTAAAAGTGGTACAAAACAAAAAAAAACCTAACATACTTGACATCGACCAAAGTGTCCCGTAAATTTTCTGAAATAATCGGCAATCGCTAATAACCGCAAATAAACCGCAACTAACCATTTGGTTACAATTTTATATTTACGGTACGCGCCCTTAGATGTAAACGAAATTGAGGAAAATTCCTTAAAAGTGTGACCGGATAATCACAATGTGGCCATATTTTTTGTTCGAAAAGACCACTGCGGTTAAAATGTGTACTATAACCTATGTTTCAGATTATATTTTAAGCAAAATGAAATTTTCTTGTTCGATTCTCCGACGAAAAGTGTAGCAAGTATTTTGAAAACAAGCACAAGCTGATGTTTCTCAAGGATTATAGTATTCCTATGAGTGGATTGATGTATTAAAAAAAATATAAATTTTATAGACACTCTCTTATTTTCCGATAACATTTTTTTCTCTAGTTTTTCTTAAGATAATATTCTTTCGTTGCTAACTACAGTTAAATTAACAAAAATTAGAAAGAAAAAAACGAAAATTATAGGTATCTCAAAAATCCTGTCAACCTGTCAAACAACATCCTTTTAACTGTCCACTAAAAATAAAAATATTTTATCATCGTAAAAGACTCAATAGCGTTAAAAATATGTGTAATTTTACAAAATATTTAAAAGCAAATATTCCCTGTGTATCTTCGTTTTAGCGCAAAAATATGTTTTAATTTCATTACAAAACGAATACAGCAAAAAAGCACCTGTAGGTCAGGTGTGTCATTCTGAGAATAAATGTTTGTCACAGATTAAAGATTTTAAGTGAGATACAACGCTTGAGAACAATGTCCGATTACTTATATGAAACTCCATCATTCTCTCTTAAAATAGATAATCTCGACAATTCAACTCCAATCAATCAAATTTTAAAGCAAGTTCACCATAAATTTACTTTATTTTTATGTTTAATACAATTTATGCTGACATGTTTACAAAAGTTGTTTTAGTATCGAGTTCATAAACGCACTCCGTCTGGCATGTTTATAGCTTTAAGGTAACATCAAATTAGAAAAACAATATTTCCACACTCCTCATTCTCGCGGATTACCCGCCCAGTTCTCGCGCCAGCATCTGACCGATCTCCCCGTGACAATGGTCGGCAGCTATGAGTCAGAACACTCCGTTCGCTGCAAGTACAGCCCGCGCGGTTCAAAGGTCACCGCTATAGGCGTGTAGCTCCTGTCCAATCAGAACTATTGTTCGCCGCTTAAGAGTCTGCGTTTAAGTGATTTTATTCGCGCTGCGCGGATTTTGGGTGTTCCATTGTTCCCGAATCGGATCAATTAGTCTCAGAGAAATACGCGTTGATGCGATAACGGCACGGGACACCTACCGTATCACCCGATAGGCACGCAAATTATTACAGGTGGCGCAATTACAAAATGGCAGCTAACAAGTTCAAAACAAATACCCATTTCTATCGTTATAAATGGCAAAACAGAAAAAAATAATGTAGGAATTCATAAATTAATAAATCTATACCTTACAAAAAATGCATAAGGTGGGTTGCTACAGATATAGCAGAATATTGTATACAGGTTTCTACAAATTTCTGTATTATGCAAAACATATTTATACAGATTGTGTGGGATCCTGTGCAAACTTTTAAGTTACATTTTTACAAATCTATTCTATTATCTGTATCAAAAGCAAACACTATGCAATTTCTAAGTAAAAGCTCAAGATCGAATATAAAAATGAACAATATTGAAGTTATTATGTAGGTACATACACTAAGTTTATATGATCTTGCAAAGCAAGTATTTGATATTGGGAAAAAACAGGGTTATATAAGACAAATAAACAATAAAATAAAATATATTTCTCCCAAAATGTTTTACCTTTTACTACGTAAAATAATGAATTACTTGAATTCAAAATTTTTAATTTCAACTTTGCAATGAAAAATATAATACGTCAATGTTTGCATATTTGTTTTGTTGTTGTATCAGCTGAGACTGCCTATTTTCTGTGTTCTTCACGTTTTCATACTTTGCCTTTATCACGTAATATTTCCAATGAGAAAATCTCTGCAAAGTGAGGTATACAATAACATCTATTTAGAACATATCGTCGCCTGAATGTAAAAGCTAGCAAGCTCTGGGTTTTTTAGCTATTGTCAAATTTTGCCAGAAACTCTTGCCAGCTCTTGCATGTTGCAGATTATTTGCAAACATTTCTTTATTAGTCTTACGCCTGAATGTAGGTTTCATGAGATAAAAGCAAATTAAAGAAATTCGAATTTTACAAATTCATATTCTCCATACAATTCTTTGGATATCAACACTTTTAATAAAGTTAGGTAGACGTCACATGCTATACACTGCAAGATACCTAGATTTCGCGTTATATTCTACCTATTTCCAATACGGTCAAAGTGTAAATACTTAACTCAAAATAGATCGTCGATGGAGTTACCTAATTCTCACATTCAAACAGCGATATTTAATGACAAAAATTAGCACAACTGCAAAATTTTAACTAGAAATGTGTCATCATAATGATCCACATATATTAACCTTAGACTCAAATGAAGTAAATGTCACCATAAGCCCGTATCGTACATGTTCATATTAAGTATATGTTGAATATGTTACCTTCTTCCATTTTGTTACACATACATGGATTTTCTGTTCCATTTAATCGTGTAACCATTGTATTCCACTCATTGCTGATAGAATTATCTTCTAATATAATAAATAATGTTATATTTGGATCTCTAGTAATTTTACATTAGCTGAAAACATATTTTACATTACTCACCATTATTTTGCGTTATATATCGCTTATAAATCTCATATTATACAAATAGTAAATACAAAACATCAAGATGTGTGAAACAAATTAATTCACGTTATCTGGTATAAAACAAAACAACTTCCATGTAACTATATTGCAGCTAATAATCAACATAAATCTTACCTAATATTTTGTCTTTTTATCTGGATTAGAAGCCACTTCGCCGCTTGAAGATTTTAGTTATTTAATTAACGTGATTGCACTGTCAAATTCTGTAACTTTTGAATCTACATGAAAATTCTTTGTTGCAGGACAAAAAAAAATGTTAGGTGTTTGTTGTTAGCAACAAATTTGTATTGTCATAGTAATCCTACCAATCGAACCCTTTAAAACGTATCACGTGAAAAATAATTGTTGAAATAATTTAGTTATTATAACCAAAATTTAAGTCAAATTAATCTTTTTAGTTAGCTCAAATACATATTGTGCTTCAATTTATCAAATTTCGAATATTAATAAATAAATGAATATTTAATTGAAGGAAGTATATAATCTTTAATCTTGTTTTAACAACGTACTTATTTGAGGGAAGACATGGAGTCGGTAATTATAAACACGCTAAGTGTTTATAAAGGATCGATTCTGCATATTGGAGGTTAATCGCGAGAAAATCACTCCACCGCTGTAGTATGCGGTTAAGGAAGTCGGCCTTTCAACGATCACAACTTCTATTAGACGTTTATCTGGTAAATATACCAGATTAATATAGTTATTCCTTTTTTTTCCTTCGTGAGGGTAGCGGCTAATTTATACTGATGACTTAAAAAGTTAAACAACTTATTTTTTTTACGTTTCGGCAATCTTTATTTTTCTTGTCTTCCTCAGAAATGTATATTTTATAATTTAACTTGTTTTATTATTATTATTTTTTTTAAATTATATAGATATATAATATATACATTTCTGAGGAAGACAAGAAAAATAAAGATTGCCGAAACGTAAAAAAAAATGAGTTGTTTAACTTTTTAAGTCATCAGTATAAATTAGCCGCTACCCTCACGAAGGAAAAAAAAAAAAGGAATAACTATACATAATTAACGGCTACGAACAAAACATCATCAAACCAGATTAATATGTTATAAACGTACTTATAACCCTAGTTGCGCTAAATATGTTCTATTACTGGACTGAAATACGAGAAGCGCCACCTATGTAACAATTTCTGCAGTACATGTAAGTATTTAACGTATTTGCTGTGCTATGTAGGGAGAAAACTGCTACAAAATAGACGTGCTACAATCGTACTGATATTTTCAATTTCTACAACCCAAAACGTAATTTGATTTAATGCTTCAGATTTGTCTGTCAAATCGCATTTTTAGTTGAATGGAAATCATAACTTTCTAGAATATTAAATGCACCATTTTCATTGTTAATCGGAACAAGTTGAAACTGTAATTTAAGTAAACCGATTCAAGCTGAATTCTTTTTTTTATGCTGAATTCTTTATAGAACCCGAGAAATTGCTCTGATTTAACTCAAATTTTGGTCATAATAAAAAAAAAAATCAACAAAAATTTTTGTTAATTCTACACAGTAACTTTTCTGAGTGTACATTTATATGGTTAACAGCTATCAGTTACTGATGTTTACAGCTTTCATAGAATACTGCAGACGTTATAGATTTGCACAGAATTGCATCATAAATTCCAAAAAAAAAATATTAGGTTAGCATCAGATAATTAATAATACTCAATCTACTAGAACGATTTCAATAATCCTTCTGCTCTTTTCCAACATTTCAGGTGAATATATCGCCATATCTGCATTATTTCTACTTAAAATCGAAGAAAACATCGGCCACATTGACTACTTTCGACATACCAAACATTTGTCATCTATTGGGTAATAAATAGAGTCACCTCCTTACATGTACAGAAACACATACTACATGCAAGTGAATACATAAAATGCAAAGTTAGTTAACATGAAAACCAACCACAGAATAATTAGCTCTCGTAACGTCGGTGGGGCTTTGATTTACGCACTTAAGACTTTCGTCAGTAACGTGTGCGCGGCAGCAGACTGGAAAAAACACAATGAATCACGGCCTGTTGCAAAACAACTTTTTGAATTATTTATAAGGTAATTTTACCATTAAGATCGTTTAAATTGCTCCGCATTTTGCAACGACGATTAATAAATAATAATAATAGAAATCTAAACTCTTTATGTGCTTATATTTATCTCCTGGCCTTATTGAATTAAGTAGGTATACGCCAGTAGATTGTATAGGAATGTGTAAGTGCTATTTTTTTCTTGATAATATAGGTATGAATCATACAAGATTAGACGCCATTATGACATACAGATAAAAAAAAACAGCACTTGTCATATTAAACGTTTAAGAAAAGTAAAATGGACTGTTTATGCATACAAGAGACAATAATGGTCAAAGAAACGGTCTATGCGGCACCCCCAAAATAAATAATGCTTAAAATAAGGTAATACGGGTAATACAAAAAAAGGTAATAGAATTTCCTATCTCAAAATCCTCAATTTTGTTTTAAATCGAAATACGTAGTCATATGACAAATATGTTCAATAATTTGAGATAGATGTATCCAAAATAATATATTCTTCAACGTTGACTCTATATAAGCACATATTGATTACGTTAATGGACATTAAAGAAGGTCCAGAATCTTACAAACTCTTTTTTTATTAGTGAAATACTAATGGCTACATGTTTCAAGTGTGCTTAACACTCATCTTCAGGCCAAAGAAAATATATATGTGAAGAAAGAGTTTGTGAGATTCCAGACCTTCTTTCATTTCCATTAACGTAATTAAAATAACATATGTTCATATTTATTCTATGATACTCTACTACCTTCATTACTTAAAACGTGCACAATTTTTTTATTTATCGCTTATATATAGATCCTTACATCAAAACACACAGGGCGCTTCACTGGCAAGGGCTACCGGCATTGGTACAGGGTGTTTCGTAACCTTGATACAGCTTTCAATTTTATTTTTTTAAATGCAACAATAACCTCAATATTATTATGGAGAAATAAATGAATGCGGATAAGATGGAATTCTCATTAATGTCACGAAGATAACTGCTAAATTTAGTACACTGATGTTCCTTGGTAATCTGAATCGGAACATCCGCATACTTTTGACCTGATTAGATTAACTGTCATTAGTTAATTATGGGCACTAGAAAAAAAAAGTGAAGAAAATTAGACTGTTCGGCAAGCTGGCTTCCATAAGAATTATCACGTTAACTGTTATAATGGAAGGGATTTCCCGAAAGAACAAGACATACCAATGTTTGCGAAATTGAGTAAGCAACACTTAATCTCATAGAAAAACTGTATTTCTTTGTTTTTGAAAAATATGACTTTCTTTCCTTCCCCAAAAATTCTTTTTTTTTTTATTATTATGATGTAGTTAAGCCTACTATTAGGAGTAGAAGAATAAGGTAAACGTACCAATTTCTGACCCTATCTAAATTACTAACACCTTCCCTGTATTCTTTCCTATAGTAGTTTCTTTTGCTGTGTTTTAGCGTAGCTTTTGATGGAAAATAATCCCGCAGACATTTAAGTAAGTATTTTAAGTTTAAAAATCAAAATTGTTGGAATCTTGGAATCTTAAACATTGACATCCTTCTCCCCTTAAAATGTCGGTAATTGGCACTTTTACCTTAATTGTCCTAGAGGAGCACAGTCTTTACACTTTCTTTATTTATATATTACACTAATAGAGTAAATATAGTTTCAATATGCTGAATTACCGACTCACTCAGCGGTGAGTGAGTGGTGTAGCGGAGAGAATGTTATGTAAATGAGGTTCTTGCACGTATATAAGAAAAGTAATAAGATTTGGAAAAAACTGAAGCATTTATAATGATAAACAGCATCTTTAAAAAATGGCGAAAGAACATATTTATCAAAACCCTTATACCTAATTCTAACTCAAAAGAAGTTATTGACAGCGTAATGAGCAGTTTTGGAGTTGAGAGCATGAACTATTAGGTACATTGAACCCGATTTAATTTAAATTATTAAACACATTTTAGTAATATTTTAATTTTTTTAAGTGATAAACTAGAACAAATATTTATTTCAAGACCTCAAGCACACAAAAATAACTGTTTAATAACACATAAGTGTAGTTGTCAAACATAACCAGTAAGTGTTGCTTGAAAAAATGAAGGTTCGAAGGTTAGAAAAATTGTAGCACGGCGCTTGTAGGTGATATATATATAATAAACACTCTTTTTAAAACCAGTTTTTCTGAAAATCATAACTGATGCCCTGAAATTTTTGTGAGAATCCATTAGATTATGCTTATACTTTATATACACACTAAAAAATGTTGGTAATTTTGCATGGTAAAATTCACTTTTTCTTAACTTAATAAAAATGTCGAAACGTCAGAAATTTTCGCATAATACAAGTATTTTAATGGGAAAATTTCTGTTTCTTATAAAAAATCTGTAACATTGTAATATTACTAAAAAAAATAATATCTCCCAGGAAAAAAAAATTAATTTCACACAATTTGGAAAATTATAGTTTCTAATATAAATATACTAATGTTCAAGTAGTAAGGAAATAAGCAAGGCGCACATGTGTAAACTTAGAATGTTCTAGTTTAAGTCACACGTAGGCAGACCTGACATGGTGTTCGGTAATATGTGGTCCTTTTTTCTTGTTGTTTTGAAACGATTATACTGCTTATTAGTAGGTGGTAGTAATTCATATTAAAAAATCTGTTTATTCATTTTAATCTCTTAACGGTTGTTACGCACTCTGCTACAATTTCAACATGGAATATCCGAAACAACTTACATGCAGGTTGGAATTAATTCAGCGTTATCTATTAAAAACTCACCCAGACGATTTTCACATCAAGAAAAGAAAAAAGCTATTACATCCATAAGAATAATTGGCTTTTAAAGAAAATGACTAAGAGAAGTAAGTAATGTTTCACCTAAATAAATAAAATATAAAAGAACGGGCTAGAGAATGCGGAAACGTTCACAAGTGCTTTAAGACAAAAGCATTAAATAAATACTACTTCTTATTTATTTATCAATTATTTAAACAATACCTGGATGCATAATTATTTACTTTTGTTTTTCTATTTCTTCCCCGATCTGTGAAGTCAGAAACTGGTATTATGAAGATAACAAATATAGAAAACAGAAAAATATATATAGTTTTAAAAACGTGGCTTATTATTTCCAACAAATATTCTTACTTAATGTGCAAGTGGTAACAATTCTCAAATTTATGTTAATATAATGGATAAAAATTCATATGTTGTTTGTCTTTTATGTATTAAATTCCAATTAAGTAACCTCTACTAGGATACTCCTATTTCGACGATATTTTCCTTTTTGTTAAGAAAAAAAAATCAAAAATACTGATTTTTTCTTTGTAATTTTACTTTTAAACAAGTAAAACTGCTATGGAAATTATCACTACCTTAAAAAAATTACTTCTGAGTATTCCAGACTACATGAAAAAATCTTGGAAAAGTTACCTACATTTCGAAATTTCAGTATGCATATTCCAGACTACATGAAAAAAACAACTAATTATTTCTAAAATTAAAATACCTGTACAGTTTTAGGGGCACAAAATTGCCTCAAATTCGTACAGGAATTTTACCAAGATTTTTTTAGTGTGTAAATTTATTCAATTATTAGTTTCTGAATCTATTTTAATAAAGTATTGCGGTTAGTATGCAGATTTGACGAAAATCGTGTGACGTCTATAGGCAACTAACGTAAACATAATGCAAAACACGTTATACGACAGCTTCTTTAAAAAATGGATGCACGCCCATCTGGCATCTGCATTAGGGTATAATCTAAAGTTTAAATTTATTTCAATAAAGTCGCGTTAACATCAGCGTATAAAGCCATACCACAAAAAAATCACGCATTAATAAACAATGGAAAGATTTCAGTCATCCACCACAAAGCATGCATAACATCCATGCACACTTCCACACTTCCACCACCATACTTCTTCCACCCTAGCGTCACTGCATTCAACACACTTCTATACACGAAATCAAAAACATACCTTAGGAGCCACATTAAACGTCAAAAAAAGCGATAGAAAATTTCCTCCCGGGTATCTCTTCGACACGACACACAAAAACACTCATTATCTGTGACGACACACGACGCACACAAGATGGCGCCCGCGCGAACTTCAAGAATTGCGTCAGTGTAGAACAAAACCGATCGCGCGTGAAGATCGCAATAACGAATTCGCAGATCACTACGTTACCGTCGGTCCATCAATGACTTTTCGCGAAAGACCAGAAGAAATGGACCTGTCGAATGTCATCGTCGCGTTTTTCGAGATCTCGGATACGGAGAAGCTTTTCCCCTACGTGCTCACTAAACAGAAGTTAGATGCGATTTTTTTCTGTTGATTGACATAAATCATAACGCGGCAGCGGTGGATCTGTGTATACGCACCGGAAATTAGAAATGAGTGACCATTGGCTGGTATAAAATAAGATTCGTTATCGGTTCATTTTTATCACACGCACTAAGCTAAAAGGAAGAGGATGTGGTTGGTTCTGATATTCTCGTACATAATACATATCAAAAAATTTATATAACATACAAAACAAATACGCCTTGTTTACAATACTATAGCAAGAACTTTATTAATTAATAATTGTGTGTTGTCTTCGTTGTAAAACTTGTTTTCTTTTTTAACATTTTAGCTCTTATCAACTCTGATGGCTTTCAATTTTGGTATAATTAAATGTTTCCAGAAGAAAATAAAACGTCTCATCCCCTAGATTTTTTGCACCAGGCCACTCGATTTTTAACTAAACGATGCTAAAACAACTCATCTAGTTCTGCGTTCTCGCAATATTGTACGAAAAAGAAAACGATTTGGTTGCGTCAACCAAACTTGACCTTATCCAGCAAAATAATTCGTTTACATAATGACACATACATTTTGATTTCAGAACACAAATTAATTTAGTCATATTAACATGTTAAAATTTTATTCAAATTAACCAAATCATTTCAGTTAATTCAAAAATATATTATGGTTCAACTTCTCAAATTTAGAATATTCCGTTTAAATGAATATTTAACTTAGCGAATCCTTTTTTGTTGTAAAAAGGTATTTTTTTGAGTGAATAGACGTATTTGGGTTTAAATAAAGAAACTCTATTGTTTTAGCAAAATGCAGTGATTATTTTTGATTGAAATACAAACAATCGGTTATTTTAACAAATCCATATGTCCATATCTATCATGTATGGAAAGCACGTAGTTAAGATCACAGTGATCACTCTACCAGCATGGTGTATGATGAATGGGATCATCCTTTCAATGATCACGGCTCCTATTAAATGTTTATCTGGTCAATATGCTAGATAAAGATGTCAGTGATGATACAATCGTATTTGTCACGCTATTTGTGATAAATATGCGCTGCCACTGAAATTAAATACGAAAAGAGCCATCTATAGGTCTATTTCTGTACTACACATAAGTATTTAACGTATTTGCTACATACTATATGGGGAGAAAACTACTATAAGAAAATATAATGCAATATTTATATTTATTTCAATCTAAATACTTAGTTAAATTAACAAAGCCTGTGTTTAAACATCAAAGAAAAATGCTCAAATACAATGAACCGATAGAATATACCAGCAGGCGAGGCTCATGGTCTATTGTAGAAATCACCATACTAGCAAGACCAATGAAAGCGGAATAACACTAGGAACTGACTCGAGTTTCTACCTACAAGGCTTCATCAGCGCTCCTCCGAATGTATAAACCCACTTTCATCGCTATCACATCTAAAGTTTTACGTACAATTACCCTCCCGGTGAAAAGAGTTCAGTTTGTGCCCCCCTAGGAGCCACACGCCAAACACGCACTCGCAAGCGACCGTAGCATAAAGCTGGCAATGCAGTCATTGATCTAGCTCGGATAGTTCATAGACTATCAGTCTGGTCTCACGGGATATTTCATCATTACTCGTGTTTCCCTATTATTCGTTGGTTTACTGTTGCGTTGATCCAGTTTATTTCATTTTTCGTTGTTCAAATTTCATATTTTATTGTTTTAATATGGCATTCTTAAATATGGAAACGGTAGACAGTACTTTTTTCCACAAACGAATTGTCAATGTGGTTTCAGCATGAATATCATTCCTACACATTTCTACAATAAATGGTTTGGGAGCGGATCCTAAATTGCATGACCAGCTACGTCAGCAGATGTGCCATCTTTCTCAAATTAAATGCGTATCTAAGCTCCACAAATCATTCGATTGTTTGTGCCACTGAAACTACGCGTACTGCATACCCAGCGATACGTAATTCAGAACTGCTCGCAAATAATTTTTAATTAATATTTTAGTATCCTATAAACTTCGGTTGCATAAATAATCGAAAGGTTTGTGGAGCATATATTCGCACTTAATTTGAGAAAGATGTTACATGGTTGGATTATCATTTCTCGGGAAAGTTGAAAGATACTATTTAAGTATTAAAATCGTCTGCACAATGCAGGAGAAATAAAAATAAAAATAGGAGAAACAAGCAGAGGACAAATAAGTAGAGTACAAAGAAACTTTGAATTTAGAATAAAACAATGCATACACTAAAATAACAGTAGACATTTTAAATAATTTAATTTTCTTAATTATTGCATATAACAAATGTTGTCTTAAGAAATGTAATACCATCCTATCTGCTGCTTCTGAATTATTGAGCATCATCTTTTCAATGCATATAAACAAATCATTCTTCGTTTTACAATATTCCTATCGACCACTATAGCAACCAAAATTAGATTTTAATGATAATCAGTTAACCTTGCCTCGATGATTTTCAAACTTGTAATTTTCAGAGCCCGCTGGAAGAAATGTACAGCTCCGGATATTATTTTTTAGCACTCGAATGAATGGCTCGACGCTTTGATGATGCTAAATATTAATGTCGGAAACTGTGCCTACTAAATTTTTCATACCTGGCACTTGAAAAAATTCAACTTTCTAAAGTTAACGGTTTCCAATTGGACCATCACTTTTATGAACACTCTGTATAAAATTTAGTGGTTCTTTTGACTTAATTTGGTATATACGACTTTGTTTCTGATACAGTAGTAATTCGGCATCATTATCTTTAATGGCTTATCAAATACACAATATTATCGAAGATGTTATGTAAATGGCAAAATTTTTACAAAGTTGCAAATATCTCGAAAACGGTTGATTTTAGAAATAGACAACTTCAATAAAAATTGTGTCAAAACAATCCGTAATTCCATCCAGGTAAGGGAAACGATATTACTATATTCATTTAAAATAAGAAGTTGAAAATATTTTTGGAGGATTCTTCAAGTGAGGTTTTCTTACTTATTTGTTTTTGTCGCACTCATCTAGCTGAAATAGATCCCGAGATAACGATAGTGAACGAGTGGTCAGAAACACCGTGTATATAGCCTTAAATAGCCTGAGATTCTTATAAATAGGAATGAAGTTTTATAACTAAATTTCAAATGTAAATTTAAGTAATATAAGTCATTAACATAAGTCATAACATTTGCTCCAAAGTAGGCCAAAACAATTCCTATTGGCCGAGAAGGTGGTAGATACGATTTTTTGGAATGCAAAGGAAATAATCCTCATAGACTTTCTAGAAAAAGGAAGAGCAATCACGAGGCAGTACTAAAGTGAATTATTGCACCGATTCAACGCGAAATTTTTAAAAATTGGGGTGCATTTGGCAAAGGAAAAAGTCCTGTTTCATCAGGAAGAAACCCTAAAATTCTCTTTTGGTAAACTTCAGCAAAGACACAACATGTTCCAGGCTGAGGTTACTGCAATTCACCATTGTCTCAGAGTAATAGCAAGATGGAGCGAGCCAGATAAAAGTCAGTTAGTCCACATTTAAAGCGATTACTTCCGTAAGTGTGGACTCTAAGCTAATTTGAGACTGGGTAAGAGCTCTAAATAAGGTGAGCACCAAAAAGGAATTAATATTGGCCTGGGTTCCTAACCACTCGGACGTGAGAGAAAATGAGGCGGAGAACAACCTGGAAGTTCGTCAAGTTCATCCGTAGGTGCTGCCCTTCTTTTGGCATTACCAAACAGCAAATTATAGACACCATCAATGAATGGATACATAATCAGTCCAGAAAGCAGAAGCAAAAGTCACTGGGACAGAGACAGGCAAAGGAGTTTCTAAAGGAACAGAGGCCTGAATTTACTAAAAGATCTACTGAATAAAGATAGGAAGGCTGTAAAAATAATGGTAGATCTGCTGACTGGTCAGTAGACTAAATGGGCATATGCAGAACATGCCGGCCATGGTAGATGATGCCGCTTGTAGATTCCGCCAAAAGGAGGCAGACAAAAACGCCCGTTCATGTGCTGTGCCAATGTGACGGCCTGGGCGACCACAAGGTTTCTTGTAATGAGCGTGAAGAACCGTTAAGCTAGTAGCTACCCGAAAAAGCCACTCTCAAAGATGATAGACCTAATTAAGAGGGCAGAATTAGAAAGCGTCTTCTACGAAAAAGGAGGATCACAATAGATCTGAAAAGATCGCGGTAAAACAGGTCCGCAGGCCACTCGCACCCTAATCTAATCCGGTTTCATTACGATAATCAGTTCACTCATCCGGAATCGTCGTGGCCAAATTGTAAAAATTGTTGTCACCCGATCTGGATTTAGAAAATAAGCTCAGAACCTCTTGCAATGTTTAATTTCAAAGATTGAAGCTATTACAAAAAGGATTCACATTTTTATTGATCCTCATAAAAATCATTTTGCAACGACCTGTTTGAACGAAAGCTTGCCAATACCATTTAATTAGTTGTTAAATATGCAATACTTTATAATCTGCACATGTGAGGAACTAAAGGTACTCAGGCAGAAATATTTCGGGAGAGATCTATTGGAGCCCTCGCAGGTTCTCAAGTTCCTACTGGACAAGATAGTGGGCTTTATAGAGAACACCAAGCTGCTCGAGTGGAAATAAGAGAATCAATAGGGAAAGTACAATGAGCACCAAGCTCAAGTGCCCGGACATCAAGTGCCCACCCTAACTTGAATGAATGAAATGAATGAATGAATGATGAATGCAATACTTTATCAATATTTCTTTTTCAGGTTTACAAAAGTTGCAAAAAAAAATGGAAAAAAACGTCCTTCATAACTGAAATAATAGAAAAATATCTCCAGTCAGATACCCAATCTGCGAATTTAAATACTAAAAAAAAGCATTCGAGAAGCTTACAATTTAATGCAGGTAAAATATTGTTTACTGGCATAATTTATGATCAAGTAAATATCCAACTTGACATTATTAAAAAGGAAAATCTTTTACGTATCCTTTAAGAACATATACATTTTATCCACATTATATCCTTTAGAAAACAAACATATAAATCAAAAATTATAAATTATTGAAATCAAATAAGATTAAAACCTAAATGAAATTGAAAGCGAAAGCAATTACCATAAATTATTTGCAAGCCACGCAAAGAACTTCTGGTTTGTCTTTAGAATATATATTATAACATTAAAAGCTTTACAAATAAAGGTTATTTAAACAATCCTATTGGACTCTAATTATACGTCTAGAGGAAATCCTGTACGCAATCATCTTGCGATTTTTAGTATGTTTCTGAAAATAACTTTTCATTTATAATGTATGTTGCATGTAAATATACTTAAGCATGACTCACTTCCACAGATTATAACTTTTATATATTTTTTGCACATTATTTGCTATTTTAAAGCCAGCAATAAAATTTCTAGCACCTATAACGCGGTGATAATTGATAGTTTCCTACTTCAAACGCAAAAATCACCACCAAATATGGAGAAAGGTTATAACGTTTATCATCATCTCAATACTGTTTCTTTTTTCTTTTTTTTTTTAGTTTCTTTCATACATTCTTTTATTTCAGATAAACACTAATTAAATAACTTATCTGAATTTTGCTTCAATGTGCATATACAATATTACAGGTTGGTGAAAATAATTGGTCGGTTGCTTATATCAGAATCGCTACTGAAATCCAGATAATAACATCATCCGTAAGACCGTGAACACTAAATAGACTCAAACTCATGGAAATTAATCGATTGCATATCTTTATTGCCAATTAACTCTTGTTGTTTTATGGATCGTAGTGGAAGATCTAAGTTTAGAGCTCCTATAGCAGGCGCACGAACCACGAAGTTAATGTGGCGTGTAACAAAGATTTCAAGCGGTTGGGTGGCTTGAAGAGTCGTTTATTTTTTTATTTACCTGTCTTTTCTTTTTAAAGTTTGTATAATATAAAAAAATCAAACTGAAAAATTCGGTCATTCGTTAATGTATTCAATATAGATTTACGATAATACAAAAACAAAATAATTTAGAGCATATTAATAATATTTAAGGTCACAAAAGGATTATGGATTTTATTAGGAAATCACATTACTGATAGGACTCACATTTCTATACACAAGCGCCATCTGCCATCATCAAGACCAGTGGCGATTTATTGTTAAAATATACTAAAACTTTTTTGGGGGGATAGGTTGTGCTGTGTCTAAAAACCCCAAAATTTATTTTGACACACGTCACGTGATCACTAGTACCGCGGTAAATTTAAAAAATGTGCCGTGAATTCCAAAAGTGAGGTTAGATGACATGATATCGAAAAAAGTTATTTGAAAAAGTTGTTTAGAAATTAATTTTGAGGCTGTATGCAAATTTTTGTAAACATATTTTAAAAAAAATAAAAATCACAATTTTCCAAATATTGTTTCGTTGAATTACATATTTGATTTTTTTTTCGCTCTTAGGAGCTCAACTGCAGTACTACTTCCAAATTTAGTTGATGCTCAAACAGTTTTGTCAATTTTTGTATAATTATGATAGCGAAAACTGAAAAGTACGTTTTCAATGTGACAATTAGACAATTAGAAATAGAAAATTGTCAATTCTTGTTCTTTGACGTGTAAGTACACTTTTAACACATATATTTTAAAATGTCATTTGTGATTGTAGATTTTATTTTATATTTTTTTACATCTGCTATATTAATTATTGTCTTCAGTTCTATATAATTTATAAAATTTTAACACAATTACTTTTCCCTATTCATTAGGGATTAATTATTTGCATTCCAGTGATCTGAAGACGGCTAAAAGCCAAAACTAGTTATCAAATAATAAATAATAGATGAACGAAAGAACGAGTTTTATTGCTCTTGTCTAACCTTCACCTATACCGTTCATTGGATACTTAGAATATAATATATTATATATGTTTTGTTTATGGATGACTCACCGTTCACAAGTCGTAACTACCATAAGAACTAATACTGTTTGTTGGTGACAGTTTTATAATGAAACCAAAGGTGCGTAATTATTTTAATTTATTAAATAACATACTGCTGTGGTTTTTTATTTAAAAAAACAATTATCTGAATACATTTCTTAATTTAATGTTATTTTCATTTGAAAGTTGTTTTGATATTTTTGGATAACGATGTATTTCTTTATACTTTAAGTTTTAACAGAATTTTCGTGACTGTATATAACATTATATTATTTATTTCACTATTGCTATATTTTTCCGTATTGGACGGATTTGTTTCCAGGTTTTTGGTTTGTTTTCTGGCTCTCTGCTTCGTACGTACGAGCGAGAGAGCCAGTATGATATAAATATCGGGGTGGCTCACATGTGTTGTTTTCTTTTGCTTGGAATTTAAAAATTTTAATATATTAATCTATTAATTTGTTGCTGATATTAAGCCAGTGCTCAATGTTTAATTACACTCGTGCAGTTTAGATGAGTAATTAGTACAGGTCTGTATTAAATTTAATTTTATATTTTAGTTTTAAGTATAAGAAAATTTTCAAAGAATTGTAGATGATAAATGTTGATATAATTAACACAATAATCATGGTTGTAACAATTTAAATACTTAGTGTTAATTTATAAATATCTTAAATTTAACTTTGTAACAAAAAGGAAATTAGACAATATATTTGTTAAAAAAAAACTATCTATTTTATATAAAACACTGATTTAAATTTTCGTTTGAGGTACTTCATCTACAGCAATACGTTTATTAAACGCGCACATAAAAATCACAAACTTAAACTTGTAAATCTTAACTGTTCCAAAAAACGTACACTTTCCCTCAAAGATATAAATAATTTTTTTTGAAAAACAAAAATAAATTGGCAGCAGCGCAGCCGCAGTTAAAAACTACACCGCATCGTTAAATCCCTCTGCAAAAAGCCGACAAAGCAAAGCCGCCAATAATGCGCTTTGGCGCAGCCGATGACAAACAAAAAAGAATATATATAGTACGTAAAAAAGGTAATGAAATGAAATATACAGTACGTAAAAAAGATAATGAAATGCACACAAAACAAACAAAGTAGTATTGTAAGTAAACACTAACAATATATAAATAAGAACTATGGATGTGAACAGTTTTACTGTGCAATATTTGAAAGACAATTTTAATCGTTTAGTTATGAACAAAAAATTCAAGTTAAAAGTATGGGCAGACGAAAACCAGAACTTAATTTGACGCAAACTACAAAGGACAAATTTAGAGACTTTACAAGAAAATTTAAGAAGGACATGTACGAAAAAAATGATTAGATTTTAATTAAAAATTTGCATGTTCTTGATTTTGTGAACGCCCTACGTTTCCGACCACGAGCCGCCACTGATCAAGGCTACCTTTATCAAATTACTTTTTATTTGTGGTACCTTTTTAAAAAAAGCAGTAAAATATTCTTTATATCTGGTAATTTTATATTAATTAGCAGTCAGCTCCGTGCATTATAAGTGGGAAATCATTTTATTCATTAAACGGCAACTCCCTTTACAACATTCACGGTCCCCTAATCAAATGACATAAATTAAATTCCAGCGGCTATCATTATCCTGTTACCCGCTCGTAATAATAATAATAAACAGTAATTATAATTGGATATTTGTACGTAATCTCGATCATAATCGGCTTCAATTAAAATGGAAAAATCCCGTGTATAGTATACCAGGCTTTTGTCCGGCAACTTCTGAATTGACCAACTCCTGCGAACGCCGCGCATCGTTTTAAACTAACTATCATCGACTATCGTTTCGTTGTACGGCAATTAAACTCGCTCGTGGATTATCGTCCTCCAATTTAAGAGAAGGACTTCAATTAAAATCAAGCAACTTATTATGCTACATTGCGGCAAGGGACGATGCCGCCGCACTTTATTAGTTCCTAATTGTGAAATAGAGAATGAGCGTGGTTGTTAATGCGAACGTGCAATAAGAGAAAATGGAAGAAGGAATTGGTAGTGACGGAAACGCGAACTGAAAAAGGACGACGCGGCGCGCCCTGAAATTATAACTTTCCATACCAATAAACACGAGAAAATATCTCCTTGTACTGTGAAAACGTACATTGTAAAATTACATAATTTAACGTTGGCAACTTTATAATCAACGTAAAGTTATGGAATTTTCAAAATCAACAGTGGATTATGGAACGCAAATTCATTATTTATCCTAGAAACTTCCATTGGTAGCCTTTGTCATATTACCTATAATTACAATATCACATTATATTGAGAATTTAAATTGTATAATACGGAAACTTTCCAAATAATTTTGTACCTTTACATTGTAAATTTATAGATTTTTTCGTAGCAAATTAATGGAATAACTCAGCATACTAGCCGACATCGTATAAAAATATTCTTCAGCTGCTTAAGCACGTGATTTAAGAATACTGTTCAATTATACGTGTTCACAGAACTAAGCATTATTTTTGTCCAATATACAGGGTGATATATGCGACAAACTTTAAGCGCTGATTCCTGGGGTTATTTTGATCATAAAAGTTCATATGAGTATATGTCCAAAACGGTTTGATTTTAAATTTATTGAATGTTTAACAATAAATTATGAACTATGACTAACACGATATAATATCACAGTTGGTTCTTCAAAAACTATTGTGTTGAGAGGGAATTGTTTTTTTGTTCGTCAATAGTTGTCAGAGTATTCATTCAGGTTATTGCCAGTTTGTGTTTTTTTAAAATAAATTACACGAATGCTGAGATGTGTGATATGCATTTCGTTTACGGTCTTGCCAATGGAAATTCACGTGCTGCTAGACGTCTTTAGGAAGAACGATACCCAAACTGTATTATCCCGCATCATTTAATATTTGCCCGTCTTCACCAACGTCTTAGTGAAACGGGAAATTTTGAAAAAACGGACGACTGATAACGGGCACCCATCTACAGTAAGAACTCCACAAGTTGAAGAAATGGTACTAAATGAAATTGAGGAACATCCTACTACAAGCACCAGAAAAATTGCGTTTGTTTTAAACATTAGTCAGGCCACAGTTTGGAGAATATTGAAAGATCAACTGTTGGATCCATATCACATTCAACGGGTGCAAGCAATCTTGCCGACAGATTTTCCGCAAAGAGTGTTTTTTTTTCAATGGATGCAACACAAAATCGCACAAAATCCTGACTATTTGGCTCAAATATTCTTCACCGACGAGGCCACTTTCTCTAGAAACGCGATTATTAATTTTCATGATAATCACATATGGGCCGAAGAAAATCGGCACGAACTAGTGAATGCCCGTCATCAACATCAATTCTCTGTCAATGTGTGGGCCGGAATTGTTGGAGATCACTTGATAGATCTACATTTTTTACCGATGCGGCTAAATGGCGAGGTATACCGCAATTTTCTTGAAGAGGAACTACCACTACTGCCGGAAGAAGTTCCGTTGCAATTAAGATTACAAATGTATTTTATGCATGACGGTGCTCCAGCGCATTTTAGTTTAATTGCTCGCGAGTTTTTGGACAATACGTATCCAGATCGGTGGATAGGACGGGGAGGTCCACAACCGTGGCCTCCTCGGTCTCCAGACTTAAATTCTTTGCACTTTTTCTCTGGGATCACCTTAAATCATTAGTTTATACGACTCCCATTGAAAATGTCGATGAACTAAGAAATCGTATTATCGCAGCTTTTCAAACAATTCGAAATACCTCTGGTATTTTAGGACGGACTCGCCAGTCAATACGACGGAGTATAGAAGATTGTATTGTAGTTGGGGGCGGTCATTTTCAACAGTTAGTATAAGTTAATTTTGTTTTACTAATTACATACTTTGTTAATTTATAATAAAAACATTAATTATGTTAACTTACTATTAAGCATTGTACAACTTTAGAATTAAGCGATTTTGGACATATGTTCTTATGAAATTTATGATAAAAATATCCCCGGGAATCAGCGCTTAAAGTTTGTCGCATATATTGAGAATCACCCTGTATAATTATTATTGTACAGGGTGTCTCATCGAGACCGTTCGTTAGAAGTTTATTGGTTACTGAAATGAAAATTTAAAAATTCAGAATTAGTTATAATCTGTTGTCTCCTCTTTAGCTAAAATATTTTCTGATTTCTAGCGCTTCTGATTATACCGAAAGTCACCATCTACTTTATTTCAAATTTAACATCCTGTATATTTTTGCATATTTGGATTTATCTATTTTTAAGCTTTATAAATACCTTCACTTTTTGTAGTTTGATTCGGTCGTTCTGGTGTTATTCCATTTTTTTCTAAAAAAAAAATCTGCTCTAGCAGACATGTATTCAAAAAACCAGAGGACACTTGATTTTTGGGATGTCAATTTAGAATCCAGAATATGCTTAAACAACATGTTGGAACATGTTTTGGCGTCTACATTGTGGGGTTACTTTACCATGCCACGTTAACTTTTCGAAATTTTGAAGAACCGTATCTATCTAACTTTTTTTAAATGGCCTAATTACGAAACCGATTTCAACGCCTCAGTTCCAGCTGCCGAAGAAAATATAGGAATCAATAGGTCTTCAGTACAGAGAATTTTGAAGAAATATCACTTCCACAACTAGAAGTACTCCTTAGTACCAGACCTTCATTCTCAAGACCCCGTCGGCAGAGCTAACTCATGTAAGTTGCTATATTTTTGAACTGAACGCGAGCTTTTTGAAAAAAATTATCGGGACAGACTAATCTAGTTTTCACGTGATGGGTTTTTTTTAACAGGCACAACAACCATATTTGGGCTTCAGTCAATCCGCATGCAATACAAGAAAGGAACTATCAGGTCAAATTTAGTTTCAATGTCTTTTGCCTTATGATGGGTGGCAGGTTATTTATGAGGATGCGTTAAGAGCAGAACGTTACCTGAGTCTATTACGGACTGTGGTAGAAGATTTTCTTGCTGTTGGTATCAACTGGATTGAGCAGAAAGTATCCTAAAAACTCACCTTAATGTTCGAAAACAGGTGGATAAGGCGTTTAGGACCGAGGAACTGACCTGCAAGATCTCCAGATTTGACACCTGTGGACTTTTATCTTTGGGGGCACATCAAACATCAGCTCTACCAGACACCGGTGAACATGAGGGAGGAATTAGAAGCACGCGTGCGAACAGCATTTAACAGGGTCTCCTCAAGAAATACGAAAAGCAACACTTGAGGGTGTTTCTTCACGCTGAAAACTGTGTTTGAATACGAAAGGCCACTGTTTCGAACATTTATTATTATTTTCTTCTATTCTGTACTGACCCACCTCTACTGATTCCCAAATCTTCTTCAGCAACTAGAACTGAGACGTTGGAATCATTAACTATATTTTTTTTGTCGATTTAACACTTGACTAATTCGTCCAAAACGCACAAAATTTTCTTCTATCCTTCTAAATTTAGCTATTGTCATCGGAGATAAATGTGGACAGTCTTCATTAAACATTCTGCAAGTTCTATCAAGAACTTTGATTTGTATAAACATTATTTTCGATATTATTATTATTATTATTATTATTATTATTATTATTATTATATTATTATTATTATTATTATTATTATTATTATTATTATTATTATTTTACAGTAATTCATTGAGGACGCATGTTTTTCATTGCACACTGGGCAAGTGTCCATGAGATGTATGCATTTTATTCAAAAATCTAATTACCTCTTTAACTACCAATCTCAAATTCACAAAGTTTGTCCGCCAATAACTAAAATCATATCAGGTCTTTCTTGCAACGAGTATGTCTTCACGGTGCTAACAGGATACACGTCAAAACACCAGCCAGCTGAACTAATTAAGCTAAGGTAACGATAATTTATTTAGACCACCTAAAAAAAACAAATAACTTAAAAACTAGTGCAGATAGTGATAGGGAGTCCTAATACTGGTTCAAAGACAATAAAAATTTCTATATATCAACGTAAACATATACCGGGTGTTCATTTACAATAGCAAAGTTACGCACGAGTAAAATTTACAAAATTTGCCCTAGGTACTTGAACATCCTGTAGACTACTGAACAACGTTGAATGTCTCATTCAATCAGCCAAAGGATCTGCTATTTACGACTTTTATTTCAGTTGTCTTAAATTAATTCGTTTTTGAGGTACTTGACCTTTTTTGCAACAATGCATTTTTAAACAAATTGAAATATATCATAAACTATAAAAATTAGGCATAGTGAAATAAATTTGATCTAGTTTTTAGTGTACATTACAAAAATTCCATAAAATACAGGGTGTTGCAAGAAAAACATAACTTTGATGCATTGCTGTTTTAGGACACTCTTAAATTCAATATTATTTTTAAATTGTAGATGAAATCCGCCTAAATATATCCTAATATACAACATTTCAAAAATTGTTACCACTTGACTACCAGAGACCACGCCGTCACTGTTGTTACACCCAGTACAATGAGTGTTATGGTAGAATAGATTTTTTTTCTTTTTTTTGCATATAATTTAGAAATCGGAATTGCGAAAAATAGGCCATACACTATACGGTACTCGTAATACCTCCCTCAGGGCGAAGCATTTAGGCCATTTTTCTTCGTAATATAACATTTACATAACAATCCCTGCTAAACTTGTCTATTAAATCAAGCGTTTGTTTTGTTTGTTTACGTAATGCGTCATAGTCGATATTTCGCAGGTGTAATAAACAACATTTTACGGGATAATTACTTACACAAGTGTTTTTTTTCTCCTACTTCCATGCATATACATGAAGGCTCGACATGAATCATTCCGTTCGTACGGATAAATTATTCAGTATTGTCGAGTAATTGACTACCAGCTCTCTTTCCACACAGACAAGACATTCTCTTGTGCCGTTTGCACTTGCAATTATGCGGACCGAAGTAATAGAGAAGCGGACAGCATATGACTTCGTTATATAGCTTTCAGTTATTTCCGGTGCTAGTAATAAGAAAAAGCGCTGTTGTATAATAACCGTGTACGTTCAATTGTTTATGCGGCATGGTTATTTAATTAGATACGTATATACGAATACCAAGTCTAAAAATAGCATTAGGTTGACTCAAGTGATCGTATAAGTCATTGCGATTCGATACAAGAAGTATTTTAGCAATCTGAATTTGCGGATTTTATACAGAGGGGAGTAATTTCCAAGATTCAGCAACGGAATTTCAGTTATTACTGGAGAGAGAGGGGAAGATTAACTTAGTCAAAGTTTGTTATCAACCAGAAAAGAGAGTAGATCCGAGTCAAATCATTTCTGAAACTTTTAAGGTAATTCTTATCCCGGGCCTCTAGCATTTGTTTGGCCTTACGGAAAAAAAGCTAAGAACACATTCTCAAGGTTACTTTAAATTTTTATTTAAGGAGAGAAATATTTATTGGTGCCAATACATAAATGTTTGCACAAGTTACAAAAGACGAAAACATTAAGCTTGATAAAGTAAATACAATTTGCATTAATGACAATAAGAATAAATAAATTATAAAGATTAATAGATGGCAAATAAAAATAATTTGAAAATAGTACTAAATTATTATATAGCACTCACTGATTTTGAAATTTATACGGATAAACGTATTGTCTGTCCATAGATTTAACTAATGGTTTTTACCGGGGATTATCCACTATCTGCTAGGGCAAGTACCCAGAAATTATGCAAATGAGGTAATGGGACATATTAGGAGAAATTGGACTTTTCTTAAGTAGAGATTAATTATGTTTCATTTAATATAATCCAGCGTTTACAATTTCAATCTCATTATTTTACAGTAAACAATTAAATTTTAACAGATCATATATATTTGTAATTGGTATTAAAGAATGTTGTATAATGGTAAATTAATATTAACAGCCCTTTCGCTCAATTAACTAATTTGCACAAAACAACATGTATAAGAAGGCAATAAATAAGATGATATAGTTGAAAGATAAGTGTAGATGGACTACCGATAAACATTCAAGAAACGATGTATTGACAAGTAGTAATATTTTGGTAAGTGAAAGTAGTGATTCGATAGAAGGCGATGTTAATAGTGCAAGAAATCATTGGGGCACTAAAACACAGCAGATAATCCTGAGTATGTACAATAATTTGAAGAGAGAATTATGGGATTAAAGCAGAGAGTTTTTAGATCATTGAAATTAACGGAAGTGTTTTACGTAAAAGTGTAAAAATTCGTTCATATTATGTATTTAAAGAAAAACAAGAATTGGCAAAGGACATTCTAAGAAAATTTGTCTAATTTTCTTTATTTGAGTTATATTTAGTTAATTATAATCTAAATATTTTTTAGTTGTATTTGTTCCTATTTTACATGATATATAGTATGTTTTTTTCTGTACTTGGGTCTATCACGTTTTAGAAAATAAAATACTATTACTATAATATATACAAGACAAGTACTTTTACCCGATCAGGTACAATTACGATTAGGAATAAACTAATCATAGTATTTAAGATAAGGTTAATTGAAAACATGTATTTACCTGAAAGATGTGAGTACATACACTTTGTCTATTTTATGTTTTAACTTACGTCATCGATTTTCGTCAAAAATCATGTAAGCAGAGATATCTTATGCGCGGTTTTTCAGTATTAGTTTAAATTCCATTTTACAGTTCCTTTAATCAAAATAACTTACCTACTGAAAACTTTACGGTGGGCTCTGTGCTCTCTAAAAGGAACAATTTTTCCTTGGAAAATATAAAAAAAGACGAAAAATGGGGGGAATAACTAATAATAAACCAAATGCATACACAAACTAACAATGCTATAGGTTATATTTGATAACTGACAGGTGGCATAATGGAAACCGGAAACGGCGCACTACTTAAAGTATTGTACTTAAACAAAGTAGTAATAGGGCTTTATCTATGTCACGTTTATGAAATATGCATAGAATCAATCCTTGTACCTTTTTCTGTGAGACAAGCGAAAACTGCTCCTTTTGAACTTGACTTGAACACTTGAGAAAAATAGTCAAATCAGTAGATAGTTTTTACTCGTATAATACATCAATGACGTTGGTTAAAACATTAATTAAACAGAGTGTATGTACGCATATGATTAAATTTTAAGATCGAAGGTAAATGTTTTTATAATAGGCGGTTAGTATAATAATCTCTATGAATACGTCCCTGTGAATCAATCACCCATGCTCAAAGGATTCGGTAAACATCTCTTTTCTGGAGTTCCAGTGCTAGGGATTAAGTCGAATCGTTATATCTATAGACAGACTATAACAATAAAACTATTAATAACAGTGAAAATATTGAAGATTCCATATATAAATTCATCTGAAGTGAAAAGTCCCAAAATAGTTTCTCGGAATTTATAAAGAGAAATTCGTTTACACAGTAAAATGCTTTTTAGACATCAAATATTTCTCTATGGCATTATTAAAGAAAGGTGTAGGTAAATGTTGCACTTCATTGCGAAATGTACTGTAGAACTTCATTACATGGCAGTTTGTCCGTCTCTGCTTGTATTAAATCTAAAAACATGAACATACCCCCTTACATCCCAGGATATATACTGGTGGGGTAGTATTTCCAAAGAATTTCTACAATCTGTATAATACTAATACCAATGGAATACTAGAAAGAGAGAAAATACTAGCAGTCTGTAACCAAACCCAGATAACAGCCTTATGCACCATTGAAGGCAAATATCCTAGCCATGTGATAAGAGAGTGACCCCCAAAAAAAGATTGCATAATTCTTCACCGACTGAAGTATACCAAAGTATGTTAGATATTTTTTACTTGAATGGATAAATTCAGATTTATTAACGTTATAAGTAATCTATCTCAGAATGGAAAGAACACTATTTCATTGCATTTAAATAACAATGTATATATTTTCTCAAATGAGCAATATTTTAGTACTCAATGACCTTAATAAATTATAGTAGAGAAGACATTTTACATTTTTGATGTACTTACTCGAAATTTTTAAAGGAAAGTGTGTATGAGATAGTTTTTCTTTAAATTACTATAGCAATTCTCTTCCATTGATTGGATTCAGTAATTTTTCTCTATAATATTAGTTACAGCACTTTTTTACACATCCTAGGTGTTTCACTGAAATGAGGACTACTCCTTCAACAGCAATGGAATGCCAACTAGACCTCTCTCCTCTCCATTTGGTGATAATGGGAGCGGCAAAAATGGGCCATCTCAGACTGAAAAAACTACCAAGCGGCCGCTATGCAAAATTAGGATATAATAATTGTTCCTGATGCATACACTACCGTTCATAAGTATTTGGGCACCCACAATTTATGAAACTATTGATACACCAAAGCTTCCAGGAAATTCATTCTTGCCAGATTGATTACCACTATGGGGATTAGTGTAATAAAAGCTTATAGAAGCTCTACTAATTGTCTTTCGGTGAAACATACTTTTATTAATGATGTTTTAATTATCTACGACAACTTTGAGGGTAGAAATATGGAAATTGCTCTCAGTTACGTTTCCCTAATCGTTGTGAAATCAGTCTGCGCTAGTAGGGTTGTAAAAACTTGACATGTCGAAACGGAAAGAATTAAATATCGAAACACGTGCTCTTATAATTCAGCATCATAAACCTGGTAAAAGCAATCGCCAAATAGCGAAAGAATTAAATTTAAACAACACCACCGTGGATTATACCGTTAAGAAATACCGAAAAGAGCAAGAGAAATCGATGAAATACAGCCCCGGAAATTGCTGCTGAAATCAATGCAAGCCGTCGGAAGTCAGTAAGCGTAACCACAGTATGGACGAATTGCGATGAAAAAACCGTTATTACGCGTACAGAATAAAAGGAAACGGTTAAAATGAGCTCGTGAACACCAACATTGGTCGACTGAAGAATGGAATAAAGTCTTGTGGACGGATGAATCAAAGTTCGAGATTTTCGGCCCAAAAGACGTGTTTTCGTTCGGGTGAACGTGCGAAAAAACACTATATTTCCTACAGTTAAACATGGCGGTGGTTCTGTGATGATCTGGAGTTGTTTTGGCGGCACGGTCGTTGGCGATATTGTGAAGATCGAGGATATAATGAAGAAAGAACAGTACAGAAACATTTTAGAAAACAATGCTATTCCTGCAGAATTAAGAATTATGGGTCCGAATTTTGTGTTTCAACGAGATAACGACCCAAAACACACATCTAAATTGTGCAAAGACTATTTACAACACTTGCAAGCAGACCGATCTATCGAAGCAATGGAGTGGCCTGCCCAAAGCCCCGATCTAAACCCCATCGAGCCACTGTGGGAAGAGCTTGATCGGGATGTCCGAAAATCAACGCCAACATCGAAGGCCGATATGTGGACAAGCTGCAAGAAGCATGGGCCCAGATAACACCTGATACATTGGCAAAACTAATTGCAAGAATGCCGCGATTGTGTGCTGCTGTTATCGAAAATAAAAGAGGTCACATAGACGGATCACAAGTGTAAATATAATATGTAATTCTACTGTCAGGTATGAAAATATGTATGTTAATGCTAATAACAATATGTGTTCGCTTTTTAATTGGGGGTTTTAATCATTTTTCCTAAAACCCTAGATGCCCAGATACTTTTGAACGGTAGTGTATATCTATCTAATTCGAGGTAGAAATCATGAATCGAATAATCTGGAATCAATCCAACTGTAAAGGCAGGTTCGAAGAAATGATTTGGTTTACAGACGAATCAAAAACCGAAAACGGGACTGGAGCAACACAGAGGTCACTCTTCTTCTAGGAAAACCTACCACCCTCTATCTAATACAATATTGCACTGTGCATCTGAAATCAATCAGAAAGCTTATGAAAATAATCAGATCTATATTGCAACACTAAAGGCACTAGTTAACGCCAAAATACGATCGAGACTGGTTTAGGGATATATTTGAGAACTGTTATTTTGCTGTGGGTGTCCGGACATTGGGCAATTGAGGGGAGCGAAAAAGCCTGTAAGTTAGCAAGAATATAAGCCCAGAACCTGTGTGCAAAAACAGAGCACGAGAGCAAGTTGGGAAGATGAAAAACATAAAGAACACTGGAATAAAAGAAGGCAAATTTATGGAAAGACTTCAATTAAGAGATCATCAAGGATGAAGACTGGAGAACTACTGCAGCTTAGTGGGAATAATCTTCGTATCGTAACAGGTTTCCTTACAGGCCACTAGCTACTGAAAGAATGCTTACAGAAAATTGGGATTAACACTGGAGATACCTATTGTAGGCTGTGTAATGGAATTAAAGACACCGTTTAGCACAGTCTGTATGAATGTGAGGCTCCGGACACAGAAAGACAGGCAATCCTTGGCAAGACGGAAATGAACTCATAGGATTACTGCTATCAGAAGTCTGAGATCTGGGTGTTGAAATGGCTGGTTAGTGGGTAAAAAAAAGATGAGACTAAATACAAAAATCCAAAAGGCTGCAGTGTTTCTGGAAATTTTAGACAAACGGTTCATATAAGAAAAGGTACTTCACCCAATTTATTACTTTCAGAATACTATTTGATTTAAAATTTGTATGGTATTAATTATACTTGTTAACTTACAACCGCTTGAAACCAACATAAGTAAAGCTGGAAATAAATGGAAAAAAATAAATAAAGGTACTACTGCTTTCCATAATAGTGCTTATACATAATGCTACACATTTAAACATGCAAATCAACATAAAAAAACTATGCCTGCGTATTGACTTTACAGCGGCAATGCCTTTTCATGCCTATAAATCGAACGGACATAAATTCTGCCCGGATATTAAATACTACCCAATCGCATCCATACATAAATATGTAGTTAGGAGAAATACGACCTAAAGGATATTACCCAGGATACGAAATTGCGCCTGTCTTCCTTTTATTCGCAATGGTACTCGCGCTGAACATTCCAGATCCGATTATTTTATTTGGACGGCATAAAACCGCGCCATTAATTGCGCAATTTACTAGTTCTTGCCATCGTGATCCAATATAGACGTACCTACTTTATTTTATTAAACGTCTCGGGAGAGATCGCCTTCACAATTAAAGGTTCTCTTCGCAATTAAAGCGGCTTCGCTTTTAACTAAACCACACGAGACGTTATTACTTACCTCACGAGCGCGGTGTTCGAAGAAGGTAGCCACAAGCTGAAAGAGAGATGATCCCGAGCGCAAAGAAGCGAGCGGCGATAAGCATCGAACGTACGGCATGAATTTATGTCTCCTTAATGAAGAGGGGAAAAAGGCGCCGACCCTATATACGACATGTAGATGCGCGCAATATAGTGTAATATTAATTTTGACGGGGAGGAAGAGTACGCGATAAGGTAATTCAATAAGTTTAGCGTTCTAGTAGACCTACGTGATGGCTAATGAAGTAATTCCACGGGGAAAGAAAAAATAGCTAAGTACGCCCGGTTGAAATTAATCGCCTATTAATTTTGCGTTTTAATAAGCGTATTGCTTAGCTCATCTCCGATTAACGGTCATTAATTATACAGAGTATAGTTTAATGTAGAAGCAACAAAAGAAAAGATCCTAAAATTACATAAATTTAGTAGTTAAGTGCGGATAATATACATACTGCTGTGGACTGGCACCCCGTTTTTTTGCAAATTCAGATGTTGTCATGTTTACTCCGTTCAGCTTTTGTCAATGTTTCGAGAGAATTTTCACAGATGTTGATTTTATTTTTATATAAGATTTAGTTAATGAGTTAATTGTTTAATTTATTTATTTAAGGGTTCAGTTCTTTTAATTCAATTTCATTCATTTAAATGTCTAGCGTTTGCTTGTATAGTAGTTTTCTTCGATGAATTGTGCGGCTGTGTTGCACGTAGTCGTGAGTAGGATTTTATATGTATACGACTGTTCAACCTTGTAACTCAGTTCCTAGGTAGACGAGAGCGTGAGTACATGTATTTCTAATTTGTTTGCTGCCATTTTGTTAATACTTTTGATTTAGAGATTTGTTTCGCTTATTTTGAATTTTTTTCTGTCCATCAAGGAACTCGCTTAATAATAATTGTTATTATATTGATGTGTACACATTATAGATGTAAGATCATTTATTATTTCGTGCAGGAAGATAGATTTTAGTTTTAATTCTCTCATTATGTTTTAAAGAGTTCATTTTTGGTTTTCTAGTTTGCTGTTTCATTTTTGTTTTGTTAATCACCTCGGTTTGGGTGAATAGAAGCATTGTGATTGCTTTTAGTTTTCAATTTTGTAAATTTTTAGTGTTCCACGAATTTATTTTATTTTAATTTGAAACCACGTGGATTTTAGTGAAAAAAGAATTATCTTCCTGAACTAATTTATCTTTTGCTTTAATATAGGATTTAGCATTGTCCTGTTGTAATTTAGAATCAGTTGCAGTTTTTGATTTAAGCCAGGACCCTCTGTCCACGGTTTTTCTTTTCTGCAAAATTTCGTAATTAACTTTTTTTTTCTTTTTTTTTATATAATAAAATTTTTGATTGTTATTTAACGTCTTTGGGTTAAAAATTCTGTTCTTTTATTTTAAATTAAACCTTTTCAATTTTTGGGTAATTCAACAAAGTCAGATTTACTTGTCGTGGTTAGATTGAAGTTTTAATTTGCGAGGGTAACTCTGAGATTAATTGTTCTTTTGCGTCCTTTTAAATTTTTATCCGTTGACCTAGCTAATTTAATTTTTCCTTTTTGCAAATTCATTTTGTACAGTCAGTGCACAGCAATACGTCATACATATACAGCATGTTAGGGTTAGGGATGTTAATGGTCAGCTATCGGATAATCAGTTCGTCAGTTGTATGAGAAGCGCATTAAATTGCAGCCGCTATTTGTTTAGTTCAGGATCTCGATACATTAATATTTTCTACGTTTATTCTACATTTCTATTTAGAATAAGTAGATGTTTCAACTATTTTTAGCTACGATACTGTTTATTGTTGTTCTGTTATTATTATTAATTATTGTTGTTTTGTAATAATTGATATAACCTCCCTTGAAGAAAAGAAATTCGCAGTAAAACGTTCCCAAGTAGCACATTTAGTCGCCATGACATATTTGAGACCTTAAAAGTTTCCACAAAGTAAAAATTACTAGTAGCTGTTACTAGAAGTGTACAACTCTGAAGTAAATATTACGTGACCATCCCTATTAAATCTACTTTGTTGTATATGTTGCTATAACCTAATTAAATTCACTTTGAAGTAATATATGGAACTTGAAAGTAACTAGTGCGACCAAATAGATTTGAGACCCGAAAAATATGCGAACTAATTTGTCAATATCTTTATTCCACTCACCCGCGCATCCACTTTTTTTCACGTTTGACAGCCAAGTACAGTCCCGTCTCATTTGTTTACTGGTTGTTTGTTTGCGTTTCGCTATTTATCTGTTGTATATCTCATTTTATCCATTTTAACCTTTTTTTCCGTTTTTATATATTAAATAACAACTTTTGTGAAAGCTATCACGGTCAATCAACGATAATGTGGCGGTGAGAAATACATAACCTTACTTTTTATATATGTGCTCAATATATAAATTTCAGCTATACCACCATGGCCGTATCACCCTTCCATGTTGAATGTGAACTGCTAGAAATAGTGAAACGAAAAAAACAACTTTCCGAGTCCAAAATAGATAACTGTGCAATAGCTCGTGGACATACCGTTTTAAGATTACCCTCTTAGCATTGCGATTTAAATAGAATTGAATTAATTTGGAGGATGGTAAAAAGAAAAAATAGCATACATAATATACAGAGGCTTTACTAATGTCAGTCATTCGACGAAATTACTCCAGATCTGTGACAGGCCGAAAGTGATCATCTCAAACGAATTGCAAAATAATATCTAGAATGTGATAGACTTCATGATGAGGTGAATGAATTTATGATACGGTTAAGTGAATCATGTAGTGAAATGGAATGGACGGACCCTGAAAGTGAACTTTAGCTTTTTGTAGAAATTGTGAGAGGACCTATTTATTTTTGACAGATTTCTTATTTAAGTTTTTGATTTCACACATATTAGTTTAATACACAATACCTTCTATAATTCTCAAATATTAAACGTTGTTGTAAATATATCTTGTTTATAGTAAATACATAATTAATTCTATATCCACAACCTAGGCTGTAATGTAAACATGTAATAAATATAATAAATTGCAATATACATTTCACATCATTTTATTAGTTGATCTTTGCAATGTAGTACGTTTACTTATAAAGAAACAGTATAATAAAATATAATGTCGCGAACTTAAATTGTTAGGTTAGAGAGAAATTCAAATTTTGCGCGCAAAACTTTCGTCTCCGAATGTACTCTTCAATTCGACTGTGCTGCTTCAGGTTTTAATTCTACTTCGATGCACTATAAATTCATTTTCAAGTTTCGTGTGTAACTTTTAGCTTCTTTATAATCTCAAAGTTATATTAACTAGTGATTGATTTATATAGCGACGGCACAATACTAGTGCAACATGTTCAAATTCAATTCAAATTTCTTTCTTCAGACGGCACTCATCTTATAGAGACCAAATTTATTAAAATATATAAAAATATCCAGGTACCCACTACGCATATATTGAGCCTAGCAAAACCACTGCTCATCTAAATGCGTTTAAGCTCTACTACTTAATAGTTAAATTTCCTATAAAGTTGTATATATTTGGAATGGTTACTTTAATATTAAATAACTTGATATCTACATGCTGCTCATCTTAAAACTACCGAATATATTACTAAATTTTTTAAATGCATGGTTACCCACATCGTCTTAAAAAAATTCTAATACCACAAAATGGGGGAAGGTATATTTTAATTTGCGCTGCAGTAGAAAGAAAGAAGAAATGTCGCGTACATCTAGCAGAGCAGCTGAATGTTTCACGCAGTACGGTCTATAGACTATTAAAGAAAAATAAATATCGATCCTACAAGTTGAGTAAGAGCAAATAAAACATTTCCTAACGAAAAATATGACATATTCGAATAGTTATCGAACGTGGCGTCAATGACGAAAACATTATAACAAACTGTTACATGATATTGATCTAAAGAGAATCAAAACATAATATACAACGCTCGCACTCAATATCCCCAAAAGGTGAATCTGTGGGCAGGCCTTTTAGAAAACCACATAATTGGCTCATTTTTTATTGAAAGAAATTTCCATCATCAAAAATTATCTCGTGAGAATTAACTGCTACAGAAAATATAGAGGCGAATACTTGACTGACATAATTTTCTATAATTAATGGTAAATATCAAATATACGATTGATAATAAAAAAAATATTAACATAAAATTCAAATCATTAATACTTTTTCTTTATAATCACTAAACTTCTCAGTTTCAAAATAAGATATTGTTCTAATATGTATATTTGATTTTTATAGTAATTAGAAGTTGGGTAGATGAGTAATGTGCTCTTAAACATGATGCAAATAAGGCAAAAACATTAATAAATGTTTTTATATATTTTTTTGTATAGTGCGCTGGTGGAGTCCGTGATGCTTTTGCAACCTATACCATATTTAGTAAACATCCAGCGAACAATTAGAAATACCAACTGAATACAATTGCACAATATAGTAACGTAAACGTTTATTTAATTAGTCTTCTTTTATTTTACTATGATATAACTCCTGTATCGAGTTGCAATTTGTATATATTGTCTGGGTATATAGTAACTATACTAATCCCCAAAGGGCAATAGGGGAGGGTGGGGCAAGATGGGGCCACGCGGCATGATGGGGACATCGTTTCTACTACAAAACGGAGGTAAGCATCTGTCAAATAATAGCAGTTCTAATATTGACAAGTGCTGTTGTATGTTTGTTGTAATGTAGGAAATTTTACTAGTCGTAATAACAAAGTTATGCGCTTGTGCGTGAACTTTGCAATTTCCAGAATTTCGTTATTATTTTGATGGTGAGTTCAACGGCCAGTATCCGAAGCATAAGTAAATTATTTACAACTACACTTTTTTGTGCTTATTAATTGACATGTATTGCAGGTATTTTCTATAGTGCGTTATTTGTTTATATCAAATATTTAATATGTTATTATAACATAACCAGAAAACGTCCAAAGAGCAAGATGGGGCTATTGTATGGGACAACTGGGCACATCATTATCTCACTCTTCAGTCTGATCGTTATGCCTGGATATGCCATTATGCTTTCTCGAAGACATAATGCCTATTTCTCATGCTAGGAATAAAGTACAGGTTCAATCAAAGCGTAACAAGGAAAAAACAACAATCTTTATAAGCACTACGTATAAAAATCTGCTACAAGAAAATAGAAGTCTGGAGAATCCCTAAGGCAACTAGAAGTGAAAATGACAAAGAAAAAACAGAAGAGATCAAGAAACCGATTTTTGTAAAGAAAGCAAAGAGATAGATTTTTAGGAAAACGTAAGGAAATATCAAGTTCTTCTGCTGAGGAAGATGACGCTCAATGTTAGTATTGTAAGGGGAAGTATTGATACAATGCCATCGATGACGAGGTTGGGTGCATGGAGGCTGTGCGAATAACGTGGATGAGTTCGTCTTCTATTGTCTCAATTGTGAATATTAAGTTTAATATTCTTATCGTTATTGTATTTTTTTTATTTTAAGTAGTTCCGCTTTAAAGAGTTTAAGCTTTGTTCCTGCATGTTTTTAAGAATATTTTAAGAATCTATTTTTTTACCTATTACCTAGATTTATGGTACCACCCATTCTTAACTCACCTGGAACCACATCTTGCCCCCGTGGTGGAGCAAGATGGTGTATTTACACATTTCTTTTCAAAATTTTCTCGCAACATCAAAGTACCCATCGAAAAATTGTAAATTCATCCATCAGCAAATAAATGTTTAAAGATTACACAAGCGTACTTAGAACCTTGTATATCAATTTGCAATCCTGAATGGCAGTGTTTTAAAGTTATATGTTTCCTCTTGCCCACCTTTCTATATATAAAAAAAAAAAATGTAGAAGACACTAAACAATGCCTTGACGAAAGTAGGTAGGTACATTACATTATAACTTTGCGCCCACAACTAGTTGTAACGTGACAAGGTTTTTCTCATTATACACCGATATTTTCATTATGTCATTTCACTTTTTTCTGTCTTCTGATATTGCCATTTACTCCTCTGCTATTGTTCTCCTGTACTGCTTCACACCATCGACCTTTCTCTTATCGCTATCCATGTTAGTTTCTATTTTATCTCTCCGTCTTTCTCTTTCTTTCTAAAAAGACATTATGAAAATATTAACTTACAATTTTGGCTTATTTAGAGGATATCTAAGATCGTCAAAAAACTACAGAAAATCACGATCGACAACTATATAAGAGCCGATTTTGCTACCTTATCTGGGTATAGCCTTCGACAGGACGCTATGTCTCGCTAATTGTCAGAAATATGATGAGATTTGAATTGAATCATCTTATCTTCAAATATTTGCTTCAATTAATTGATTAAAATATTCTAGTGTTCATTGTTTTAACCTGTCCTTTCATTCTATATAATGCACACACACACAAAACATCTCCGCCAATTTTTATTGAATGGTCCCCGAAAAGTTACAATTAGCAAACTACTCCTGTGTAAAATCAATGACAAAATCACCTTACAGATAGGCAACCATCATGCATCGCGTGTGTTCGGAGTGCAGGTGAACCGCTAGTAACAAAACGACCGGTAAACTGTAATGATAATTACACGCTCAAACAATTACTGCTTAACGTACCGTACAAGGGCGATTAAGTAGGTACGACAGTAACGCAAATGAATATGTTCAGTTCAAGATCGTCGAACGTGGAAGCGTGTATTTTGGAATTATTGACGAGATCTTTGATCTCGCGCATACGATCTCCTCGAACTATTATGAATAAACGAGTTTACGCAGTATACATATGTATCTGTGTAATATAAGTAGGTAGCCACGAAGTAGCTCTTCCTTATATAGCCACACGGATAAGTAACTCTTAATAGCTGCAGCTCTAATTAACAGTGTGAGGGAACAGGACATGACTCCGGCGATTTAGATTAGAAACTCTGAGAAGGTGTATAGTTTAAATCGCTTTTTTTCGCAATACGGTACCTAAACTACAACAGCCGGACTCAATGAGATATTATGTATAGTTAAAATAAATAAAAGAGATAGATAAAAGCACTGAAGAATTAAATAATATCAGGTATGTTCGAACAGGCAGTTCGCGAACGGTTCACGGTCATGTGAACCAATCAGGCAACGCATTCCAGTTCGCGAGAACTCCAATCTGTTCTCTGATTGGTTCTCGTGATCACGAACCGTTCGGGAACTGCATGTTCGAGCAGCCCTATAGTATCTACTCTATAACAGTTGGTTTATATAAAATTATTGTTCATTAAATAAGAACAAGGTTCAATATCAATATCTTTATTTTTGTTTCGAGGTACAGCAATTAAAATATCGTAATAATATGTAAACGAACACAGAAAAGGGGTTACAAGAATGATGGTAATTATACGCAATATTCAAAAAATTTTCGACCATGTATGGCTCAACCTCACTTACAAAGCGAAGTAGTTTATTTTTATAGTGTAAGGACTTTACTTTACTAATTTCATGGGTTAATTTGTTGTAAAATTTTAGAATGGTGTAAGTTTAATTTTTGTTGGTTAGTCTACAGTTGTATTGTAGTGGTTCTTAAATCTTGTTTTGTAGTTATGGTTTTTCTCGGTATTTTCAGATAGATGTTTATATTTATGAGCAAATAGGAGACACTCATATATATATAGAATCCATATACAGTCAAAAGATTGTTCGCTTTAAATATATTTCAATATACAGACTTCTCTCGCACCTAAGCCCAGTAGTATCCTCACTGCTCACTTTTGCATTATAAACACTTTATTTATTTCTCTGGAATTTATTTTTTAAAGAAGTTTCTATGGCTTCATTTATTTAAAAAAAATACATTTTTGTTTTTGCAGTATTTAACATTGGTTGTTTTGTTTGAACCACTATTTTAAATTCTTTGATACCAGTAATCATGTTCGTTTTAACGAAATAAAATCATTATTTTTAATTAATATATCATCCACACAACTAATTACCTTCTGATTTTCACTGCTATTTACTGTGTAGATATCATTAAGAAATATTAGTATTAAAAAGAGCAGGGATCCAAGTACACTGCCTTGTGGCACACCGATATTGATTGTCACTGTACCAGAACAAGTCGCCCCCTCTCTTGTATCTAGTTTTATCATCTGTTGACGATCTGTTAGATAAGATTGAAGCCAGTCATAAGCAACACCTCCGATTCCAATTCTGCACAATTTTACCAATAGTGTTTTGTAATACCTTAAAAAGATGCCACAACTTAAATCCCCGTTTTCAAAAACTTTATACACCTGTTCTACATATTGGAATAAAGTAGTAGTTTTACCACTCAAAAAGCCATGTTGATTTTAATGTACAAGATTGTATTTTTTTTAAAAAAAGATTAGAACTCGCTAGCAGACTATTACCTCTATAATTTTTGAAAAATGTATCAAATATACTCACTAGCTTTATATATTGGACTCACGATGGTGAATTTCAGAGATGTAGGAAACATCCGGACACAAAACGACTCGTTCATTGTATCATACAATGGTGATTAACAGCTATTGATTCGAGACTATTTTCTATAACTTTTAGCGCTATTTCATCTATTCCAGTGCTGTTCTTATTTCTTAACTTTTAAACATAATTTCTCAGGTCTGGGGGCTCAACTGAAGGCAAAGGAGTAGGGATTTAGATAGATGGTACTATCATGATTATATTACACCATGGTTGGAAATTGATTCAGATGGCTGCATGCTGCATTTTATCACTTACTTCAGTGAAGTCTAGGAGGTCGAAGCTTCTGCATCAATAAATTCTTCTATCTCCGTTATAAAACAATGTCGATGATATTTTATTTGTTATGAGTACCCTAGATGCGTCGCATGAAGGTATCCATTCCTTTCCACATTTTTGACATATTTTTCATTTATCTTATCTTTTAATTATCAATATTTTATAGTATATTGCAAACCTAGTCTGAAGGATGACATACAAATTAACAAATACCGAAAACCGAGTACCTCCATTTTTGACTTGTTAAAAATCAATTCGCGTGGAAATATATGTAATTTTACTCATTTATGTCTGGCATATTTTATGGAGATTTTTTTTGCATGAATTTTGAAACAGTGAGGCAGAATTAAAGCGAATGTGTTTAAACTTGAATTATGATTTCCATTATATAATTTCTTTTTGCAGTAGGTACGACCTAATTTAATATGTTATCCGATGAATTTTAACCATTAATTTCAAATATTTTCGCTTCTTACAATCATTCAAATCTGCTTTACTATTCCAACAAAGAATTTTTACTTTTCGACTACCATTACTTTCAAATCGAAACTATACTTTCAAAAAGAAAAAATATGCTTTTTAACCGCTATTTTTTCAAATATTTTTTTCTTAACACCTAATAAATTTCTCTGTCACTATTTAAAAAAAATAATTTATTTGGATTAACGCATATTTAATGGATGTTTCGATTAGACCGCAAGATTTGGATTGCCCACCATGTTTGACAGTCATAATGACACGTGATTATGACATAATAGATCGAAAGTTGACAGGTGGCAGGCGCGTATACAACTTGAGTTTATAGGGGGGGTAATGGAGAGGATATTTTTATTTTATTTGAATAGTATCATCATGGGAGGGGTAATTACATAAAAAAGGGAAAGAACAAGGATGAGAGTTTGTCTTTAAATGTAAAATTTTGATTTACAAATCGGCTTCGCTGGCTCATGGGTAATTACCCCCATTATCCCCCCCCCCCTCCTCCTGTATACGCGCGTGGGTGGGAGTTAACATGGAGCAATAGAACAACGTGTCATTGTTAAACATTGTTATCACCACGATATAACTTGGGTATAAACTACCCCAGGTATGCTCAAAACGAGAACGTTATTCTGCTGTTCTTGCCCAGACGCTTCATAGCAGGTGTCAATTGTCAAAGTTGTTTCTGTTGGGAGTGTTACATTAGTAGCGTTCTTTTTACAAGAAATATCAACTCACTAATAGAGATATTTTGCTAAAAATCCCGTTCTTTTTAATCGACTCACTTTGAGATTTTTACCTCTCCCCTTACCGCTAGCGCACAACCTCGCGAGGGTGTGCTGTAGCGAGTAAAAACTCATTTGGGTGGAGGGGGTAAAAATTACGAGTATAATCGATATAATCCGCTATCGCGTTACCCTGCCCCTCTCTCTTCAACCCTTGTAGTTAAGGTTACTTATCAATGTGTTCTTGTGATTTAACACCTTTGGACTTTTGGCTGTGGGGTTAACTAAAGTCACAGGTTTATGCCAACAAGCCCGCGACCACCGAAAGTATTGAAGGAAATGTTAGCGCAAATAAAGCGCATGTACCAGCAAAGCCGTGGCGGTCATTTACAATCGTTATTTGTATTACTAGCCAAGAAATTACAGTTTTGCGAGTACGAGGCCGAATACTCGCAAAAGAGTCTCTGACCAGTTCATCTTAGCATGGTTGAACAGTAGCTTAATGACAATTTATTACACATCTATCATGAAGAATCTTATGTGGCCAACCTTTAGTGACATTTTTGTCTGCCGCTTTGTCACTGAAAACGGTAGTTTTCCTACCGCTTTGAAGTACTGCAAGATGACTGTTTCTGGACAAAGGCGCAAAAAATATTTTGTTTCGTGCATAATTCTTAAATGTGTACATTATAAATCAATAAATATTTTAACACTTTGCTATAGAAAACCATGTTTTATTGAACATTATCATATACATACATATCTTGCGCTCTTATTGAAAGTCTTTTTATTAACGACAAAGAAATCCCTTTCTTAATGTAAGCTTGAAGAAATTCAAGTTGATGATTAACTCTATGAATGGCATTTTAATAATAAATAACTTTCCATTATTGTGGGTTTTCATTACTCTTTGGAAACTAGGGATGTAAACGATATGGGTTCCAATTCAAACTAGTTAAAAGAAAAACAGAATTCATGGCTAAATTATGGTGAAGTCGTGTTATAAACGAAATCAAAACAGCGAACAACCAACGGACATCAGACGAGGAGATTTCCTGCGGTTGCTTACCGCGCCGGAGCCACATGTAATTCGTATGGCCGCGGGGTAGCGCGGTTGTCGTAGTTCTTCAATAAGAATACACGAGCATACATAACGCACGCATACACACAGCGCACGGTAAGTATACTGACCTCTGCCAGCAGCCAGCAGCTACAGCACCAGCGTCACCAGGTATATAGAGAGGTAATTCATTCATAACATCGTGGGAACGAGATGGAACCATTCTTTGGACTAGGACGGCGGCGGATGAAGTGAAAGGATTCGCGAAGCGCTGCGCCTCAACGGTACGGTCAAGCTGTCCGTTTATGAGCGACCGCAGTCGTTTTGAATCCTTGGATTTCGGTTCACACGTCGCTTAAATAATGACGTATCAGTTATTTGATCGCTCTTATATGATTCGAATGCCTGATACAGTTAGATGTATGCCGTGTTTCTTACATTTAATTTATTAATTTTTTTCCGTGCGATTGCTGCTAGCGCTCTGATTGACGAGTATAGATTTTGAGTTCAGAGAGATTGATGGTCTCGTTTAGTATAATAATTATGGTTGAAATGCATCGGGTAATATATTAAATTAGGTCGCATAGAAAAAAAAAATATACCTACTTAAGTTTCATTAACTCACAGATAGATCAAAGCATGTAATGTTACAAATATTCTGAAGTCATACACAGAGTATGTAGGTATATAGATATTCGCGAAAGACTGTAGATACGTGGCAAACCTTCTCTTATATTCTGCGTTTACACGAACTCTAACATTTTAATTTTCCGTTAGTTATATGGGTCATTCTTCAAAAATAATAGTTTCTAGACATCAAAATAGATAGTCCCGTTTAATATTCAATTTTAACTGCAAAGCAGTTTACTGACGCCACAAATTGTTTACTCTAGTTTTAACAAATTTTACATTAAAAGTTAAGTGAGATTAATTTGTTTTTGGTTATGCTGAATCTGAAATTATGCATAAAAACCCGTATTTGTAAAACCTACCCTAAAATATAACCCTTAAATGCGAAAAATTGATATCACTATAATACAAGTACGAAGAATATTTTTATACAAATTATACAGTTTAGTTTGCAAATTCGAAGTATTTGTTTGTCAAAAGCACCCCTTTATGCATTGAATTTGACATGTTTAGTAGTTTGTATTTGGTTAATAAAAACAACCTTAAAACATCTTCAAATTATAACGTAGAATTTTTGTCCAAAATACAAAATTAAGCTTTTTGCTTCAGTAAAATGTTTTATACACGACAGCAACACCCTTAGTCAAAACAAAAGTTAAAAGAAACAGTACATTTTATATTGGTGAATTATAATCAGAATCGGAAAAAATATCAGATGATATATCGTGGTAACTTGGATATAATTTGCAACACGTTTAAAGCTGTTGCTCTAATAAGCATATACTGCTGCTTCGTAAAATCCACCCGAGATAATAAATAAATGATAAAGCCTCTTTCAGGTGTCATCATCTTGTTTCGGGACTCCTCCATTTTCCATTTATACGTTTACCTCTGGTTGTGTGTAGTTGAAGTACTTTTAATTATCAAATCGGCAGTACTTTTATCTCGACTTTCTCGTGCTTTCATTGCAGTAGCATGCACAAGTTCTTCTACCGAAGTAGTTTTCTGAGCTCCTCGATTTTACGCCTTTTTATAACAACAGAACTTTCAGCAAAACTCTTTGAAGGACGACCTCGAATACCCGAAGTTGATGGTCGATCGCAGTAAACAGATTCAGGAAAAATAATTTCTTCTTGTAGCCAAACATTATGCTTTTTCATAAAAATACTTGATGTCCTATTGGACGATTTCCAATATTGAAAATATCTTGGAAAAAACATATGTTTAAGCCAATACAAAATATTTTTACTTGATTTATCTTCTTCGGCAAGCCCGTATGTATCAAGTATAAACCGACACATTGCTCGTTTTTTACTTTCATCGATTTATCATCATTCTTCATAGCGACTTCGTTAATACCAATCGACTTATTTCTTCGCGTCCCATTATGTTACAACTTTGCAAAAAAACTATTACCACAGAAAACACAATCCTTTTACAACCACTCTAACGTCAGAAATTTCGAAAATAGCGCACAGAATAATCTGCGAAAGTTTAGACTCAAAGTGAGTTCAACTGATCGGGCCAATGGGTTTCTTTTATATGTTTGAATGGCAATATTGCAGCTATTTTTTGAATACACAGCCAATAGTCAATTTAGCATAAATAAAGTATTACGTGTAGAGTTTGTAAAACTAAACTTAATCCTCTACTTAAGGCAAATTTTTATAATCGGTTACATGTTCAAACTATTATTTTCTTGTAACCAAGGTAAATTATCCAATATAGATAAAGCGATAATAATACACTCCGCAATTATAAACTATTAAAATGACATCACAAATAAGCGCATTTGCTTGTAGTTACAGTCTTTGTAATTACACCTTAATTTCTATACGAGAAACGTCCCAATTTTTGAACTGAAGCAATATAGAAAACTATGTAAATAGATGCATATTATTTATCATCAAATAGAGCAACTATCAAAAAAATTAAATTTTAACTTTGTACGAGAAGTTGAAAATATGATTTTCGATCGCCGTTTTTCGCGTTCTGAACCACTGTGCGCCAGTTAAGGCCCTTAACACCAAAATAGCCGAGAATCAAACCCTGTTATTATTTTTACCCTTTCTTTAAAGAAATACAAAAACTTGCACCAGAAGAATTGCGTAACTAACCTTTTGCTAAACAATTTATTGAAATTTCTTTAAAAAAAGTAGTTTATTATTGAAAAAAAACCAAAGTTCACCTAGACACATACTATATCCTTGTTCAAAAACTAGAATATTTTTTTGTAAAAGTATTTGATATTACATCCCTTCGAGAAGAAACTGCAGAAGATGGCAAAATATCTACAATCCTGAGGGTTGGCCTTAAAAGCCTGTTTACCACTCAACTTGAAAATTCTGAGAAACATCACTGTAACTTAACCATCTTCTTGTAGGTCTGCTTGAGAAATAGCAGCATACATGTATCTCTGTCTCATTCCTCTGATAATCTCTATTCCAGAGGAATGACGATTTTCAATAAATTTTAATATAGCTGACCACATATTGATGTCACGTAGCCTTTCTTTGTTTAGATAACTAGTATTTCTTAGGATTTATGTTTCTAACAACATTTACAAATATATCCTAGAAAATAAAAGCATTTCATGCCTTACCAGGGAATGGTCTTACTGCTTGTGACACAACAATAAACGCGAATTCTTCTTAAGAAAACTGGGCATACGACAGACACTCGTTAACTTTTTACACGCTTATTTCACTGTTTGATTGAAAAAGGATATTTTGTGCACTCACACAATGTTTTCGACGTCATCTATGTTCAGTTTCGTAAGCTACACGTAACAATCCAGAGGAATAACAAATTTAGCGGTTACCAAAATATGTAATTTTTAGTAAAGTTGTTATAATTTGTTTCGTAATAATTTTCACTGGAGTGATGAATATATTCCTTCCTTATATAAAAAAAACAAAATGTTTGTGTTTTTCAATTTATCTTTATTAATAAAAGTAAATTGTCCAATTTCTCACAAATCCTTTAATGACGGCTACCGGTTTCATCCACTAAGGAACATCTTCAGGTCAGCTGAAGATCCAACAAGAAATTAACAGTGTAATAATTTAGATTGAAGTTATATAAAGTGGTTAAAATTGTGTAAATTATTGTACAAATTAATAAATAAATAAATTAGAAAATTATACGTAAATAAAAAGATAAAAAATTTTAACACTTACAATTATAAAACAGTTTAAAATTAAGTCACGTCGTAAAATAATAAAAATTGAATTGTAAAATTGAATAAAATTGTATAAGACGTATTAACACACATTCCAAACAAACTCCACTTTAAAATAAATTAAATAGAGAAGACAATGTATTTTTATTTTTAATCGACGGACGCAGCACGACAAATGATCTAGAAATTTATTGAAACTAAAAGTTATACTAGGCAGAAATTTCTATTACTTTTGTATGCATAAGAAGATATTAGTCTCCCTTGGTTACAATCCAGAGGAATGATATTCCTTCAAATAAAAAAGAAAAATAATTTGGAATACATTGTTACAAATTGATTTGAGGAACAAATAAACCTTATTTTCTACAATTATTTCTGGTACAGAGTATCCTTAATATACAGGGTGTATCAAATAAAAAAGTAAATTTTGCTTGGGTGTTAGCTACACGACATATAAAGCACAAACCCACCGAAACCGGATTTCATCATTAAAGAATAAAAAAAGTAAAATTTAGAGCCAAAATTTCTTTAGTCCGGGCCTGATGCAAGGAAACGTCATGTTAAGCACCTGCTAAACGTGGTGTTATGTATAAATACATTGCACTCATTTAGTATTATTCTTAATGGTATGCCGTAAGTTCATTTAACGTCATTCTGAATAAATAAAGGCCCTTGTAAAAATAGCAAAACTGAGGCATTTTAAATTTCTTCTTTTTATAAAATAAACATTCCCTTTTTGTTAAGAGCATTCTACGTAAGTCTACAAAGTATTATTTTTAATATCCTGATAAAACGTTGGAATTTCACCGGATATGCGACTTCAGTAGTTACAAAAAACGTAAATATTTTTCTTTTGCTTTGTCGAATCGAGACTTACTTGTTAATAAACGGTATCACATGAATCTGAGTTATTTCTTTTGGATTTATTTAATCATATAACGCAAAATGAATTGAATCGAATTACACAGAAATAAATGTAGATACAGAAAAAAAGACGCCTTTTTACTATGATGTCGTGCGAAAATGCTTTTGCCGATGCATCAGGCTTCGATTTTCTTTATATGAAATCATGATGGTCCTGAAAAGGATCGTTTTTTCGAGACGGGAAGAATTTAAATAAAATGTTCCAAGTGGCTTGCACTCCAAGCGGCGATCCACACAAAACTAACAGCGGTAATGGCTGAATGATAGTGGTATGTGGGGGTATACTCGGGACAGCATTTAGGTTGCGCACAGGTGTGGCTCCAGCTCACGGCATTTATAAAATATTTTTTTTTTCTCGTTAATGCTTACAGATAGACCCTCTGTGCATTAAGACTTTTTGATTGTATATGATTACAGCTGCTACATATTATTATATCTACTTCTATATCTGATACACCCTGTATAGGTACATATATTGCTCTGTTTTTCGGAACACATGCCCGGGATTTAAAAATTTTCAATTTACTTGCCATTTCTTTGTTCGTATACATTTTTTTCCTTTTCTTCTTTTTTTTTCAATAATAAAAATAAAATACAACAATTTAGTGGTTTTTATTCACCTAGCGATCTCTCTGATAAATGAGTGAATATTGTCAAAAGTGACCTTCTACCTGCTAGGTGGTACGGGATATTTGTTGGAGCAGCAAATCACCTGTTAATTTAGCTTTTCAGGCGCTTGCTAACAAATAGGCGTGTGTAGTGTATTTAAGCTTTTATATTGTAAATAATATTATCTTTTAAATTTTTGAAAAATATATAGGATGATCCATGCAAAAAGACATTACTTTCAAAGTTATCTAGCAAACGCGCAAGTCAGTTATTTTTCTACATTAATTAACATGAAAAATACTACTAGTTTGCCAATTTAAACAACATTGTAGCATCAATATTAACGGAGATAGCAATGAGCATGAGAAAACTCAAACAAATGGAAGAAAATATTAATTTGTCTTTTAGACGGAGATTAATATTAACTTCTGAAAATAATAATTTTTGTTTCTCAATTTCTTCAAAAAAAGTATACACAGCTTAATGAGGCAATAAATTTATTGGACGATACATTGTTAATGGTTTTCAAAATATTTTTAATCAAATGCAGTGTCAAGCACAGGGAATTTGTTTGTCTCTAAATGTCAAATAAAATAATGGAAAAATTCTTTGACGAATTGTATGAGGATGAGAGACCAGCAGGTGCTGAACATCATTTCAAGATTGATATTTATTACCGCTGCTTTAGATATTGTAATAAATCCAATAGAAAATAGAATTAACGGCATAGAAAAATTTGTAGGTATATTTTCTTATATAGATAGATGGTGAACCACCAATTTTCAGTCAATATTACAAGAATGTAACCTACATTTCTTCACGTCTTTTATCTTTCCGCGCTTGTAGTCAGTTCCAGAATTATTAATTGTTTAGTTTTAGTACTTTTGTCATTTCTGACTGCTCCTTTGGCAGTGGCAAGTGCGGAAAGATGCTTTTCTAAATTAAAATTAATAAAGACTATTGAAGAAGCACAATAGAACAAGAAAGACTTAGAGGACTTTCAGTCATTTCAATCGAATATGAAAAAGTACGAGTAGTAAACATGGGTGAACTGATTAATTATTTCCATTGAGAGAAATGTTAGTCAGAAATTTTTTCTATAGGGGAGGGTGGGGCAAGATGGGGCCACGAGGCATGATGGGGACATTGTCTTATCTACAAAACGGCGGTAAGCATCTGTCTAATAATAGCAGTCCTAATATTGACAAGTGCTGTTTTATGTTTGTTGTAATGTAGGAAACTTTACTAGTCGTAATAACAAAGTTATTGCTGTTTGTGCGTGAACTTTACAATTTCCAGAATTTCGTTATTATTTTGATGGTGAGTTCAACGGCCAGTATCGGAAGCATAAGTAAATTATTTACAACTACACTTGTTTGTGCTTATTAATGACATGTATTGCATGCATTTTCTATAGTGCATTATTTGTTTATTTCAAATATTTAATATGTTATTATAACATAACCAAAAAATGTCCCAAAGGGGCAAAATGGGCTATTGGTATGGGGCAACATGGGGACATCACTATCTCACTCTTCAGTCTGGTCCGTTATGCGTGGATATGCCATTATGCTTCCTCGAAAACATAATGCCTATTTCTCATGTTAGGAATAAAGTACAGGTTCAATCTAAGCGTAACAAGAGCAAGACAACAATCCTTACAAGCACAACGTATAAAAATCTGCTACAAGAAAATAGAAGTCTGGAGAATCCCTAAGGCAACTAAAAGTGCTGAGGGAGAGTTAAAGGAAAAAAAAATGACAAAGAAGAAAACAGAAGAGATCAAGAAGCCGAATTTTGTTTGGAAAGCAAAGAGATAGATCTTTTGAAAACGTCAAGGAAATAATTAAGTTCCTCTGTTGAGGAAGATGACGCTCAATGTTAGTATTGTAAGGGGAAGTATTGATACAATGCAATGGATGGCGAGGTTGGGTACATGGAGGGTGTGCGAATAACGTGGATGAGTTCGCCTTCTATTGTCTCAATTGTGAAGATTAAGTTCAATCTTCTTATCGTTATTGTATTTTTTTTTATTTTAAATAGTTCCGCTTTAAAGAGTTTAAGCTTTGTTCCTGCATGTTTTTAAGAATATTTTAAGAATGTATTTTTTTTACCTATTACCTAGATTTATGGTACGACCCATTCTTAACTCACCTGGAACCCCCACCATGGGGGCAAGATGGTGTATTTACACATTTCTTTTCAAAATTTTCTCGCAACATCAAGAGTACCCATCGAAAAATTGTAAATTCATCCATCAGCAGATAAATGTTTAAAGATTACAACAAGCGTACTTAGAACCTTATATATCAATTTGCAATCCTGATGCAGTGTTATAAAGCTTAATGTTCCCATCTAGCCCCACCTTCCCCTAATTGTGAGTGCTCGAATATTTTGTGACTTTTTTGTTGTTACTGGGGGCCTATTTATAAAATTAGCATCGAGGCTAATTCGCTAAGTTCCGCACTGGAACCTCCCTTAAGACGGCACTAAAAATAGACTTACCTGCGACTTCTATCAAAAATAGCATAAACGACCTCTATCAAAATATCGCTTCAAAAAATACTAAATATAGAGGACATAAACAACATAAGACCAAAATACAAACGGATCCAAGATAAAATATGATCCCTATGCTACATATACGTATTTTGTTCTGGCTAATGTCTTACAAAAATTACAAATTGGGATCGATTTCGTTAATGATTACATTCAAACATAAAGTGGCTAGCTCCTCATTTACCGCGATGAGAATGGATCTTCGTGAACCGTTATGTTGCGTCTCGCGGTCAGGAAATCGACGCTCGCGAATCACGTTTCTACAGGATGTTTGTTTTATACTCATACACACGCATATACGTTAAAGATTTAATATAGGTGAGAGCGTGGCGCTCTCTGGCCAGCGGAAGCGAGATTTAGAAATTCGCCGTTGTTCTGGGTCGCGCAGGCTATTCGATAGGTCGATCGGTTGCCGTTTGATTTATCGCTTCCTCCGACGGGCGTACAGCCCGCGGCACACACTGCGGGTCCCCGCTTTACTACCGAATAAACGGCCATTGCGTCTAATTATTATTAGTGCAGATCACCGCAAAAATATTTATTATTTATTACGTCAATCAGTTATGAAGGAGTTGAATTGGATTAGATTGATTTAGCGTGTTTCCGCAAGAGTAAATGTCACTGTTAACGTGCTAACTAGAGAGTGGGGAATTGTCGCATAACTATCGTGAATTAAAAATTAATTATACGTCGAAATATTCGACTTGAAAATAATTCCCACGCTGATTTTAAGTATATAATGCAGGTTTCGCAATCGGGCACCATGTCAAGGTATCCATTGCGAATCAAACGGTAGCCAAAAACAAAATGTAACTATTTCATTCACTTTGCCGGGTAATTCGGTCAGTGGGATATTAAAAAAAAAAAAAATGACGAAATCCCCATTCAGCTATTTTCATTCATGAATAGGCGAGAACACTTTTCGAATGTAATTTTTTTATATTCAGCGGCACACCAAAGCTGGAAATAATCCTTTCGTTCCACTCGAAATAGTTATATAAGAATGCTTGCCTAGAAAATCATTAATGAGACTACGTGGTTTTTTTTCGTACAGATTGCAGAATTCAATTTATGCATTTATATAATTCCTTTATCAAGGGTATAGGATTCATAAATTATTTTGGTGATTTTTTGTAGGTGTTTTTTGTTTCATTATGTATTATTTTTTAAGTATAGTTTTAAAATTAAATCAAAGTTGACATTTCCTCTAACCTTGATCACGTTGTTGCAATCGAATGAATGTGCGCAAAATTAACGAATTCAAATCAAGCTGAGTGATTTTGCATTATGCAATTTGAATACATTTTCGTTAACTAGTATGAATAAAATTTAAAATTCAACTGCACGCAGAAGTTTCTACATACATAGGAAATAATATTTTATCACTTTAAAATTTTAACAAAATCTATTGTCTATAATACTTACACCCGTAAACTAATTTTGCAAAGTTAACAAACAAAGCAGCTGTTTTTACTTAACTGTAAATATTTTGCATTTGCAAATTAATGACCATTTATATTGATCCTTATAATCCATATTTCTATAATAATTCAATTTGTTAATTGCGCAATACTTATTATTAAGTGAACTTGTTAGGTTTGCTAAACCCAAGAGAAAAGATAACAAAATTAAGTTATTTGTAAGCTACAAAACCTAGGCAGTATAAGTGTTCGGTGGTAAATTAAGGGTAGATAGTCTGATCTATAATATATAATTGCTTTAAAAATTGTCATTGAGTTGAGAACAAAAGTGATTTGTGTAACGTCAGGTGTGTCTGAGTAAGTTAGAATTCTTAGTGGCTAATTTTATCAACCAACGAACATTTAAAGTCAACAGTCTCAAGTGAGAACAATAAATTCTCCACACTTTGCTTTTTTCTGTGTTAAATGAAAGGAATTCTAATTCAATTTGGTGTTAAGAATTAATTGTTTATTGGAGACGATCTACTTTGTTGGCCCAAAATCGTGGATTTGACATGTTTCACCCTTTTGCTTTAGCAGCTGTCAATAATAATAATAATAATAATATAATATGTATATTTGTCCAACAGGTACAAATACCCAATTACAGGACAAAATGGAAACAGTTGTTACTATGACAAACAATAAACAATATATGGTAGTTTAACATAAAATAATCCTACTTAGCTTATAACACAATTATTAATTAATTCTAACACAAAAAAGGAAAAACTGAATAAACAACTGAACTAGTAAAAGAAGAAAAAGAAAAAAAAGAAAAGAGTTATCATAAATTACTTCGGGCTATATTAAGTATATTAGAAAGAGGCATGAAATTGATGTCGCAGTCAGGTGATATTAAGTTATAGTTATTACACATTCTAAAAATAGAGCCAGGTATGCAATATTTGTTCATGGCACTGATAAATAAAAGGTCATATTATACCTAGATACAAGCCGTGGTGAGAAAAAAGGTAAATTAGAAACTGAAAAGCTACTGTCAATGACATTGTGCACAGTATTATATAAGAATTTAATGGTGTTCATGCGATAACGTTTCTCCACCGAAAGCATGTCGAATTCTTGTAAAAGTAAATTATAATCGTAGCCGCGGGGTGGAAATGTACCTTCAATTCTGAAATGCAGGTACTTGAGGAACTTGCGCTGAACTCGCTCAAGTGTCGTCTTATGTGTCTCATACACGGGATACCAAATTAAAGATGCGTATTCCAATGTAGAACGCACATTAGAGCAATACAACATTCTGATGGCAGACACATTACTAAATGGTAATGTATTACAGATCACAAATCCTAGCATCTTCAATGCAGATGAGACAGTTCGATTTATATGCTCTACAAAAGTAAATCTACTATCAAAATGCACCCCAAGATCTTTTATTGTTGTGTAGCGCAGCAATGCTATGTCATCGAAAACATAGGTATGCACAACTGGAGTGATCTTTCTAGTATAGGTAATTACTTTGCACTTATTTACGTTCATCGCAAGTTTGTTGGTATCGGACCATTGTTTAATGGAATTTATTTCAGCCTGGAGTGCATAACAGTCTTCAACAGTTCAAAAATAACATCAACAGCTTTTATTTTGGGCTTACGCTTTCTACGCTCAACAGACTATAGATTGTACAGTATCAAAATTATCATTGATAAACTAAACAAAATCTGAACAAGTGATACATCACCATAATCCTAACAAAATAAGCTTTCATTTTAGATACCACACGATGGATCATTCCGTTTAAAATTTGTGAGAGAGCATTCATGAGGGCGCAGTTTTAAACGCCAGAAATGTAATTCATATGTCAAACTGTTTCCCCCTGGAATTCAACGTAGATGTGCTTTTGAAATTTTTAAATTCATTTTAGTTTCTGAAATATTTGAGGTGGATCGTTTAAAAAAATCAGCCCGTATAATATGAAGCCTAAAATTTGTCGGCACCAGATATCATTGTCAGTACCATCAGTGCCTATTTTAATGATCACATCTCCTAATATACGTATCTTTACGACACCAGATTAATATTTTCTAATCTTTGTATTGTGCCGAATATCCATTACTATTAAAGTGAAATAGAAACGCCACCTTTATGACAGTTTTTGTAATACGTAGGCAATATTTAACATATAATAAAACGGTTCCACACTCTTTTTAGGATAGCTCTGAAGGTCGTACGACGATCAAGCTGTTTTTTCATGTTTACATGGTATTTTCATAAGAAATTCTTGAAAAGATTAAATCATTTTTAAATTAGATAATTAATTATCACATTAACTTTTAGGTAATTTAATGCATTTTAAAAAATATGGGCATGATAGGGGAAGTCATGGAAAAATATGGAGGTTATGATGTGATGGATGGACCCATAATCACTTATACATTTCTGGTATGGTAGACAAAGATGCAGCAGCAAACTGCTATAACTGATCTTAGCAAGATACAGAGGCGCTTGCAGCTCTTCATTGGATGATAATGGGAAAGGCAAGAATAGGGTATCTCAGATTACGAGAACTACCAAGTGGCAGATAAGCAGGATTGGGACACAGAGAGAAACAGAATGATTACCCTTCCACTAAAATATGCCACGGTATTTTAAGCAGAGGCGTGCCTGGTGCAACTTAGAGGGCTTACGAAATAAGCACATCTATATTGCGACAAACAGCCAGGGGATACTGAGGGCATTAGTGAACCCTAAGATATAGTCAAGACTGGTTTGGGAATGTATTTGAGAACTCAACCGGCTGATAGACCGCAATAAAGTCACTTTGCTGCACCCGAACATTCAGCAATCGAAGGAGATGAAAAAGCCGATGAGTTAGCAAGAAAGCGATCACCCTCTCTACGTATAATCACAGAACCTATATGGTAGAGTGCCTAAAAACACAGCACGAGAGCAGATAAGAAGTGGGGTTAAAGGGAAATAGAAAGAACACTGGAATAATACAAGCAGACAAGTTCATGGTTTGGACTTTATTAAGGTTGAAAAACTACTGCAGCTCATTAGGAATTACTCTCACACCGTAACAGGTTTCAGAACCGTAAACTGTAACAGAAATCAACACTGCAGATGCCAACTCCGGGCCATGTAATGAGAAGACAGAACGCTTATCACATTCTGTGTGAATACGAGACTCTAGACGCAAGAAGACAGGCATTTTTGGCAAGCCAAAAATGAACTCACAGGATTCCTTCGACTGTTTTGGGAATATATTTGAGAAATGAATAGACCACAATAAAGTCACTTTACTGTGGGTACCCGAACATTCAGCAATCGAAGGAAAAACCAATGAGTTAACAAGAAAGCAATCATCCGCTTCATATATAGTTGCAGAAGCCGTTCTAGGAGTGTCTAAAGATACACCCCGAGTGCAGGTAAGAAGTTAGGTCAAAGAAAATCACAAATAACACTGGAATAATACAACTAAGCAAATTCATGGTGAGATCTTTACTAAGAGACCATCAAAACAGAAGACTAACGAACTTTTGCAACTTGGCAGGAAATATGTTCGTATCCTAACAGGACACTGTACACCAAAAGGACACCCACAGAAAATTGGGATCAACACTCAAGATGCCAACTGCACATTTTATGTGACTGCGAGACTCTGGACGCAAGAAGACAGGATATTTTTAGCAAGCCAAAACTGAACCCAGAGGATTACTTTGATCAATCAGCCAGAGACCTGTACAGATTAGTAGGGTACTAGAATTCTGGAATGGTTGGTAATATTTAATGGATAAAAGACATGGGAGACTCAATATAAAAATCCAAGACTCTGCAGTATATCCGGAGACTCCACGTAAGAAGTCTCCAACAAAAAAAATACAAAAAGGGAAAAGTGATTCGCATTTTACAATGATGACACACTGGTGTTGTCGGCTCTTGGAAGATCGATAGAAAACACGAACCTCCACTCATAAGGCAAATAAGCATTAATATGTATAATCGTTGTAAAACGGGATTAACATCAAAGTGGCCGCTAAAATGTTGCTTTTTTTGACTTTTTGCTTAATAGCTCAAAAAATGTAAGTCTTACAAAAAGCGTAAGACTTACATGTAAAAACAAATGTAAGTCTTACGCTTTTTGTAAGACTTACATTTTTTGAGCTATTAAGCAAAAAGTCAAAAAAAGTAACATTTTAGCGGCCACTTTGATGTTACGCAGCTGGCACAGGTTTTTTAAAGCTGTAAGCTTGGATTTTTAATATTGGCTTAGGTCGTAACAACATACAAAAAAAATTAGAAGTACATCAACTTTTGTAAGTCCGGTCATTCTTTAAATCTAATTTGATTGGACTGATTATCCTAATTTAATTTTTTTTATCAAGGTCAAAGCAACATTAGCAGTTTTTCATTGCCAAAATCTAAAGAAGAAAGAACATAATAAAATTACAAGTGGTCGCAATAGCTCCATGCATATCTGTCATAAGAGTAACATGTAAGTACCTCATAGTTACCATTTAAGCCTATGAATTTTGTTATTCAACAACAACGAAACCGTTATCTTGGACTCGCATCGACCGCTGTGGTAATTATAAGTAAACACCTGGCAGGCCGGTCTCCACCACCGGTACACATGCATCATTCTCTTTCTCGGTAATAATTACGCATTTTTCGCCCAGCTGAGGCGGTATTTTTCGAAGCGAAATCCATTAAACCGAATCAAGCGAATAATTATGCACTGCCATTGCAGCATGAGAATTATTACATACGAAGTGGAGGACAAATCTAGATCGTTTCATTCATTATTTCTTCGCGGACGGATACACCATACGAAGAAGAGTCAAACATTAGACCTATCACGAAGAAGATCCGTGTCTCCACAAAGATTATGAACATAAAAAAATAATGATGCATTCGCTCATCTAAATAATAGAAGCAAAAAAAAGATACACGAAATGATTAATCATTTCCTTCGCAATATCCTCTCCTGGTGTATACTTACGTGTGTACACTCTTAATTTTTACCAGCGGTATTTGTCTAGGTGTGTGTGTGACTAACATTTCTAAATTTGATTATATATTCGGGTCTGTGGGCGTAGAAATGCGCCAGTGTAATATATTAACTAATACGGTAGAGACGTTACACTCCCGCAGGTGACCGCAGACAAGAACAGTGCTGACTAATTTATGCCCGAGTTTGTTTTTGGGAAAATGCAAATCGTGGGAAAATAGCTCTGGGTGGACATTAAACCGAGAGGCAAGGAAAGTAATCGACCATGAGTTATAACTATACTCACCATCAGAGTAGGTAGAATGAATTGAATTAATAATCCATATAACCACTTAAGGTTTTATATTTTTTTTCGCTGCTCTTTTTGTGAATTGATCAACATTTGCATAAAATTATACGGTTCGAACCGTGTAGAGAAATAAAATATGGTATTATTATGACCGAATTGTTATCGTACTGAGTATGTAAATATTGCTTATTTACAATTCAAGGCTGGGATAAAATATAGTAGAACATATACATAATGTATTCTTTAATGCGTAATACCAGAATACTAACGGAAATTCTTTTATTGCAAATTATTTTATTTACATCCATGACGCTACACACTCAATTAATAATTAAAAAAAAAAAATAAGGGATACACTTACATAGTAGAAAGATTTTCGAAAAATGCATGAGAAAATGACATTGTTGCAAATAGGCTGTTTCACCAGCAGAAAATTCTTCTATAACCCTTAAACAATGACAGATAGAAAAAAAAATTGTTTATAAATTGTTATAGTTGTAAGCTCGGTACCGCCTGGGAGTTGGGAGTACCTACCAGGCGCGTTCCGGGGTGGTAGATAGGGGAAAGGCCATCTTGTCAGGGTTCGCTCAAGACGAGATGGTTAGTAGCGGCTATAAGTTCGTCCTCTCTGCTTAAAACCGGAGCAGGGTGAATGAAAACCGTTGCCGTGAACCAATCCCCCCTCGCCCGAACTGTCGTGTCGTGGCTAAGGGCTTGCACAGGGTACCACAACGATGCCAGTTGTTGCTTTCGGCTACCGAAAGCCCAACTGTTAAACCAGGTCCCGAAAGGTATGGGGGGTCTTGGCTTAACTGCACGGACCGAGAGGAGACAACCTGAATAAAAACCTAAATCCTAAGGTGGTGAACTAGGCTGATGGGATGCGTGGCTGGATAGAAGACCAGTCTACTAGTCCAACCTAGGAGCACCTGGCGCACCCCATTGTATTTAGCCTTACCTCTGCATGCGGGGCTCTGTGGAGGTGGACCTTTTCTTCCCTAGCTACTCATGGGATCAACCATGGAGGAAGGACGTTTATTAGCGGGACGACACCGCTAATAAACAGGAATTGGAGCAGGACTTACATAAGAAGCCTTCCACTTCTAAAGTGAGAGTACCTCACAAGGAAGGAACAAAGGGAGAAGCAAAACGACTGGAGCAGATTGGGAACGGGATGTCATCCATCCCCTCTCAAATTGCGTAGCACTGTGCAATTCAAGGCCGTTGCACCTGGGACCACGTGCAATCGAAGAGAGACTTACCTAACTTGGGGCCTTCTGATATCCTACACTTTCCGAAAGGAATAGGATTGGAAGGCCAGCTACAAAACAAGGGACACAATAGAACAGGGGACACAATAGATCTTTTAGGTCGCAGTGTAATACATATACATAAGCTCGGTACAGCCTCCAATTTTTTTTTAACATAATACCCTGAATATTACTGCATTTCTAAAAACGCCAGTGAATTTTTAAAAATTAAGATATAAGCACTTTAGCGCTAAACTCTCTATATTCGAGATATCTTCGATTTTCTTAAAGAAAATACGTCACTTGCACTGTTTGAGAAAAGTGGTTGTAATTTGGTAAGAATTCCGAGTGAGAACAATAAAAGAAAGAGCATATTACCATCCTTTTATCTGGTATCTCTAAATTATTGAGTATAATCTATTCTCTTCCGCATAAGCAATAAAGGTAAAATATCTTTTATAATACTCATATAATAATATCTATTTATTGGATCATACAAAAATACATTTTCATGTTGTCCAAAAAGATCAAATCACCATAATAGTGCTCTACCTCTGGCCCTGAGTCAAGTCCAAATTTACTTGGTTTTAACCAAAAGTATACCAAAAGTATAATATAAAAAGTATATTTGATTTGACATCTATTTATCCTTCGGTTCCTTTATACAAAGTTCGTTTTCAACGACGTCCTCTTTCTTGATATCTGTTTACTAACTGAGGATAACCAAAGTCATATATATTTGAATTCTATTTTCTGTAAAAAAAAAAAAAACCCTAAAAATGCTCAGAAATTTGAAACCAAAGACAATGTATCTGTCACTTTGACAATATATGTGTTTCATCAACCACAACATTATAATCATGGATAAGCAATAGGAAAATGAGATCTTAATGATGAAGTAAAGTAACATTGCTTTGATGATTGTCAAACCTACTTGTCATTTTCACAGCCCCCTGCAAGAAATGTACTAAAATTTTCATAGCAGAGTAAATAATGGTTGATATCTTGAAAACGACTAGGAATAGGTATATGCATCCTTTATACCTACCGACGGAGAAGTTATTTCTGCATTGAATAATGGTATAATTTGGAATATAATGTTACAATTGAAAAAAAATAATTTTCTAAGGTTAAATGTATCCGAATTAACAATCGATTTATGAACACTCTGTATGCAATTTAGTGGGTTTTTTTTTTTGACAGAATTTGGTGCGGACAACTATTTTTCTTGGGTACTAGTAAAATGACATCATTATCTTTAATGGCTTGCAAAATATGGTACGTTTTCGAAAGAGATGAAAACGAGAATTGCTAGAAGAAAATTGCTATCCACTTCCGGTGTAATGGAACGTTTCCGGAAGTTAAATATATTTTCGCGTGATTCTTTAGGTGGGGTTTTGTTATTAATTTTTTTGTCGCAATAATCGCGAGAAAAAGATAGTAGACGTGTGGTCTGAAACACCTGTACATAAAAATCGCCAAATCATGGTCCTCATTCGAAACTACAGCCTTATTTTTAACTAGAACATCTTGTACATATTTACGACATTGTAATAAAGCATGTGTTTATACTATTACTCTATACTTCTTCCGTGAAATCGCGAAGATGCTAGCAGGAGCAGATCAATACCTGGCGTTTCTTTTTGGTCTGTTTCTTGATTGCTGTTACTTATTCTGCTTTTCTCTTTTTACTCGTGTCTTCTCTTATCCATTGAAGTTCCTTTGCTTCTAAAAAGTTTTTTTTTTTTTGTTTTAGGCGTGTCTCCTTCCAAATATCTTGCTCGAAATAGTTTTAGAAAAAGTTGAGGTTAAAACTTTCATTTCGATTTTTCTTCGGGTATTCTTTTTGTGTTTTTTTTTGAGACTTTACAATCAGATTTTCTAATTCCTGAAATGCTGCTTTTCGGAAAGAGTTTAACCAACGATTGTTGAGTTGTTGGTGGTATTGGATATACTGTGGCGATTCTACTTTTGTCGACATTATAAATATTATTAGATTCAAAATTCTATTAAGGACAAAACCCGAATACGAAGTACATTTTTTGGAAAGCAGATGATGAGCAGAACAGGGCTTTTTTTAAAGATTTTTACTTATTTTTTAAACCGTAATATCTCGGCAACAATTGGCATACCGAGTGTCCAAACAAAAGCAAGTCATTTGGCAACGCCTGAGGACAAGCTGTTATCTATCAGCTGGTAGAGAGAAGTGCGTACTTAAATAAAGCAATGGATCCCGGTTTAATCCTCGGTTTTGTCCCACTTTCCTTAATATGATGAGCCTCTTACTTGTTTTATAAGTTACTATATTAAGACTTTTACTTTAACATATCGATTCAACTGGCCACGAAGCTCGGAGAGTTTCCTACACTAAATAATCAGTATAAAAAGTTTAATGGAAACCAAATTATTATAAATCAGTATTTTGGTCTAGAATATTTCAGCCTAGCAATAATACAGCATATCATCTCGAATATAAAAGACTAGTAGCACTACATTTAACAATTATCCATAAGGAAACCGTCATTGCCATCAGCGCAGAATCATACCATAAGATCTTGAAATCCTTTACGGTATCCATGCGAACTACGATATAATTATCGAAAAACGACTGAAATGAGTCTCGGTAACATAATTACCTCAGCACGTCTTACCATATCATGATACCTTACCGTCAGGGGCAACAACACTAACACGGCACATACACGGCGTCTTGGTCATTACGTTGGTGTGGTGAAGTAACCCTACGCTTAACGACCGTTCGGAATCGATTCCAGATCTAGAGTGCCCCTGCTAGGAGATCGCGGCCCCGCCAATTATCTCGCGATAAAGATTCCGTAATTAGCGTTTATGCCTCAGTAAATACGGACAGACGTGGCGTATGTGAGCGTATATCTGTGTGCGTAACGTACGGTATAATGACGGAGGATAAAGGAAAAAAGGCGCATTAATGACAATAATAATATTAATAACGATGTCGGAGGTAGAAAGAAGAAAAAATGGGAAGCGAGCGAGCAACTGAGCCATTTCACGTGAGCGCATAATGAACTGTCGGATATCTGTAAGTATTAAAGTAAAATGTAATAAATGTATTATTACAGGGGTAATAAAGAGGATAAAGCAAGTACATGAATTAAAGAAAGTCGTTTGCGATGCATGTACTATAAACTTTCAAGTAAAGGTGCTTAAGTAATACCAATATTGAGTGTTCAAATAAACGGTGAAGAAATGTAATTTAGCGTATATACAGAATGGCAAAAAAAAGTAGTAGCTCATAGGAATTTTTCCAGCTTAGATCTTTCTATAACCTGCCCAGAATTTCCTTAAATGGATTTCCACACAGAGAAAAAGAATGTAAGAATGTATAAAACTAAACAAAGTTTAAATGAACACAGAGAAAAAGGATTCTTTAAATCAAAGCAATAGTTCTTTGCCACTATTTAAAAGAACCATTCTTTTACGGTTAATACATATTTCTTTTAATTGAAAATGGTATATTTCAATGAAAGAAATGCATGTTAACTAGAAGAAATATCTATTAACTGAATGAAATATTGTTTTGATTTAAAGAATCCTTTTTATCTGTATAATACCTACAGTCTTCTCAAAAATTAGCTGAAAAATTACAATTGCTAAAATATCTATTTACAATTTGAAATTTTGGCTAACATTGTTGCTTTTAGTTTGCACTAAGAAAAATACTGGATCTGGTAACAGTAATCTACATACACTGAGTGAATTTTCATCGACAGAATAAAATGTGTCATTGTAGTGATCAAATATTATTCACAATCTTTGATTAAGCAATAACAAAATTCACTACTGAAATAAATTAGTTTTCGTTTTTATAAAAAATCGTTGTACATTAGCCCCGTGGATAATATTTGTTATGGCAACTATATTTTCAAACGTTCAATAAATAATTTTGTTAATAATATGAATATGAACGAATATAGTTATTTTTACGTACAATTTTCATAAAATTGTTCACAGTATAAACATAATAAAGTATTAATTGCTACGTTCTTCGTTAGTTCAATGGTTTGTAATTTATTGCAAGAACGAACAGATAAGATACCTTAAAGAAGGGTGTACGGCAGTAGTTGAATTAGCAACTTGAGCCGAAGATTATATTTGCTTTTCAGGGAAAGATAACTTCGTAGTTAGATTATAACAGATTCTGAAAATCTTAACTTAATTAAAAAAATATATACCTGACGAGCATTGATTATTTTCTAAATCTACTTCATCTACAACTATGGTACGTTATTTAATCAGCTGTTTAAGCTATTTATTATGTCGGTAGACATTGATTATTTTAATTTTCAGCTCTTTACCTCGTCCCTTACTTCAAGATCTTCTTTTAAATGAGGTTATGTCCAGTTTTACAATAAGATAACATTATTTACTTTTACCTGTCGTTCAAGATACAATTCTAAATATCCTTGTACTCGCTGTTATTCTATTTTGGTGCGAATAAAAAATACATAACTTATCTAGTTTCTCTTAGTAGGTATCCGCCATTTTTCTTTTACTAAGGCAAGATAATTGAAGTGATTCTTCAGTTAAAGCATAACATTAAAAACTTTTGTCAACATGTTTGAAATCAAAAAACAAATCTTTCTAGACGTGTCAAAATTCAATATGGTGCCCGTTAGAAATAAGAAAGTTGATGATTGCTGGAAAGAACCAAAACGTCGTATATAAATTTCAAATACGATATTAGATAGAAGATTAAAAGTGGTCTTGAAAATGTGTCTTTAGTTTTTCTCTGAAAGGCTAAAATAAAAGTGCTATTAGAGGCAAAAGAAGAAAATCAGATTTTTCCGTTTTTCTTCTTTAACTCGAAAGTCATTTGCCCTAATTCTACTTTCTGGTAGGGTCATAATAACCACAAAATTTAGCAACTTTGCCCAAAAAAAAACCTCCGTCTACCTTTACTAATCAGCGATATCCCAATGGTGAGGATTGAAAATAAATCAGGCTGTATACATCTGTATACAGGCTCCCTCAGATTTATTTTCCCATGCAACTTTTCCATTCCGAAACTAATGGGCATATAAAGTTGAAGTAAAATCCAAGAATTGAAACGATGTTCGAGATAAGATAACATTCTCCATATAAATAACCTATTAACTTCCACCTCCACCATTTTTAATAGGGGTACAAACTAAAAAAAACATAATAAAATAGAGGATAGAGTAATAGGCAATTTATACAGTGGGTGTTGTAATAGCAAAGTTTATGCACAATGTCGTCGCAATTCCACTGGATATTACTGCAAATTTTTACCTCCATTAGATGCATAGGAAAATAGATCTTGGAGACCCTGTATATATAAAAAGAAAATGTTATTACAAAGAGCAGTATATTTCGTCTGTTCACAAATTCAACAAGCACAATCAAAAGAAAATAGATGTTCACACGGGAAATGACAACATCCTGTCAAAAAAAGGTAACGTGCAATCCCACTACTTCATGGCGAACATTAATTTGCAAATCGACGCTACAACAAACGAGTCACCGATTAATTTTATCGCAAGCTGTTGCGTACCTAAAGAAGCAATATTTCGGAAAAAAGGTCACCAGCGAAATGTCAAGCCATGTTCACCTGACACGTATACATAAATCCATTATATTTGTACGCATACATACATATTAATGTTAGGCAGAAATACAAATTAAAAGCGGATAGTTTCTCACGAAACATTGGTAGTGGTGTGTACGAGATTTTTTTGCTTTCCTCTCAAATTGTGCATTCGTCGTAGGTTACACGTACGCTAATACAAGCGCACGGACACGTAAAGCGACTTGTAATTCGAAGACGACGATTAGTAAGTAGTGTAGTGTTCGTTCGATCTTAGATAAGTTCGACATAAATTGGGAACCGGTTGAGGCGTAATCTACACACAGGAAATTGCCGCCAAAAGGAGCCTGCGGTGCGCTTGCTGTCTGTGGAAAAAAGTTTTGTCTAATTTTCACACGTTTGCGTACGGTTTATAGTCGATATTATTAATTTGATTCTGACTAAATATGTAATTACGGCCGATACTAAAATGTATCGTACGTGAAATTTAGATACTTCGACCAATTTAATATATTCAGCAGGTTTGTATAATGTTAATATTGATGCAGTTTTTTTCAGTGATCAAACTAAAGATATAAATTAAAAATCTACCAGCCACAGATAACGGTTATTTATCATTGATTTCTCCGAAATTCCAATTATACATTCATAGTTCGTGTTCCTTTCCGTAAGATATTCTTATTTGTATAGTAGCAGAACACTTAATTATAGTAATCGTTTATTTGAAACAACACACACAGTCTGTGCTGTCATGTGCAGATTAATACTCGTAAATGCATCATGAAAAAAAAACCTAACAATTGCTCAGACAGCCAACAAAACTGAAAAACTATTTTAATTGCGTAATACGTGTACCTTTCCAGTAACACATAAGTGAGGATTTACTGAATAAATACAGTACAAATAAACATTTACAAGGGATTTTTCAAATATTTCTGTTGCTCAATGCAAAAAAGGTGAATTTTTCTTTAATCTTCATCATTAAATTAAATTTACTTTGCTAAATATGAGACATATTGTTTAGCATCGATCCTAACTATAAGTTTAGGCTATGATGCTACAATTTCATAGAAAAATGGAAAGCATTGGCAAAAACCAATAGAAAAACTAATACAAGCAAGAAAACAAAACACTTCGATTGGAAATACCGTTTCAATATATCAATAATTCATAAAGTAAATATAAAATAACTTCAAATCAATTATTTATAACTAGTATTACAATAAAACTAGAATCAGATATTCCTCTGCCCTTCCATCAAAATCTTTTGTAAAGTTATGGTGCGATTCTGTGCAAATCTATAGTGTCTATAAGACTTTCTATAAGTGCTGTAAACTAATATGACCTACACAAAAAAATGTAGAAAAGTGAGACTACAGTATTTGCAAATGTTAGAGGTTGCAGTTCTTCGCTGTTTTGTGATACTAAAATATTAAACATAATATTTCTTAAATAAAATGGATTCTAATTACCTTATACCGCACAAATAAGAGTATTCGATTTATACAAAACGTTAGACAGGGTAGATGTATATGTACCAGGCAGTAATGTTTTATGCTGTTAAATTTTACTACATTATAGCTCCTGGTACAAATCGAACAGATTTACGCGAATCCTGAATGAGGATATCTTTTATGATTATCTATAAATAATAGTGCTTTATAATGAAATTCTGAGCAAACAGGAAAACAAATCTGTATCGTATATATAAAGATTTGTATAAAATCTTTGAAATGATTTGTAATAGATTTACAAAAATACTTACTCTGCACAGATTTCTGTACAGAACCTACTTATATGGATCCATATTCATGTAGATTCAAAAGCTACAAAATTTGACAGTGCAATCACATGCAACTATTATTATATCATTTGTTTATTTTATTTAACCATGGTTTTGAACTAAAATGCTCAAGCAATAAAATGACTTCTAACCCGAATGAAAAGACAAAATATTAGATAAGACATATATTGATTTATTAGCTGCAGTATAGTTACATGGAACTTGTTTTGTTTTATACCATCAGATACGTGAATTTATTTATTTCATATACCTTTATATTTACTGTATGCATGATATGATGTTTATAGACGATATAGAACACAAAATATAATAGTTAGTAATGTGAAATATAATTTCAACTAATGGAAAATTACTATACATATCTAAATATAAAATTATTTGTTACATTAAAAGATAATTACATCAGCAAAAAGTGAAATAAAGTAGTAACACTATTAAATGGAGCAGGAAATTCATCTATGTGCAAGAAAATAATATTCCACATATACTTATCTACTGATATTAGAGGTTTATGGTGCCACCACGTACTTCATCCGAATCCATAATATGTAGGCCAAATATATATATAGTAAATACAAAGTATTCAGCAGATCATTATGATGACACGATCTCTATTTAGAATTTTGCACTAATTTTTGTTATTAAATATAGCTGCCTGAATATAAAAACTGGGCAACTCCATCGGTGGGCTATTTTCAGTTATCTACATTTTAACCATATTGGAAATTGATAGAATATAATGTAAAATTTAGGTATCTTGCAGTGTATATCATCCCAGATAACATGTAAGCTTATGACAAACTAGTGACTTGCTCAACTTTGATTTGTCGACGACAAGCTTGACAATAAAATGTTATGACAACGTTATTGTATCATTTACGGCAACAAGCGTAACAATATGAACATTGAGACAAGGTTGCCGTAACATTGATGGCAACAAGATTTACAGACTCTCCTGAATGAAAACGTTGTAACAAGATTATTGCATCATTTGCGGTGGCCTAAGGCGGTGTATTTCCGGAGTGAATCGTTCATTGAGTGTTGATTTTTTTTTTTTTTTTCGTTTAACCGCCATTCCGCTATTCTGTCATCGACTGCCATTGTTAGATTTGTTTGTTGTGTCGCGAGCGTTTGTGTTATATTTGAGTTGCTTCAGTTTTAGTTTAAAACAGCGAGTGCGCCTTCGTATACCCAATTCCTAGTTTGTTTTGGTTGTCGCAAGTTTTTATCAAGGTGTGTACACGCTTTCTCTGAAGCTTGGGTCAACATTATCATTCCAGCCTTGTCACATGCTTTTACAGACAAGTTTATGAAAGCCTTGTCCTGTGTCAAATAGAAACCTTGATAGAACCTTGCAACAAGCTTATACCCTTGTCAATGACAAGCTTACAGACAAGCTTTTTCGTTTGTCGCGACAACCTTAAACAAAGCTTGTGCAAACCTTAAATTGTTATCTGGGATGTGGCGTCTACCCAAGTTTATTGAAAATGTTGATATCAAAAAAATTATATGAATAACATGGATTTGTAAAGCTTCAATTTCTTTAATTTGCCTTTATCTCATGAAACTGAGTTACCTAGTTCGTAACATTCACGCGACGATATGTTTTAAATAAGATATAATGGCATACTTTACTTTGCAGAGATTTTCTGATTAGAAATATTACGTAATAAAAGCAAAGTATAAAAACGTGAAGACCACAGAAAATAAGCTGTCTCAGCTGACAGAACAGTACAAATTTGCAAACATTGACAGATATTTTGCATTGTAAAGTTAAAGCTAAAGGTTCACTATTTTATGTAATAAAAAACAAAATACTTTAGAAGAAAATATATTTTATTGTTTTATGTTTATTAGTTTTTATAACACTGTCTTCCCAGTTTCAATTGCTTCCACAGATCTAAAAATATACAAATGCGTCTACCATAGAAAATTAATAGTGTATAACTTCAATATTTTTCATTTTTATATTTGATCTTGAGCTTCTAATTAGAAATTGCATAGAGTTTTGCTCTTGATATATCGTATAGACGCTTATACCCACAATTTCTGTTAGCATAAAAGTTATGGAAATATGGAAGAGATTTATGAAAAAAATGTGACTTAAAAGTTTGCACAGAATAAGCAAACTTATAGGACGTTATAGATTTGCCCAAGATCCCATACAATCTATAGAAACCTCTACACAATATTTAACTGTAACTATATCTGTAACCATCCGCCTTTTTTTTTGTAAGGTATATTGTAGGATTTATAAGTTATTGTAAGTTCTGGATTGGTGGTATTAAAATCTGGTATTAGAAAGAAGAAGAAAACAAGGAAATTAAGTCTATCCAATCCTTTAATGTAATATTATTAACAACCGGTTTCGGCTCTAGACCATCCTCAGGCGTAATACGTCAAATAATGTCGTAGCTTTAATTTCTAATTTGACTAACTAACTAATTTCCTTGTTTTTTTTTTTTCTAATCCAAATAGATTTATAAACTTATGAGTTTGCAGATTTTTGCTCAGAATCTTACCATTAATATAAAATGAATAATTTTTAACGAATTTCAAGTCAATTATTTATCACTATTATTGGAAAAAGACTAGAATCAGATATTGGTCTGGCATCAAAATCCCTGCAAACTTAATTAAGATGAGGTGTATGTTCTTGGCAATTCATTTTTTTTAATAGTGATTCATCTCTTTGCTCTTTCCTCCGTACAGCTCGTCAAGTATACACACGTAACGCTCACACGCATGGCCCCCTGCAAAGTCAGGCGCCAGAGCCGATACCTGTCGGCACAGTATAACGTGTCCTCCCAGGTGATCTCCATCTCTCCGTCGACAGCGGAGCAAGGCAACGCCGCCGGCATCGCAACAATACCAGCAGGTTATCGACGGTGACGTAACGGCCGGAGCCACGCGACTCTCATTCATGGCGACGCCCCACCAAAGCAACGCCGGATGAGGTGCCACCGTTCCACATCTTATAATAGCGTAAGTAGTAAAGTGACTGCGCCTTTCTCGCTCGTTTCTTCGGCTTTGGCGAGATGCCCGCGAGCCATTCTCTTGGGAGCACGGCATTATTAACTGAAGTCCGCGCGGATGCGAGGTCAACCGATCACAACACCGATACGTTACGAGAACTGGCGCTGGTTACGTGCCTTATTTTAAGCTCGATTGGATCTCCCGTTTCCGGGTTAATCCGAACGAAGAGCAAGTGTACAGCATGCAAAATAAACGCACGCTTCGAGATTCAAGGTTGGGGCAATTGGTACAGTTATGATTTCAAGTACATACCTATTAGGAAAGTGTGGTACAGTTAGGTATTTTTTTCGCAATTTTCGAAAAGTTTGCATATCAAACGTTACAGATGACTTAAATAAGTGTAATGAGTTGGCTCTAATACAGTAGCGATACAATCTATGTTTTAATAGAGTTGTGCTGCTAAAAAATAATCTAACAAACCACAAACAAAATAAGCAACTGTAAATAGAACCCGTTCATTAAAACTTCTTGAATTTGCAATGATATCTCGATTTCGAAACTTTGGAAGTAAGCATGGTTAGCTATGATCTATTTAGAAAAATAACTTCATCTATGTCGCACTTTCGGCTACATTGAAAGTCATGGCCAACTTTGATATTATAAATACAAACCTATATTTTTCAATACATTTTCTAGCTTCTACTAGGCATTTTAAAGCCAATTTTATAAAACATCTACTTACCTTTCGGTTACTGTTTCAGAGCTTTCGTGAAAAAAAGCTCAAAAAAGTTGTAAGGTTTATTTTTATTTGAGCAGCGCTGTATGTATGATATTGGTATCATTTATTGCTAAACTTATTTTTATATATTAATTTTAGTAGATATTTAACAACTTTGAATAATTTACGATTTTCGTTTTATTTAAAGCATGTTTTCATTATTTTATTTTTTTTTTACTTTTAAAAAGTAACTTTTTTCCTTGGACGACGTACGAATATGCAGGAATATGCGCGGATATTCGGCCATTTGTATGGAGCATCGAGATAGATGGCTTCCAAACAGTACTTACAATCTTCGTGCAGATCCAACGGGCATCGCTAAACCACTCGTAATATCATCCCCAAAGATCGATTAATCAATGGATTCGTAGAGGACCATTATTTAAAAAACTGAGGTAGGATCTAAAATAATATTAATAAAAAACATTTACGTTTGTTCGCGTTGTTAGGTCCCCAGCAAATCTAGTATTATATACATATATTTTTGTGCTGTTAAATTCTATTATGTTATATTACCATGCCATTTCAACTTCAGTAATTTAATTAATTTAGCTTTAATTAATTTGCAATTTAGTAACTTTAAGTACATTTAAATCTATTTGACGAAGCCACTTCCATTTGCAACGTTATTTAACTTCATTCTGTAAATTTAACATTAATTTGTAACCTATTTTTTTTCACCTTGTTTCACATCGTTTGCGAACCACTTCAGGCAATAACAGCTGTTACTACCTAGAATACATCTCGCCTAATAATAATACAAATAATAATAAAAAAAGAAGGAACTTATTAATAATATAGAGTAGGTTACATAACACAATACGTTAATTACTTCAACTTTACTTTAATTAACTTCTTGCATTTGATTTAAACACATGTTATTTACTGATGTCTTGACTAGTGTCTAGTTGAATGAAGGGGAACTTGTGGGCAGTTGTCCTAATGTATATATTGCTATGTAGACATTTTGTAATGTTCACTTTTCTTAAAATCTTAATATATGTTATTTGGCAATAGCAATCATTGTAATATTGTTATAATTTTACAGGTTATTCTTTTAATTATTTTAAATTGTTACTTAAACTTATATAGTGTTGTTCATTGCCGAATCCTGGCTTCCTCGCTGCTAAGCGCAGCTGGCGCCAATTTCAAAAAAAATTTAAAAAAATCTCAGAACTTCCACCTTTGCTTCCGATTTATGAGCGGTGGGAAATCTGTGAGTTTTTTGCCGGATTTTCCTGACAAATTCTGGTCACAAAATATGATGTATTAAATGTGTATAACAGCTATACAGTAGAAAATAGAGTGTCTTTATGTTGACTGTGGAGTGAGTCTCTACTATGGACTATATAAATGGAGTGAATATTACTAATTGCTATACGATATTTGTTAAATATTTATAGACTTCTATAAATGATGATTTATTTATTTATTTATTTATTCAACTAAATGCATGTGTTTACAACAACAAAATATATGGATTTATAAAATACAGTTAAGGTAATACAAACTCCAAAGAAATAGACATATGAAGAAGAAGAAAAATAAAGTAACACAGGTCGCTTTCGACCTGATTCGTGGTAAGCACGTTAGGTATAATAATTTGCAATATTTTATAATAACCTTCCACTTGATAATTACATATGTATATAATACTGACTTTGGTAAATATTAAAAAGAAAATGTTACTCTTTTGACATTTATGGAAGTTGTTAAATTAAAGCAAAGTTCATTAAAAAATTACTAAATTATAATATTTCGGACGGAAGATTTTTTTTTTTGTTTTTGGAGCCGTCTGACATGGTGTCTCCGGAAACACTGGAGCCTCTTAGCTTTTTGTGTTTAGTCCCCCATTTCTTTTATCCATTAAATTATACCCACCATTCCAGGATCCTAGCGCCCTGCACTAATCTGTACAGGTCTCTGACTGGTTGATCGAAGTAGTCCTTTGGATTCATTTTTGGCTTCCCAACTTCTTGCGTCCAGAGCCTCGCATTACACACGCAATGTGGTAAGCGTTCTCTGTTCGATCATTACACAGTTTGCAGTTGGTATCTTCAGTATTGATCCCAATTTTCCATAGGTGTCCTTTCAATCTACAGTCTCCTGTTAGAAGACCTGTTACGACGCGAAGTTGATTCCTACTGAACTGCAGTAGTTCTTCAGCCTTCCTTTTTGATAATCCTCTAATAAAGGTCTAAGCATGAGTTTGCCTGGTTGTATTATTCCAGCGTTTTTTTTCGAAAACCTTCATTCGGTATCCTTCAACAAAGAATAAAAAATTAAATATAAAATAAAGAAACCATAATAGTAGTTATAATAGCCTTAATGTTAATAATTGTGGAGGAAATTCAGGGAAATAAAGCTTTAAAGTCAAATAAATTTATTGGAACATATAATTTAGATTGGAAACGTTTCAACAATTAAAATTATCTTCATCGGTTCTGTTATAAGAGTTTTATCATCTAGAGTAAACATGCAGATATTTTCACTACTTTGTTCTTTTAATATGTAGTTTTTCCAATTATGTTGGAATTATTTTTAACTACTGACGCAATGTCATTTATTAATAGTTAATTCCTGATTCCATTCAATAATTCAGTAAAATTCAGAACACCTTGTAGAAAAAAATTGAATGAATATTTTCCGTCAAATCATAGAAAAAGTTGTGGTCGAGAAATCCATCCACAGTGAACACAGAAAATGAAAAAATGTTTGATTTATATTTACCATTCTGGTCTTCCTAAAGAACCAAAATAATTACCACAGTTCAAAGCCTGAATTGCTTTTAACTAACCTGCATCTAGAACTACCATAATTCGAGCAAATTACAACCTATTCATACGGTTTCTTTATTAGTACATATTTTGCTACATCATGGTTTATTTTCAAAAGAAGATGTGGTATATAATTTTCGCAGAAACACTTCATCATATTTTAAAATGTAAAATAAATAAATAAACAATAAAGAAGAAATATTATTATGTGGTAACTCTAAGCACATTAGAGTTCACATGCTATATTATTAAGGCATTAAAAAAGACAAGGTTATTACGCAATTGCTTTTCTCGTTCTATCTTTGTCTTGTTCTCTACCTACCGTTCTTAACTTCAATCGTCTGACACGACAAGTTTTTCACCGTGAATGGATTTTTTTTATTATTATTCTAACTCTTGTATCGACCGGTAATTTTTTATTAAATTATTCATTCATTTGTCCAACCTATCACCGCGGTTTAATTACAAGCTGTAAAGTTCTTTTTTGCTCTTTCGAGCTGACTATTAATTATTGTTCAACTTTTAATTACCTTTATAGAAGCCACACCGGTTTTAATTTTGGTTTTTTCATCACCTCAGCTTTGTTTATTATAGCGGCTTACGTAATGTCCACTAAATCACATTTCGGTCCCTTTACATGGTAGATTAGATTTATTGTTGCTAACAATACCTTAATGTTATTGAATAATTAGCTTTTTTTATAGAAGTATTAGGCGATGAAATTGTTTAATTACGCACAGGAAAAAGCTAATGAAATTCAAACTGGGGTAGTAAAAAAAGCTCGAAAGAAGTTTGAAAATTTGGCAGAAAAATACAACTTCATCGTACATCAATCCACAAGATAATCGCCATATTTTCTTAAGCTAAACATGAAGAGAAACTCCAAAGGGCATCTATAACATCTATTCCGTGCTAATGTTGTATATAAATCGGGAGAATGGAAAGATCTGCCGAATTTATTTATATTAAATCTTCTTGCACTCCCTGCTAACAAGCTATTTTACAAACAGAATGACACTCGAGCCGAGGAAAGTTGTTAACATAAATATCCAGGCAGGCGCGTATACAACTTGAGTTTATAATTTGAATAGTGTCATCATGGGAGGGGTAATTACACAAAAAAAGGAAAAAAGAAGGGTGAATGTTTGTCTTTAAACGCAAAATTTTGATTTACAAGTAGGTTTTGTTAGCTCATGGGGGGAGTAATTATCCCCATTACCCCCCCTTGTATACGCGCGTGTATCCAGGTACGTACTAACAGTATTTATTGAATAAATGTTAACTAGCCAACGTAAGTTAAACCATTGCTATCGTCATGACAGTGTCCAATAATCGTTGAACTGGGAGTCATATTGAGCCTGGAAAAGTGTTTGTATTTGTTCAAACTGCAGCATGCTGGCAGAAATGGTGAAATGGAATTGTTACAAAAATTATTCAGTACATATCGGTAACTGTCACAACTGATTTGTTTTTGGCCAAATAGTGACGAAGCTGTTGTTTTAAGCTTCTCTTAAACATTTTACCATCTCAGCTACAAGAATTATTGGTTTGTCGCAAAACGACATGGAGTTATTACTATTTTATCTATGATAGCGATCGATGTAAAAATTTACTGCTTTTGGAGAGGAGTTTAATTTTCCTTTGGAGGACATTTAGTTTTCCCTTGGAGAATTCTATACAAGCTTGTCCCTTCCGTCTGGACGTTCGTGATTTATATGCCGAGTTAATTTTAATAATTCAGTGGTTTTCTTTAATCAGACTTAGAATCTAGAGGCTAAGGTTTATTAAGATATAACGGTAAATAGAATGGAAGCTTGCGAGATGAGAATACTAAGAAAAATCGTAGTAGCAATACAGATGCAACGGACACATAGTAAGAATAAACGAGGAAAGGTATTTTCCTTGTTGTGGAAACTGTCTGACATGAAGTCTCCGGAAACATTGCAACCTCTTTGGTTTCTTTTTTCTCAGCTAACGGGCGCACCCTCAAAGCCCCTTCTCGGATTATTAAAATTTGGAATAAGTAAATATCGAAAATCGATGTAAAACACTAACTGTACAAATAAAAAGAACGTTTCAACCAAAACGAATTCTTAAATCATTATTTATTTACCCAAATGCTAGGTTTCATCATCATTGAGACTCTTTGATCACAAGGTACGTATGTTGGAATCAGTAAAATACTATATAAGACAATTATTTAATACAAAAACACGTATTCGAACTTTCCTGGCATGTTAGAAGACTAAAGAGGTTATGGAAATGTCATATAATAAATTAAATTTGAAATAAATAACGGCGCCATCTACCCGTAAATTATCTGTGATTATGGATATTTGTTAAAGATAGCTATTTTATCACAGATCAAACTCAGTGATTCTTCGTAGAAAATTTTTATAGGAAATTTCTTAACAAAATGCAGGTATTCGATAAGGATTTAAATATACAGGAGTTGTATCGATACCTTTTTTAGGTAACACTTCTTGGAACTTTGATATTTTGAAAATCGTTATAGGAAAAATTAATAGAACCGTCGTCTCTTGTGGCAACCAACAGAATGAGGATTCAAACCAGATTCATCAGTTAACACACTTCGATTGTTATCGATACAGGCAGCCAACTTGAACTTTGAAAGATATAGCAAACCGACATTGAAATACCGTTATTTTCTCTAGTTTGAGGGGAATACGCTAAACGTTATAAAAAAAAACCATCCCGAGGAATGAAAAATCTCTCCGAGCAAAATATAACAAAAACATATTATATACCAGGTAAGCTTGAATTAACATATAAAATAAAGTTTACATAATATAAAGGCAATATTTAGCACTTAATGCTAATATTGTCTATTTTAAATAACTATCTTTAACAAATTCATAATTCGCCTGTAAAGTAGGCAACTGAGTACACGCCTCACTTTTGAATTACTTGTTCATTTAGTTTAGAAACTTGTTGTAAATGCCTTTAAATTAGATTCCATACCTTCAACACCATAGCAATATATATCGCCGAAACAAGTTTTAAAAAGATGCTTATGTAAATATGGAATGGAAAGGTATTATTGTTTCTCTTCTTTGCCAGTTCACAATGTTTTAAATGCCATATGACCGATTTTACCTCTTTTAAGTACAATAATATGCACATTTACTAATTATTGTTCTTTTAAAAGTCAAGCAAGTTATAACAGTCTTCTCAGAAGAATATAATTCAAACATACTTATCTAATACATATTTGAACCCTTTTTGCAAAAAAAAAACGATCACTGAGTATTGCACATATAATCACCAAAAATGATTTCTAGCGACTGATTGGAATATTTGTATAGAGACTCACAACACGGGTTATTAATTGACAGGTATTGCTAATATATGTTTTTCAAAAAAAAAAAATGTTTTGAGGCAGTACGATCCTGTATTTTCACTTTTCAATTTCGCTTGATCTCATCGATTGATTACCACGTTTTGTAAATCTCGGACGCCATCCTGGTGGGTTTGTTTGCAGTAGAGTACTTAATCTGTACATATATGTATACGGTTCCGCTTTTAATAATATCTAGAAAAGGCGACCACAGAGCAATAACAGTAACAATAAAATTTAACGGTCGAACGCCGCGCCGGGCATCTAAGGCAAATTCTTGGACCACAGAAATACCGCTGCCAAATATCAGTCACAGAAAAGAGTTTGTTTGGTGATGTGTCAACAAATTCATGCATTTTACTTCTAGTTCTAGTCTACGAAATAATCTGTATTCAAGTTATCACAACCAGCAGTTACCTACCTTACAACAGAAATCGCGGCCCGACATGTGTTTGCATATACTAATAATTAACTCTTTAATAACAGGAAGATCAATTAAAACACTCGACAACGCCTACTGAAAAGAACCACGGCAGCAAATCCAATATCCGCGGGAAGTTGGTTTTTTATATATCGCACCGCTATGTTATTACCTTTCAGTAAACTGTCAATTTACATAACAATCTGATCACTGGACACCGTTCTACCTGACAGTTCCCCAGTAGCAAAATTTAAATTTCCCGCAATTATTTTTAGTAACTTCAACATTGAAATACGAAATTACCAATGATTTTGTATTAGATTACTAGTTACTTTGATTTCTTTCTGTTGAAGTTTCCAAAAATAATTGTGGGAAATTTAAATTTTGCTACTAGGGTCGAATACATAATGTTGTAGAAGAAAAAATGCTATTATTCTTTACTTATAGTTTAGTATCGCTACATACTACTCGTAAAGCTCCCACTGAGAGAAATACATATTTATAATCATAAATAAAAATATTAATTCATAAGTAAAAGTTCAGCTGAATAGGGGACAAAAAGCCACAAATTTACTTTAGCACACTAACAAGAAGCAATCTAAGTTACTTACGATCTGTTTCATACCGGTAACTTATGAAGTTACTGATGATAATTGAACTGTAGTAGTTAAGCCAAAGAATATATGCAGTTGCGGTAAGTAAAAGATTTGCCCATGTCAAGTAGATGTATTGCTATGAGTGAACTATTCTATAATGGCTATCACACCTTCATAATTAATACAAGCTATTTGGATTACTTGTGATAAGGAAACAGTATCATTAATGCACGATCACTAAATACTTGATATATAAAAGGTAATGGTTTGCTACAAATACGTAATATACTTACTTTAAATTTGTTGTACAATGATAGTTAGTGCACAAAACGAGGAGGTTTAGTAAATATTAAATGGCCTACTGAGTACTCTGTGTGAATAACTGATATACAAAAAAACTACAAAAAAAAGCTACACAAATCTTAGATTATTTAAGTAACGGCAACTATAAGTAATGCGTACCGAGCAATGCGTAATTCAAGAGCAAATAATTTTTAATTACTATTTCAGTGTGCTGTAGCTTCGATTGCATTAATAATCGAAGATTTGTGGAGCTTAAATTCGCATTTGCTAAAGATGGTACATAATACTTATTACTTAAGAAAAAAAAAAGCAGTATTATTAGTAATAGTTTTACTTTGTATAGGACAAACACAGTGACTACCTGATATGAATGTAATGTAATGCAACAATAAGCAAGTTTAAGCTACATAATAACAACAAGGAACAAGCAAATAACCGAATAACCTGAACAGACGTTTCAAAACAAGCTGTAGAAGGATAACAATTACTTCAACTGATTGAATGGAATCCTTATACAACTTGCCGATACTTTTACATGTTTAAAACATTCTAATACATTGTTTTTGATTATGAAGGGTGCATATCAAAAGATGATCTACGTATTGCTGTGGTCTGGCACTCCGGGTTTTGTAAACTCAGTGTTTATTTTTCGAAGATCAAGTTTTGGCCATGCCGCGCGCAAATTCTCACAGAAGTTAATTTATTTTATTTTGATAAGATTTTGTTAGTTGATTTGTTTGTTTATTTATTTGTTCAGTCATTTAATTTATTCTCACTCTTTAATATGTTTAGCATTTGTTTATTTTGTTTTATGTCCTTCTTAAAAGGTATCTTCGATGATCTTTTGCGTTTGTTGCAGCGTGCGCAATTGTTATTTTATATATGTATGCGATGTAGGGCCTCTTTTAAGGTAGTTCCATAGATTGATGTCGTGTGTAAGTATATGTATTTTATTTGCTTGGTTACCGTTTTTGGTGATTTCATTTTATTAAAACTTTGTTCGCTTAATTTGAATTTAGAACATCAATCGTGGAACTCCATCTTAATAATTGGTATTATATTGTTGTGCACAATTTATATGTAAGGCCCGTTATTATATTGTTCTAGAAGATTCCGTGTTTTTTAGTGTTAAGAGTTTAAATTTTCCGTTTTTTTTTGTAGTTTACTGATTTTTATTATTATTTAATCACCTCGGGTTAGGTGAAGAGAAGCGTTGAGCTTGTATGTAAATTTCATTATTATTATACTTGTTTCTCCACGTTAAAATTATAGTTTGGTTTAAATTTTGTGACCACGTGGATTTTTTGTGCGATTTGGATTTTCTTCTAGAACAAATCTACCATTTTGTTTGTTGAAGGATTTGCATTGTCCTTTTTAAATTGTAGAGTCTTTTGCAGATTTGTTTTTTGCCAGAATCTTATATTCATGGTTTTAATTTTTCCTGTAATTTGTATCAAATGTTTTTTTTTCTTTTTTTCTTTTTAAACAATAAAATTTATGATTGTAAATATCATTCTAAATTATAGTTCTTTTATTTTTGAATCAACCATTTTAATCTTTGGGGATTTTAAAGAAAGTCAAATTTTTCAAACGCCCATAATTACTTTTCATGAAAGTTACCCTGAGATCAGATTATCTTTTGCGCCCTTTTAAATTGTTATCCGCTGAGCTAGTAAATTGTAATTTAAATCATTTTTTTTTATTTTCAATTTCACTTTTCATATATGCTGGTACCTTCAGTTCACAGCAGTATGTTACCTCTGTAAAATTCATTTAAGTGGTGGAGTTGAAGCCCTAAGATGAAAGCAATTCTTCTATTTCTAACTTTTAACCCAGGTATTATCGAGTATTAATAAGCAAACACCTTTATTAAGCACGGGAGATTTAGCCGTCCATTGCGTGTACGTGATTCAACACTAGTTATGACGGTTATGCGCAAAACACGGTAGAACCACGAAGGTTCCCCGAAAGCACACGAGGTGCAGCAAAACTCAAATAATCATGTTGTGGCAAGTTGCTACTTATTTATGAAAATACATGAGTTTAATAGCAATTAGTATTATTGTTATGTTAGATACAGTATCAATAGTCACACGTAATACGTTACTTACCACTTATCAACAGTTTGATTACGATTATTACACAAGAATTTGTCAGGTACGCTGTATAATGGCCGATAATAAGAGCACTATTTACAGTAAGAACTTGCATTGAGAAAACTGCGTTTAGTTGCAGGTATTAATTGAGGACAATAGTTGCAAGTAAAACTTTGTCTATAGTAAATGATTCTTTATCAAGTAAACACTTTACTTAACCCATTTTTCTCAGTATGGGTGAAAGATTACCTCAAATTGATACAGTAGTAAATAAACACAGCTTGTCTGAGACTTTGAACGCGCAGGGCCAAGTTGATACATGGATATGTCTAAGGCCTTTGATAATTTTAATCATTCTCTTGTTCAGCTTTCACGAACAGTAATGTACATATCTCTCATTGCATTCATAAGCAGGAAATGTGCAACATCTCCCTCTTTCCCAACCAGATTCCAAATAGATTACGATCCGCTAGTTTCCCATTTGCAGCCACCTTTTAGTGCAATAATAAATTAATGATGATGCACTTAACATTTATGATCGCCTCCTTTTTTTCGCTTTCTATAGAGAAGACGCATTGTTGCCATTGGTTACGGTGCCCATGTCTAATGGTAAACTCGATTACCTCCGAGGTCCCACGACGTTACGTAAGCCCCATCAGCGCGAAATTAACTGCAAAATGTTATGAGGCGTTGATGAAAAACGCCTCGGCGTGCGTGTCGTGCATGTGTGTGCAGACATCGCGTGTGTCAGCGTAGATCGTGGAAATATGCAAGGCTATGCAAATCGAGGTTTGTTATTTTAAACGATGTAAAACTCTTTGCGATTAGTGAGGCTGGTTTAGGAACGAATCGTTTTTTAATGTGGAAGATGATTTGCAATTAAGAATAATTATGGTAATTAAATAGAAAGGAAAGCTAGCTACTAATATTGGATATCTAATCTTATTCAACGATATTTTAAATATCTTGTTGATATAAAAGTTATTATATATTTAATAAACGTTACAAAGCAATGATAATGATGAATGATATAAAGACTATAGCCGCATAAGCTGCTGAAATCAGTCCTTGCATAAATTCGTAAATAGCTTAGTAATGCTTATAGTAAATAACTTATAGAAACAAAAATAAGAAAGAATCTTTTTCGTTAACCCATGTGTTATATTCGTTTCGGTTCGTAGTTTGCCGCAGTAGATTTGTAATTTCTTGACGATCCTTGACGTTTCCCAAGCAAGCCAATATAATGATGATGATTGGTTGGAAATCACCCAAAAATGCCATCAAAGCGGCCAAGAGAACAAGCTGGGACTCCCTATGCAACAATCTGAATAGTGATATATGGGGGAGATGGATACAAGATAGTAATGAAAGAAATGACAGGATATCCGCCAAGGCCACAGCTGTCAATAAAAACAATGGAGATATGAAGCATAATAGAAGCTAAAGAGAAAGAGGAAAAGGAGTTACTAGCACAAAGAGAATAGAAAGAGACAGCACTCGTGGTGAAGTAATGCGTAAGCGGTCTTGGAATCCCGCACTACTAGGGAAGGCCAGAACCGGTAGTTTCCACCCACAAAAAAAAGCTGGTGAAGCTGTTCTGTTCCTGCAGTTGCTTAATCTGCTCCAGGAACCGTTTAAGCTGTTCCAAGAAGTGTTTAAGTTGTTCCAGGAGTTGTTTAAGCTGTTCCAGGATCGGTTTAAAGTGTTCCAAGGGATGTTGAAGCAGTTGCTTCTGCTTCTGTTCCTCTTCGTGGAGCCCCACTCGAATATTCAAATTTTTGCGCACTTCGAAGCCGGCACTTTCATCCATCAGATGAATGGGCGTGGTCAAGGCGAAAGGTAGGTCGGGATCTCTGCTCTCATATACCCATATAGGGCCACTTGGTGAGGAGCTACAGTTGCTTTGACTTTCTAGCACAGCGAGACAGTGATAGACACCCGAAAAACAGAAAGTAAAGTAATTTTAGTCGCTCTATGTAAACCTTATAGAATTTTGCACTGGAACTCTTATAGCATATCTACTGTACGCCCAATTGTTCACGCCAATTTTCGATAGCTAGCAGGCTAACAGCACAAAAGAGTGCTTATGCCTTTAAATTTTACGACAAATATTTATATCGAAGTCAGTATTACTTCATTATTCTAAACTAGAAGAAATATAATTACAAAATGCATTTGAAACTAAAAACAGGCACATACAATTATCAAAAATGGATAGTAAAACTACCAGTGAAAGAAAAAATAGCTATGTAATTACAATAAAAACTTGTAACAGCTTGGCAATGGAAACTCCTACGTTGCAGCAACGAAACTATTTAATAAAATTTAAACAATACAAAGCGTCCTCCATTCCTTGATTGCATTTTTACCTTTGTTTTTGTTACTGATTCTTTTTTTACTGTCTTGTAAAACTAACTACTGCCTGTCTCATGTACACCCAAAGCAAAATCAACTCGTCCAGTTTGAGTGGGCTATTAGCCATATTTTCTCTCTCATTCAAACTAAACGGATGGTTTTTTCTTTGGGTGTACCTCTTTATATATTTTTTTTTAATTTTTTCATATTTAGCAGTCTTTAATTTGAAGCTTTATTTACCTCACTGGTTTCCATATAGTGATTTCTCCTTGTATATTTTTTGGTATGCTGAATCTTTAGCAGGTAAACTTAAATAATTGCTTCTGTCATTTTTTAAGCGTTCTAGATGTTAGTGATGATTATCAATATTTTTAGATTATGTTTTACACATATTCTGCCTAGTTTCTTTATCAATTTTGATGTACATCCAATTACTTTTTGTGTTATGTACTTACATTCAAGAACAATGCTTGTTATAATATTTAAATCCTAATTTTCTCCTAATCCTTGAATGTAGTAGGTAGAAATTTGTAATTTACTTTAATTTGTACTTGAGAGAAGTTTGCGATGCCATTACTCACTTTCATTCCAAGGATTATTCTATTTTTATAATAGAATTCATATTCACATGAATCGTTAGATTTTGCATCATATTAAAAAAATCGCTTTGAGAATTAATCGTATTTTATCCATAGAAAAGAGAAACGATTTGTCGATACCCATGCATTATTTTCTTTTATAATAATTTGAGGAGAAATGAAACTGAATAATGATACACAACTGTCTATCTTTCAACGTAGATACTTTCAATAAATATATTGTTTGTATTGCAGTTACGTAATAAGTTTGAGTAGTTTGATAAGTAGATAAAAGTAGTTTCAATGCAAATGGCAGTCATTTCACCTTACCTAAACTTTATTTTAACATGAACTGTTTACTTCATTGTACTAACAGAAAACACATTTTCTATAAAATATTCCGGTAATGTGTTGGTATAGCTGTATCAGAAAATTATAATATACTTGCAATTATATTAAAAACGTTACATCTACCATGTTAGTAACATTTATATTCTTAAGGCGAATCTGGACGTCCAAGTGTGCGACAGAGATAAATATATCGGAAAAGTATTCCGCGCTTTTTGGGAAAACGGTGCGACCGATTTTGAAATTTTAAACTATATTTGTCTTAAAATAATGTTTGAAATTGCGCCAACGTTTTAATTTTTTTATTTTCTATGTATTTAAATTTTTAAATGTTGTAAGTTTGTTATTAAAATGACTTAATGACAAAACTTTTAGAATTTTTGAATTTGTACTAATAATAACGCCCGAAACAGAAATATTCATTTTTCTTTTTTCCATCAAATGCCGACAGGCCGCCGGCTTCTATCGTAACCTAACGCACAGACCGATGTTTGTTTTGAAGACGTATCTACGTACAGGTCTGCTATGAAATCACGTAAGGTATAAATATAAGGATATTCAAATCTGCTTTCAGTACTGTCTTTTTGCGTATTTTACACAACCCAACCTACTTCCTACCTATGTTTTAAATACGTGGGAAATTCTTAAAATGTGTAAATGTTAATAACATTGATGCCAATGGTATTACGAAACAGAACATCAATAAAATGCAAATAAAAAATGCATACAGCCATTTTTTCGACTGAGTAAAATGTACCTATAAATTACAATTTGTTTTATATCTGCTTAGATTACATACCTTGTATCATAGTCATTTATATTGACCGCCCTACAATTATTTTTGAATTTTGGCGCACTGAAATACGCAATGACAAAGTAATAAAATGTCTAGGTAAGTAGATATGGTACTTACATTTTGTACAATAGAACATTAAATCTTAGAAGAAGCCTTTTTTCTTTTCGCGCTGATACGAGGATGCTTTCGCCTTTTGACGAGTATCTTTTATCCATTTTGAGATAATGCGGTTTGCTACTTGTAAGAAAGTAAATATTCTTCATACATTAAACGGCAGTGCTAAGTCAGTTCCAGAGAAAAAACTTTAGAGGTACTTGACTACAGGTGTGCGATGTCTGTGTGTGTGTTGAGTGAGGTTTGTATGTTTGTGTCAGTGTGTGGCGCCCTGACTCATTTACCACAAGTTACCCTATAGGAAGTTGTATTGTAAAATCATAGATACAGTAGCGAATACTCTAGACAATCTTAGCAATTGATTTTGGGCACATGTAATATAGAAAGCAAACAATTCATACCATTCAAAAAGGCAAGCGGTATCTTTCTTTTCGATCTGACTATCACTTGAGGTTTATTCCTGCAATCACGTGTTCTACAAATGCTCTTCACATTTGTGCATCGAGATAATTCAGTTTTCGGAAAACAGCAGTTACTCAATTTACAAAATAAGTCAGTGATTCTACTGATTCATAGTACGGATTATACTATCAGTGCTATAATTATGTATTTCTGAGTTAATACCTTTCTTTGTAGCCTAGTAAATCAAATAAAATTACTGATAGTATCTTATTAATTTGCATTTTTAATTTTGATTTTTCTAAAAAAACCATATGAAATAGTGTTACTCTATACATTCAAGTTCATATGACAGACTAACTAATGTTTTGAAAAGATGTGATTACTCGAACCAGTATCATTTCTGTAGCGCACTCAATTCGACGAGTGTGCTACCGTCCTAGTTATGGTTGTCCCGGCGGACGAGATCAAAGCATTTTCCTCATTCGGACGCTATTTGCTATCGAAAAGAAATGAAAAAAAAATGTTTTAGTATTAGTAAGGACCGCTGAACCGTCGCCCTTGACCACTTTTTTATTTTTCCTTTTTGGAAGCCAAATAGAACCAAACAAAAAATTTAAAAAAAGAAAATTTAAAAAAATAAAACGTTGGCACAGTTTTAAATACTGTTTTCAAAACAATCTCTTTATCAAATTTAAAATATTTTGATTGGTATGACTAAAAACAGCGGAAAAAAATCCGCGCCATCTACTGGAAGAGAATCTCATTAAAAGGCCGTCCAGATTCGCTTTAATCAACGTCTGGAAAAATACACTACATATAAATAAACATATAAATAAATCAGATCACATTATTGCTGAATATTAATGTTGTAAACTTATGTGCATATGTTCATGATTTAAAACAACGGTGGAAAGCTTTATAAAGAAGCCGATATACACGGCATCCACTTAATAAAATAAATAATTACTTAAAGAAATAGGGAAATATTTTCCTTAAGTAAGCATTCCAAATGGAAAAAAAAAATATAAACCAAATATGTATATCCAATTAGAATGACATGCAGTCATATAAGGAATGCCAACTGCTAATGTCAACTAATCATGATGGTGGCGCCATCTATTCAACTCGATACGTACTAAACGTGCAAACTTCGTATTGAATAAACCAGTAATCTTTAAAACTATATACGTCGACTTAAATAGAAGAGTCTCTATCCTATATATTTCGCTTATTAATAAATACATAAACAGGAAATGACTTAACAGTTGCTATGCCCTAATTAATTCGCAGGTGAAAATATCTATCTAAAACAAAAATATTAGATGCACTTAACTAACGTTCGACCGTTTTCTTTTTTACCGGAATAACGTAAACATCGTAGAAAGAAGAACACGCTCGGATTAATTAATACTTCGCATTAATTTACAGCGTTTCCCGCTCCTTTCCACGCGCGTAGACGTGTCAGGACATCGTCGTCAGGTAGACTTCATTCATTCATCGACTTCTTTTTCGTCTTCTACGTCTCCACGTTTAATAACGCGAGACGTGCGCGTGTATTCGTGAGTATTAAGGAGAGAACCTCGGTTATACACGGTGACAATGATTCTTCGACACACCGAGCGCCGGAAGTAGACTATAAAGTTTAAATTGAGGTGAAGTGGGGGAGGTGGGCTCCTCCGGTCGAAGGGGACGAAGGGGGGAACACATAACACACAACACATATTTCTCCGTCTCTCTATATATAAGTATCTGTGTTGGTGCGTAAACGTATGCGTGTAAAAGCTGGAAAGTGCGCCGCCTGACGTCACATCCGGCCAAGATACTAACAGAAGGTTGTGTTATTTCATTAAGAAAACCGCTTAAAGGGGTCTTAAAACCGTACGACCGTAATGGGAGAGTGTAAATAGTATTTTATACAGCTGAAGTACGGGCAATAGTAATGATATAATAACGAATAATTGAATCTAATAGCCATATATTAAACCGCTTTAAGCTTAAGACATTTTGTATTTCTTAAAATCAGAGCATCCACCAAAATTGTAGTGAGTGACTTTGCGTATATTTTTGCTATTACACATAACTTTACCATAAAATTTTAACCTTTACCTAAACCAAGATGAAATGGGTATAGGTAACAAATAAAAATAACAGAAAAAGCACCATTTATCACCAATAAAATGAATTAAAGATTGGGTTAGAAAAAATAATTTAATTTAACAAAAGAATTTCTGAGATTATCACTCACTGATTTCAATAAGACTTGGTACATTTGTAGAAACCACTGACAATGCACTGAGAGAAAAAAATGGTTCAGTTAACCGTGCCTCAATTAGCTTAACAATAATTTCATTTTAAATATGCGCAATGTACACTATACTTTAAACAACATTAGAAAGATATAAATACTTTACTACAGTATACAACCAGTAAGGACGAGTTCGCAAAAGCATTTGTTCTTTTGTTGTTCGTTTTCAATAACCTTCAAGCCTAGCAGCCATCTTGTAAAGCTGTTGTCGGGAATTTTTAAACATGTGGAATACTTTATATTTTAAAGGAACTAAGAAAATAGATTAGAAAAATCCGCAATATGCATTTTTTATTGTTATTCTATTGCAAATATTTCTGAACAGCTTATAGTAATAAAAAATACGATTCTACTAAAATAATGTAAATTTTATAGTATAAGGTATTCTTCCAGGAATAAATATATTGTAGACTTTCAAATTTCTAACATTAACACACCAACTTATATCATAATTAGGGTTCAAGAGTTATGACTATATCGTTCTGTGTAATACAAAGACTACACCTTTTTCTTCGGCTAATTCATTTCTAACATCCGACCCTGCAGTGTTTTGTCAATAATGATGCCCGAGGGTGCACAAGTGGATAGAGTTTCAGACGTAGACTGATATAATATGAATAAATGTAAAATGTGTGGATTAAAATTTATACTAGTATAATGCAGTTCAGATCAAAATCACATTATTTCAAAAAGTGAACATAAAATGAATTAAGTTAGTTATTGTGATAAATAGCGATACACTTTAAAATGAGTATCTAAAATAAATTGAATGAATGTGACCTAGGAACCTCTGCACAACGACAATAGTTCTTCCTATCCACGTACTTTCTTAATTCTTGTCCTTTTGTATATAACAGATTAATTCGGAAATCCAAAGAAACTGCGACCATCGTTAACATCAGAATTTATCTTGCAAGAGCGAATGGCACAATAGCATGATGCCGATTGGCGTCTTCTTTCACGGTTATTTCACTTAAACCTAGCAATATAATATATAACAAAGTATGTAAATATTATGGCCACTAACCTTATCTTTTACAGAATGCACCTTATCAAGATTCATTAATTGTTTTTAAAACTACAGGGGTATCATGTTTAATCATAATACCCTTATATCATGTTTAGTTTTTTTGGGAATATATCGTAAATGCCTGGTTCTAATGAATATGAGGAATGATAATAATTCAGTAATAATAGTTTCGACTGATGACAATATGTTATTTTCGTTCACGGTTTTAAAATAAAATCTTCAAAATATGTTTAACCCGTTTTTGCCCAAGTTTTTTATTTCTTTTGTTTTTAGTTAAATGATCCATTTTATTAATTGAAATAATGTATAAAATAGGTATACAACAGTAAAATATGTATTTCTTATTTTCTTTCCTGTTTTTCATCATGATCCGATATTGGAACACTGGGCCTGTTCATGTATACGATGTTTAATTGTATGTGAAATAAAGCACGAAAAACTTCAAAATAAATTTTTATTGGAGATATAACAAAGTAACTTAAAAATGGTCAAACAAATACATTATTTGAAATGAAAGCTTTTAAAACAAACTTCATGTAAATTTACGTCGCATTTCTCACATTTTTTTATTGAATTTTTTTTGCAAATGGCACAACGATTTTGTTTGTCTGCAGGAACAATCCAATGATTTAGTTGATCATATCGAAGTAGTTCTGGAACTCTATTGGATATAGGTTTTTGATGTTTAGGTCGACCACCATTACTGGTGCGTACCATATGTTCTAGGTATACCTGCACAACGTCCCTTCTAAACTTCAAGTAGTCTACACTACTGTGTTGACGACGATATATTTGCCAAGCGTTATGCAAACTAGTATCAATACAAAAAACGAAAACAGCCCACACCATTTCTTTGAACGAATTTCTACTCGAAATCTGTCAATATTTTCGTCCATGCGATCTACGCCACCCATGAACTTATTGTATTGGGCAATTACGGCAGGTTGAACAATGGACACTTTTTTTTTTCCTTCGAAACCCATCTCAATGCCTGTTTACATGGCATAACTGGATCACAGGAACTTACAGTTAGAACAACCGATTGTCATTCCAGGATGTTACTGTGGTATTAGTATTGGTATCAGTCAAATAATCGTATGTCCCCCTTTCTTTCTTTTCCATCGCTTTTCCTAATAATATTGGACACTTTCTATCCTATTCGCCATAACAGTCCAGTGTAGCCATATCCTATCTCTTTTAACTTTTTTACTAATCGCAAAGAAGAAAAGAACCGGTCAGCATAAATTTTGAACGGTATGTTCTTTGGAAGCTTTGATAGAAGATTCATTACTACGGAGCCACCAACGCCTAGGTCTGTATGATTTCGATGTTCCTTACCTTGATAAGGATGAAACTGGATAAGATACCCTTGGGGCTCGCATAAACTCCACATTTTATAGCCATAGCGAATGGCTTTCCACGTATAAATTGTTTTGCGGAATGCCGTCCATAATATGGATCATACTTTCGTCGATGCTTAGGTGTTCAGTAAGCTGAGAATAAGTAAAAAATCTGCTATTCATCATATTGATTAGCGGCCGAAGTTTAGCAAATTTGTCGTTTGGTAAGAGATTATCATTATCAGCACAGTGTGTGTATTTTTTTATTTGTTCGAATCTGTTCCTCCTCATTGCCTTCGCGACGACTTCATTATATGTTTCAGTCTTTGATTCCCACAACATACGCCACCTAGGTAGCCGAATGTACCCAGACAGTAAAAGTATTGCAATATAACATTTCAGATCCCCTACGTCCATAGTGAACGCATGATCACCTTTTGATTTAGCATACTTTATAAACATATCCACTAAGAAATTACATACTTCCTCATCTATAAATAGCTCAAAGCAACTAACTGGATTATCTGGAGCATCTGGTAAAATTTTTTGATTCACAAAATCACCAAATGAACTTTCATCTAAGTCTACTTTATTCCAGCTTCTTTGTACAGTTGGAATTCGCTGAGTTCCTAATTTTGTACGTAGTTGTGCTAAAGGTATTTCGTCTTCATCGTCATATTCACTTTCATCAGAGTTTTCATTCCATCTGATTCGTTCAGAATGGGTATGAATCGTTGCAGTAGCCTGTGCCTGCAATTGCCGCCCACTAAGATGATCCATCTCTCCAGAATCTTCATCGCACTATCTTCCTCGCTGACGTTTCCTTCTTCTGGAGGTGTAATGAAAACATCAAGACTTTGAGCATTGAATTCTTGCCAAAATCCTCACTTTCAATTATAGACATCAACTGTTCTGTTGTAAGCGATCTGAAATTGTTATTGCATATTAGGCCCGGAGTTCCAAAATTGGAACATATAAAAATAAATAAACATAAACACAAGTAGACAAAATAAAAATTGAACATTTGCAATATAAGAAGTTACTTACATATGTAGGCAGTAAAACTAACCGTTAGAATGAAAAAAATAAGGTCTGGTTATGACATAGTTCACTTACCTTTTCATATCGGTTTTATTCATTTTGAGAACTACACTTTACAAATTTACTGAAATGCATAGAAGCTCGTAACTGCATGTACGGCATAACAGGAAGCAAGCAACAAGTGTATAGATAAGGTTATGTGTCAATAAAGCACGCACGCGTAATCCGTTTTTGCTAAGTACACAGAAAAGCGCCATGTTCCAATACTGGAACACTGGGAAAAAACGGGTTAAAAATGCTAACATTATTACTTATTAAATAATAAAAGAAGGGAAAAAAACCTCCGTACATTCACCAAAACTTCTAAATATATTTAAAACTACATGTTTCGGCGGACAAATGTCATCTTCAGGTCTTAAAACTTCATGGTTAGAAATTTAAAAATAAAGAAGTCGAAAAATGACATTTAAAAAACACACATGGCTTGCAAGACTTGATTCTAATCTGTGATAACTGTCTCGCAGTTAGTTTTAATCTGTTGTTTTGTTTTGGTTTGTCTTTTGTTCAGCCGTATGCATTTTTATGTCCATTTTTTTAATTTTAAGATTTCTTACCATGACGTTTTAAGACCTGAAGATGACATTTGTCCGCCGAAACATGTAGTCTTAAATATATTTACAAATATTGGTGAATGTACGGACATTTTTTTCCTCTTTTATTATTTATTATATACCACATTCATGGATTTCAACATACAATTATTATTTATTGCTATTTGGTAAAAGTATTTTTACATTTTCAATTATTAAAGATTGGGTATAGTTAAATTGAGATATTATTAGAAATGGTAGTTCAATAATTGAAGAGGACTACATATTAAGGTGCGTATGCATTTGAGCAAATTTGCGCGCACGAACGATCTACGCGAAAAAATGCTCAAGTTTATACCTAGCGAAGTAGTGTGTGAGCAGATATTTGCGGTTATAAATATAAGTTAAAAAAGTTTTTCCGAACGAACATAGGTACGCATAAATTGTTTGCGCAGAAATTTGCGCCCAAAATTGCTTAAATGAATACGCACCTTTAGAGGCAAACGAAATATCAAATGGTCAAGAAATTTTAAAATCAAATTGTAAACGGGTGTAAAAACTGTATAATTTGCTGCTATAATGTTTTATTAAAATTTAACTACATACATTGTCTTATAAACATCTATTTGGAGCATATAAATCTATCACGTACACAGGTTTCTTGTGAACGTACTTTTTCAAAGTTAAAGTTACTTTTTAATAATATATAAATTATATACTACACAGACTAAGAAATTGTATGTCACAAGGTAAATTAGAAGCTTTTTATTAATGTCTGTAGAAAAAGATATTTAGAAAATATTAAGAATGATGATATAGATTTAAATGCCAACAAAAATTCAAACATGAAAGAAATGTTACGGTTATAATCAGCGTGTTTGTAAAATGGTCCTGTAACACTTATTATTATATGGTTGTAAGGGCTGCCATGTATTGCATACCTAAAATAAAATAAAAAAATCTATGCCTGCAAATAAATTGTAGTATACAACTCAAAAACTAATTTATTATTTTGTGGCGATATAACTGTAAATTAAAAAAATGCAGGATGAGGCCAATCGAGCTGAAATTTTCCCGGGCCGCTGAGCCTTCCCAATCCGGCCCTGATCGTCACTACTCTCAGTGGTATGTGTATACACTCTATTATAGATTCTGCGTCCGTTTACAGGTAAACAATATAGCCTGTAGGCACTTCATTAAGGGAAGTTTTTACAAAAGGAAAACAAAAAACTTGCCTGCTCTAGTTGAAACTCAGTGAGGGAACAATGCCTGTGAGAAACGATGCGCTATTTTACTTCACGTATCCATTTGATATGAATATTCTACCAAAAATCTGCTAAAATAATAGCCAAATTAACGATTGTACTAGATTGTAATAGATATACTAGAATTACAATAATGTTAGAGATTGCACTGAGGTGGTTAAAGTTATCTTGATTTATAATATTATGGAATGGTAAAAGGGATTATAAAAGGAAGTTGACAAAATTATGGAAAGATGGAGACAATACTTCAAAAAATTGTTTGATAGGAAAGATACAGTTGAACAAACAGAAATGGTAAAAAACTCAGGAAAAGATAGTGACATAAAAATAACAAAAGAAGAATACCACAAAGTATAAAGAAAATGAAACGAGGGAAAGCACCTGGGTACGACAAAATACATGTCGGCAAAAGTAGAAGGAACAAGGAAAAGAAGCAAATGAAGTACTTAGACATTTGCTTAATAAAGAGAAGCACCAGAAAGCTGGAGGACAGGCATAATAACACCCATATACAAGAAGGGAGACGTATGAGACTGTAACAGCTATACAGCCATTACTCTTCTCAGCACAGTTGGAAAAACCTTTGCATGGATACTAGATACAAAACTAAGACACCTATTAGAAGATACTATGGAAGATACGCAGTTCGCTTTCAGACCCAACAAAGGGTGTGTGGATGTTATTTTTGTACTACGTCAAATCATCGAGAAGGCCAACATAGAGGAAAGCGCGACATTTATCTGTGCTTCGTGGATTTGGAAAAAGGCTTTTGATAAAGTTATAAAGGGATGACATATGGCGAATCTTATATAAGAGAGGAGTACAACATGACCTAATAGTTGCACCACTAAAGTTTATATAAAGAAACTAAGAAGTATGTAATGAATCCGACACGAAGCATCAGAGATGTTCGAAACAACTAATGACGCAAGGGAGGGCTGCATTCTCAGCCCGCTTGTGTTCACGATCGTCTTATATGAGGCAATAAAAGAGGCAAAAAACAGGTGAATAAAATATAACGGGGCCGTCTGGAAGCTGGACGAAATAAAAGTTTCCGAATTCCACTTATGCAGATGACATGAGCATTGTGCGAACCAAAATACTCAACAAATATAAATAAATAACAAAAGCTGGAGACCATAAATATGAAGATAAATATAAGCAAAACTAAGACAATGATTATAGGCAACCATAACAAAAGACATACAATACAACTTGGAGAAGCAAAATTAGAAACAAGCAGCATTTTCACTCTGAGTGAAATTTATTTGTTGTCCGTATTGTTTTCGTTGTTTTCTTTTTACCCTGGCAAACGAATATCTTGGCTTGAATTATTACTTCATTGTTTTTCCGTATACTGCACTAATAAATTAAATATAAACACTTTTGGCCATACCATAGTCCTTTTGGGACTGGGAAGCGCGCCACTTGAAAATTGTTACTTTTCTGAGAGAAGAAAAACTCATTAAAAATTACTAATGCTGTTTTCTATTCGTATTTTTATTGTATTTATTGATATAATATGATGTGCAGATACAACAAAATGCGTTTATATAGCAATGTTAACAAACATTAATTTTCTCGTTTCGATTAAAGTAGCAGTTTTCAAGTTGCGCGTTTTCCAATCTCAACAATTATGTATTGCCTAGACATACAGCTTTTTAGGTTTAAAACATGTTCTCAAGAACATTTGTGCAATAGGTGTAATAGGCAAGCATTCTTAATACATTCATATAATCAAGATAATAAGTTTTCGCAAATTCACCGGGCATTGTATCAACGTCTGGTTTCAACAATGCAATTAATATTTATCACAATTATATCAACGCACACACACACACATACATCACCCGGAGGTGAATAGAAAGCGTTAATTTCCTATAAAACCGAACTACGGTAGCATTTTATGCGGTCTCTTTGGTATCTACCCAAAAGCGATCGGGCAAACAGCAGCCGTATCACTTAATAATCGTGTATTCGTGTATACGGGAACACTTTTACAAAGATATTACATACAGATAGGCCGTTTAATTTATGAGAAATCTGGTCGAAATAGGCCTTCCACGGTGTACGCGGTGTAAACTTTAAAAATGGTGCAATAATACAACGGTCATTATGTAATTATGAGTAATCAAGATATATGGTGAGAGATAGTGTCCCTTTCTACAGAAATTCCTGTGCTTTTCCTGGGTGTACTACATGTTCCATTATTTAAATGCATAAATTAATTTCAGCAACTAAATAGTATGCTTGTAAGTTGGATAATGACTTAGATGTTAGAAATATGATTTAGTTGTAGGTTTATCTATTCTATCTAATATCTAGTTCAAGTTATGTAACTGGAGCTGCTGATTCATATTTTGTTGTTAGTCACAATCGCTCTAGGTCTTAAAAAAATTATGCAAACATAGGAGAAAAAAAGATGTAAAACTTTTACAAGCAAGAAAATAATTGAAATTATTTATTAACTAATCTATGAAAACTATTTAAACATCACTTTGAAAGGATGTATTATTAATTAAGTCATCAAATGCTTCGATATTTACATGCTTCTTTCCAGTTTATAATAAGGATATAGTGGAGCAAAACACATATTCGAAACCACCCAATCTTGTGGACTCCGGCACACAATCTTTGGGAAAGCTTTGTTTAATCACCTTTAATATATCAAGGGCTCTATAAAGCTCTAGAAAGCAGGCTAATACAATTTATTATCAAATCAAACTATTCCATCTTTAGCCATGAAAAACGAAAAGCAAATAGAACCCTGTTCCCTTTCTATTATTATTTTTTAATTACTGCCAAAGTGAAATTAAATCTGGTTCACATTCACACCTTGTATTAATAACTAAAAATATCAATTTCAAGTAAGATGTAAACGCTCAATAAAGGAACAAATATACGTCACTAACTATCCTCTAATCGTTTATGAAATATCCATATAATCTTCTGAATACCCAGTATAATTAACATTCAATAAACCCTGTCATTGCGTAGATTCGATAAATTGGCGAAACGGTTTCTCGAACAATAAAATATCGGAAGTGAAAATTATGTCCAGATAAAATTAACATAACAACCGGGGGGCATTAACAAGAGAGGCCGTTGACCAACGATAAAAACTTTAGCCCGAGGCGCAAACCCATCTACTATATTACTATCTTCAAATACTGGTTTTGATCCGGGAAGTTACCGTTGCACGTCTACCACATCGACACTGTCCTTATTCCGCACATTATCGAGTATAGGGAGTCCAGAGACGGAAAAACGAATCGCACACTACGTAGAGACAATTAAAAACGATGCCATGCGCAGGTGGTAAGATCTTGTGTTTATAATATATGCTTAATTTATAATTCCTCCTTCATTGTTTATATATAGCTACAGAGCGCCTCCAGGAAGAGGAAAACATTAATTGATGTAAGAATTGTAAATGGGAAACGTTAAAATTAAAACAAGTGTGTTTGGAAAGAACGATTCACTGACGATTTAGAAATACGACAAAAGTAATGATGCCAATTCACTTATAAGCTTAAGCCCATTAAAGCTATTCGTCTTAAACGCCGTTAGATGGCGATAGCGTCCAATGTAGTTATAATAACTTGCAATAACCGGCAATAGATGGCAATTAACTCCCAACCTACGAAAAAATACGCATGAAATGAATCCTAGAAGGCTAATTAATAACATTCATTATACAAATATTAGCGGTTTTTTTTTAACAAATAGGTTTACTAATAATCATCTCTGGGTGTTTTTTTGCAAGATGAATATCGAACATGCTGTGCTAAGATCGGGGTCATCAATTACTTTTTGCATTTAAGAGTAATGAGCTTCCTGGAGTGCGCATACAATATTTCGTCCACAATTTCACAATTAGCGCTCCTGCTATTGTTACGTCTTTCTCCATTCAATTAGCAATAGCCCCAGAACACTTAGAAAAATTGGGGGTTTTTCCTTTTTTTCCTATGATGAGAATCCCTTATGAAGCCAATATCGGTGAGTCTCATTGTCAACGCTACCTCCACGTCTCATCGTTGGAAAAAGGGATCTTTGTCGTGAGTCAATGTCATTAAGTTATTCTCAGAAATTGCTGGCACAGCCTTTATTCAGGAGCAAGCAATTTCGAAACCCTAAGTGCTGAGGTCTTGTACACATTTCTAGATTTTTACATAAGTTTTGAAAATCGCGGCTTTTAAAATCTCTACTTCAGCAGCAATTATTGACACTCTTGCTCTTCGATCTGCGAAAATCCGTTCCTCAGCCTCATTGGTATTTTCGTTGATTCTTGTTGCAGTAGAGAACTTCTTCACCTTGGACCATATTGAATTGATTCCCTCCCTCAAAATGAAGCTGGTGATTCGAATTTTCCTTCCAGATTCAAATTTGAGGGAACTCCTGTGGCCATACCGCAAACCAACAAAAGACTGATGCATTGACTTGCCTCTGCTTTAATGATGGAATACCTACGTCGCCTCAGATCTTACAGCTTATAAACATCTGCTGGTAGAGTAGACCAGTGATATGGCTGAGCAGCGAATCTTCACTATGATATATATATTTTTTTAATAAATAGTACTACGTGAATAATTTGTGCTGTATTTTGGTATAAGCAAAAAACAATTTGACAGACCAATGAATAGCGCCCTCAGTCCTACCCCTGCTTGCATGGTTATGAATGAATCACTTCTGAAATGTATTCCTAAATTGTAATAGCAATTACCCTTTCTTCACAAATGTGTCGATGCATAATCACCTCGGCACCCAAGGATAAAGTTTAAAATCTTTTCAAGGTATTCAACAATTTTGACACCAACTTAAAATTCACAATAGAAATAGAGAATGAAGATAACAATTCAGTTCCATTTCTGGTCAAGCTTTTAATAGACAAAGCAACCAACCTATTAGTCTAGATTGGTACACTAAGCTAATCTTTTCAATTAGATAATAAGTTTCTACTCTAACCATCCGATTAATATATGTACATATGTGAAAATGAACATGATAAGAGTTATAAAAACAAAGAACGCAAATTGCCCGTTAGTGGGATCATTAAGGATGCCGCAAGAAGGGAGATCTGGACCTAGTTAGATAAAGAAAGTACAAAGAAATGGAGGTCGACTGAAGGTCAACTCCATACCAAACCGCTGATAGGGGATGGGGATGGTAGTTTCTCTGATAACCTACTCACGTGCAGTAAGAAAGAAGTTAAGACCATTACTGGGTTGGTAACTGGACACTGTCCCCTGAAAAAGCATCTATACAACACAGGCCGAGTAAGCGAACCGTGGTGTAGAAGATGCGAACTACAGGAGGAAACAAGTTTACATGTAATCTGCACATGTGAGGAACTTAAGGTACTTAGGCGAAGTACTTCGGGAGAGATCTATTGGAGCCCTCGAAGGTCCTCAAGTTTCAACTGGGCAAGATACTGGGCCTTATAGAGAACACCAAGCTGCTCGAGTGGAAATAAGAGAATCAATAGGGATGGTACAATGAGCACCTTGCTCAAGTGCCCGGACATCAAGTGCCCACCCTAACTTGAATGAATGAATGAATGAAGGTACGCAAAATCTCTGATAATTTAAAAAAAAAATTCGACATTTTTTTTCTTAAATGATGGATAGTCCAACAAGATTCTATTCCATATACCTGCCACAGGTATGAATATTGACAATACATAGTGTCAAATATCCAACATAGTTTAACGCACTGCCACGAATACGGCCCATGATATTACCCTGATCAACCAAAGCCTGTCGAACGATCGCAATCGGAAGAGGTCGGCCGATCAGCAAGGAACAGATGCACAACTAGAATATCACCGTAAATTAGAAACGAATGATTAGCCAGAACAAGCCACCTAATGATATAATCCCTATTCCAAAAATAAGAGTCAAGAGGAAAAGATTGAGAAGAAGCCTTAAGTCCACCATCTTGACTTCAACCCCCAAGCAGAAAAGTCAAAGAAAGCAACTGTAACAAAAAATTTGTTCAATAAAAAAGTTCCAATGAAGGCCGGAAAAGACTCTGATTCTTCAGATGCTAAATCAGATTTCTCACTTCATGACACTAGTAGTGACTCACGCTTCGCCGCTTCAGATAATGACATGGAAGTGTCTTCCCCTGCTGTACCTGAGGACTTCGTACTTGTTAAAGTTTACGGGCTCAAAAAAAGCTTTTCGATTGTATGTAGCTAGGATTTTAGATATAGAAGCCTGCGGCTTTATGATTGACTATTACAAGAGAACACCAAAAACAACGAGATTTTTGGAAACCGAAGAAACTTTTTTTTGATAAAGGAGACATCGTAAAAAATCTCTCTAAACCAAATGCTGGAGACTCAGCAAGGTTTCAACAAATGGTTACATCCTCCGATGATTTTTCAAGTTATTCTATACATATATTGAATCTTATGCAATGTGTGAATCAAAGTTTCTTTCTTTATTTTTGCCTTTAACTTAACAAATAAGAGTATTCACAGTTGTGGGGTAAAGATCCGCACTGTGTATGTTTGCCCCAATACATGGGGCAAAGGTCTGTTGAAATGTTGACTTAATTGAAATTAGAAAATTACTCAAAGATGCTAGTAGATGCAGTTTTAGATACTGCCGGTTATTTACTATAAACAATGAACATATTTTTCTACAAGTTTGCAAACCTCAGCTACTTATTATATTTAAGTTGTCACGGATTTTAAACAGAATGCGAGTCTTCCCCCCACCTACCCTATTGTTGGTGCTAATATTTTTCACAAAGAATATCCCAACATTAACAGGATATTGTGTACAATTGCTTCTGTGACTAGTTTACTCTTTATTTCTTTCCAGTCTAAGTGACAATTAGTTAATGTAATATTCAAATTGTTGCCTCCAACGAACTGATGAACTAAATAAAAAAAATTCAAAAGCTCAGATCATAAAAACAAACTCTAATTTCTCCGCGAACGCTTTTCCAATATTCCCTATATTCTGAATTTATCACTATATGATCACAATATAATTTACACTTTCTTAGCTCCGAACAACCACAATATGTAAATAACTGAATGCTGCCCCATTTGCAATTCCGTCGGTGAAGACCGTCGTTTCCTTTTGCATATTGATGTTATACCAATGTATGCATGTATGTACGTAATGCAAACAGTTAACATAAACGAACAACCAACAACCTGAGCCCGTGTCCAATACGTTATTACTAGAAACGAAGGGACAATTTAAAAATGTCCAAGATCGTTAATTCAACCTACAATTAATAGCCAACGATATTTACTCTGCGAAGTAGGCATCCATTTTAGCTGTCAGTGGTGGATTTTTGCAGTTCGCATTCCCCGTACTTCGCCCGTTGAATAATATTAAAAAGCAGTACTTCGACATCGTCCGTTCTACACACGAACACCTGTTCTTCCAAGGTCGCTGGCAATTATTTCAGAAGCTATATTTCTATATTTAGACCGCATTGTCGCTTCGATATTTTTCTTTTCGTTTCTGAAGAAGCGTACCTAAAGAAACCCAGCTAGGATGGAATCCATAACTTGTTAACAACACGGTTAAGGAATACAAAAAAGAAATAATAACTGTGGTCGTAACAATAATACGAAAAGTAATGAGCGGAGATACCAATGTCAACAGCTGGAAAAAAAATTCTTAAATAAATGATATATTGTCTTGATTCTAAATAAAGTTTCGTTTGATTAAAATTATAATGAACAGTATAGACGCTATAGAAAATAGTTATTCTTGGTATTCATTTATTACTCCTAACATAAATAGAAGAGAAATAAAAGAAAATTATTCGAAATTAACGAATAAGTTATATTTATTATCCTACGCCTATTATTTATTATCTATTGTTGCAAATAAAATGGGTATTTGCAACAGGCTCTTGTGGGGTAATTATAAGACACTCAAAACATTTTTTTACCATCATTATTTTTAAAGTAGCTATTAAAGAATATTGTTGTCCTGCCCCTAAGTTCCTGATCACGATAAATAACGAATAAAGATTGACAATATTAAAAGATAAAGTTTTGGTTTTAATTTGCGTAAACTATACCCTCTAAAAACTTTTAAAGATATCTGTGAAACTTTTGCTATATCTTTCCTGGTTCACTATACAGGATGACGTAGAAAAAACTACATTGCATTGCAACATGTGATAGAGGACCAAGAAATAACAAAAAGAGTTCCTATACACTAATGTCCGATTGCTTTTTGTTTTCTAAGTTACAAGCTGTTGAAGTTAAAAGGCTTTTTATTAAACAAAACAACATTCAAAAATATAAGATACATATTAGTTCTGCATAAGTGTTCAAATTAGTGACCTTGTTCCTGAATACACTTTCCAATCGTTGTGTTAATACAGACGCAATCCTGAAATGTTTGCAATTACGAAATCGTCAGCAGACCCACAATTCTGTTCCGTAATTTCTTATATTATTCTCGCAAAACTTCACTTTCATAATCCCAAAATGAGGGGATAAAGCGGGACTAGAGATGGCCATGGTAGACGCCAGACAATCACTATTTCATTTTTCTTTGTAGAAATTCCCTACTCTCCTAGAATGACCTGATGCACCGTCAGATGTAGTACATATTCTTTAATATTCAATGAACATCTTCTAATAATATTCAGTCATTTTCCAAAAAAAAATCATAGAGTCGCCTGTCATCGCGGCATTCGAAATGGACCCAATTAGATAATTGTCGATTATACTGCCACACAATCATGAAAACCAATACTGGTGATTCGTGTTACGTTCTGATAGTTTTCATCGCTCCATAAGCGATGGTAATATTCAAAATGCCATCGCGACTAGAACCTGTCATCGGTAACAAAATTAATGACAGAAAGTTTTGCCTTATTTGCAACCACTAGCAATATTGTAAACGCTGAGGAAATCCTTTCCAATAGTGATGGTTTTGAAATGAAATGATGAAAAGTGTTTTTGAATAAGATAAACTTTAGACTTTAAGTACCTCGCAAAAGAAGTCAGGAAGTAAATCTGGCATCTTGCAGGCCAAGACATCTGGACCACCTGAAAACTGTTTGTTATGTTTGTCATTTTTTCTGAGACGTCACAAATCATGTTTTGTGGGCATCTGGCTTCAGCCCATGGCAGTGACCCCACATTACTAACAAATCTTTCAGGATCTTCTTTTTGATTCGATCCAGTGTTTTAGAGATATTCCGTTGTCACAAGATAAAAAATTCACCCTGTATTTAGCCAACACGTTTCATTTTTCATTTATTTTACTGTGATTATTCGCACAAACTCAAATCAATAAAAGGGCTTATAAAAACAAGCGGATCTGTATTGCATCAGACCGACGGGCGATACTGAGGGCATTAGTAAACCGCAAAATACAATCAACACATTTTTGAGAATGCATTCGAGAACTAAATAGCCTGACAGACCGCAAAAAAGTCGCTTCATTCTGGGTATCCGAACATTTGGTTAATTCTAGAAGTATCCAAAACACATCTTGAGAACAGACAAGGAGTTCGATCTAAAAGAATCACAGTTAACATCAAGGATAACACTGAAAAAAATACAACCAAATAAATTAATGGAAAATATCTTATAGAGAAACCATAAAAAAGAGAAGTATAGCAGCAAATAAACTAAAACCAATAGTAGTAAAGTAAATGTGAAGCTGTGGAAGCAAAAAGACAAGCAGTTTTTGGCAAGTCAAGAATGAACCCAGAAGATTATTTCCATCGCCAAGTAGAAGTCTGTACAGATCATTAAGAGTGCTGATACATTCAAAAATGGGAATCTTTAACTGCGAACGCAGAAAAAGTACCTGAAAAAATATCTACATGAAAACAGAGCTTCTCTAGTGGTATCAAAATTTGCACAAAAAGAAGCTTATAAAAAGGCTAAGAAAATTAGAAATATATCCACGTAGATAGCTTGGCAAATCAATAGTTTTTGATAATTATATTTAAACAAATTCTAGTGCGCTTCAGTACACCTTGCAGAGTGAAGAAGAGATGAATCTTACGTGAGAAACTCCTTAATAAGAGCTATACTATTGGGAATAATCAAAGTAAAAATAGGAGTTTCAAGGCTTCTAACACAAGAAGGAAGAAACTGCATGTACTCAAACACTGACCAGAAATTTAAAACTTTTACTTACATACTAGCCTTTATCCACAATGCTCAAAGTATATCACAAATTCTCTTGACATTACCACAGTCGTTCAAATTGTCTTATCTGCAATATAAACTGCTAAAGTTGGATTTTTAAAAGCTTCCAATAGCTTCATTAAGCATACCTACGTTTATAGATTATTAATGCTGGTATAGGAAATTCCAGACTCAATACATTATCTCCAAGATAAATTTTTACCCGGAAAATAAGTTAAAACAAAATCAGTTTTACGCAATTTATTACAGCATTTTACGCCACGTATCCGTACAGAATCTATTAAAATTCCGTCTCATTAAAATCTTAGATCTGCATCGGAATAGTCTCTTTATTACTCTTCTTACAGTTTCTCCTTTTTTTTTTTCTTCTTTCATTTGATTAGGTGCCTCTTCCATTTTTCCACTTACTCGGCATAAGGCCTTCTCCTTTCTTCCCTCACACGCATAGCTTGTATCTCTCTCTTCTATTTACCTTCATATAGTCGCCGGAGTATGGAAAACCGGACACTCTATGCGTATACCGAGCGAAATTATAAACTTGTTTTATGTACGCTAACCTCTATATTGAGGCAGGTGTGCGAGCACCAATTGACTGATGATTTTATAATCTTCTTCTTCTTCTTCCACTACGATGTTGCTCTTCTTTTTTTGGTCGCATTCGTTTCCACAGCGGCCGGAGCTCTCTGCGCTCGAGAGGTCTTTGTCTTCGTCGGAGGTTCGATGGTGCTACCGTCTCTCCGATGCTGGTGAACAACTTTTTATTTTTCCTTCAAACCGCGAATCTGGTTTTATAAATAAAATACAGGTTCCCCACATATCCTCGTGATTTTTATCGATGTAATACAGGTGTAAAATAAAATGCGTTAAGTGGACGTTTACAAATCGCGTCTACATGTCTCGCTAATTTATTAAGGGAAGGGATTCTGAAGTCGTCGTTTCAAAGCGGGATATCGCTAATGTCGTCAGGCAAGCAAATAAAGGAAAATACGAACAAGTTGAATTAAAAAGGAAGATTAGATTACGTTGCATTAATTATTCGTAGTTGTTGCATAACACGCTTTGCTAATACGTAATGTATAATATACATACAGGATTTTACAGTTTTTATACAGTTACAGCTATCACTGTACAAAAAGCTGCCTACAATTTTACAGGTAAATTTGCTTCATAAGGTAAAATTTCTGCATAATAGTAAAATTCACATACTGATGTATTTTTCAAAGACTGTACGTAAAATTCGTATGTAATATTACATAACTGTATTTTACCGAACAATACTAAACATAATATACCGAACGATATTCTAAAAGCGTGTGCTGTACGTGTTATTTGCCAAACTGAAAACCATAAATATTTAGAAAATAAAATAAAAGAATATAAATAATACAAAATCTTAAAACTTTAAAAAACATGAAGTAAATTAAAATCATACATTTGATTTTACCGATATAACATTTTAAATAAGAACAAAATTAAAAACACGTATATACTTTGAATATGTCAAATTCTAACATAAAAACCAGTTGATCATAAATTGACATACGAATACTTCACAAAACATATAACTTAATTTATATAAATACATAATATTTTTTAGAAATCATTTAATATACAAAATCAATGTTTCATATTTAACTTACTAAATAATCAAAACATTACATTGAAAGCAATCTTTAAATAGAAACAAAACGATGTTTGCAAAAATTTTAGCAAACAAAACAACTATGATTTTGTCATTATTAGACAACAAGTTTATTTATAATAATTTTCATTACCACTTTATGATTCTATTTTTTATATATTTTACTTGAAAAGCTTTTGCAATAAAACGAGACGTCGTTGAACATTCCATGTTTTTCTAAAAGACTAAAAACGAAGAAACGAAAAGAACGAATAAATTGTTATATACAATACATATAGTTAATAATAAAAAAATAAAACATATGTATGCAAGTTGACAATGCGAGTTCAGGCTGGCATAACTCCTACAACTGCTTTATTTTAAAATGGTTACGATTAAATTATGGTTTCCGTCTAAAAAAAATCAAAATCGTGCTTTGCATCAAATTTCAGAAAATTACTAAAATTAGTAAGATTCGTTCTTAAATTTATCCAAAATGACACAAATATTAAACGTTTACTCTACAATTTAATGTACGTAATTTCATCTGTTTTATAGCAACCAGGAATAAAGAATGAACAGAATTACGCGAAAGCTACGATTGTTTACCAGGTGATACATTGAAGCCAATAATAAGTCGACAGACAATAGAATTATCTACAGAACAGATAAATAACCAATAACCAATCACATTGCGGCGTGTAAATTCTTATTTTCCATGATAGCTATAGTTTTACCCGAAAATTCAAGTAAAAAAAATAAGATAAAAGATCTCACATTTTGCTACAGTAAAAAAATAAATAGTTCACTAGTAAATTACTTGTAAGTGCACTAAATACCCCAAAAATCTTGAAAATACTCAGTATGTGAATTTACTAGATGGCAGAATTTTATTATGAGCAATTTACTGTAAATTTAGCAACTTTTTACAAGTGACTGTACTATTTATTAGACTGAAAAAAATATAAACAAATTGAACAATAAGTAATCAAATACAATATTGTATTGCAGCATTGGCGCTTCTCTATTGTTAAATTCTTAATATTGCTGTAGTTCCGAGAAACGCCAAACAAGTATTTCTCTGCGGCCATCCATAATGAAGCTACTATTATATAATTAATTAAATAAAATTAAATTATATTATAAATTTAATTATAATTACCTACACACTAAAAAAATGCTGTAAAAATCCTGTAGATTTTGGGGCAATTTTGTGTCCAAAACATACAGGTATTTACTTTTAGAAGTAATATTTTAATATAAAGCATTTTTTGAGATTTTTTCATGTAACCTGAAAAATTCATAGTAAAATTTCGAAATGTGGTTAACTTTTCCAAGGTTCTTTTATTGTTTGGGATAAATTTGGGAAATTTCAAAACTAGTGATAATTTCCGCAGAAGTTTTACTTGTTTAAAATTAAAATTACAAAGAAAAGTTCAGTAATTTCTGATTTTTTCTACAAAAGGAAAATAGGTCGAAATAAAATGCCCATGGTAGAGTGTATTTATTAAATAATGCATGAAGACGAAGAAAATCTGAAAATTCTAATGCTTACCAAAACACTTATGCTCAGTTACCCGTTGCTCTCACATTGCGTAATTCGACAAAAATCAAAGGCCACCATATGCATCGGGCAACTGTTGTCATAAGAAATATTATCTGACAAGTAATAGATAAATATTGGATAACTACATCTGCCATATAAAACTTAGTGTAGTGAAATAGGAGCACGCCATCTTCACGCAATTTCGTACTTGTAGAATACTTTAACGTATTGCTACTACAGGCAGAAACTTTGCTATTATGTTTAGACATCATGAGTGAATGATTAAGTTTGGTAATCAATTTTGAAGTAAATCTACTATACTACTTAAATATAATGTTACCGAATTGTATAAAATTTTCTTAAGAAATGTAAGTATTGATATATTATGCAAATTTTTGCTGTTAAGAATAATTTATTGAATAAAAGATATTATTTTTAACTTATTTCCAAATGTAAGAAATGTGAAGTTTTTCCAAGAGATATTAATATTTTCTTAGTATATTATAATATATATTATGTTAAGTTTTTTTTCTAAGACAGAAATTTTGTCATTATTATTCCTTAAAAACGTTTGTACATTTCCCCATTGAATGCGGAAATTACAAAAAAGTGGTTTTTACAAGAAAATTACTAAATTTTTTAGTGTGTGAATGAGGTTTGAACAAATAATGCTGAATTAATCAAAGTGCATGCAAGTTGTTTAGGTATTCCGTGCTCAAATTCTGCAAAGTGCGTAACAGACTTCAAAGCATTAAACAACAACAAAAAGTTTTTTAATAGAATTATCACCTACTAATAATCAGAATAATATCCTAAAAATATAAAAAAAAACCACGTGTGCAACACAATGTCATTTATGCCCACGTCTAACTTGAACCAAACAAGAAAAAGTGAACGCAATGCCGCTTACTTATTTCTTTCATCACTTGAAAATTATTATATTATATTTCTGACTGTAATTTTCTAATTGTAAAAAATTTAAGTTTTCAAGAGATTTTATATTTTTTCTTGCAATTAGACGGTTTTTTCTAAGACAGAAATTGTTTCCAATATTCACGTAAATACTTGTTTGGGAAAATTCTAACATTTCGACATTTTCCTTAAGTGTCCGTAGATTTACCTCCATTCAGTGCGGCAAATTATCAAAAAAAAAGTTATTTTTATCAAGAAAAATTATCTAAATTTATTGGTGTATATTATTATATTAAGCAGCTTATTTATAAAAACGAAATTTTAGTCACGCAGTTATACTGAGTGTTAATAAACACTTGTTTAAGTTTGATGGCTTTTGCAGTAAATTAACTTTCTTATCTACATATATCTAATAATACTATCCAATGCAGAATTTAATTGCTCTCTAAATGTATTAGGGTTCCCTGCATCTAACATTAATAATTTTCTCGTGGTCAGCCTTTTATTTTTCCCAGGATTACATTTAATACATCTTATTGAAATTAAGCTGGTTTGACATCGTTACTAATTGTATACGTATAAACAATTAATCATTATTTAACAACAATTAAAACTTAACCATATACAATTTTAAATTGTACATACAAAAGTCTCAATGAAATAAAAAGGATTTCATAAAGTCTTAGGCTTTTCCATATAAAGCCCGCGCCATATGAGGTGGCCCACCTGTATAAAAACATTTGACAGACCCTATCAGTTTTAGCATGAATAGACATTGCACAAGTTGCCTAACTCTAGGCCGTGTAATGAACAAAAAAAAACCTTAGGTATATCAAGAAGCTGTTACATATTCCCAAACTAAAAGTGTCTCTCTATTCTCCCTACTATTTCTCCAGTTTTTTTTTAAAAAGTACGTAGTTTATTTTCCGCATCCCATAGACATAGATCAATTCGCATGCTTTATAAACAGTTGTGGTTGAACGTAAAATTATAGGACAATCTCTATCATTCTACACAAAGAAAAAAAAAAAAATCAAAGAAATATTCATTGACCCAAATATTTATTTCTTTGAAATAACTTACTTTGTGAGTACCAAATATCGAATTCAATGTATACGGTATTTGCTCAAGAAGTAAACTGGACTAGATTAAATATCACAGAAAATTGCATTAAATGTGCTTATAAATGTAAATCAATTTCCTAACTAATTATTTCAATTAACCGGTCGTTTACTTAAATAATTATCTGCTTGGTTGTATTAGTTGTATTAATTTAACGGCATCAAGTACTCTGTTCACTTATTTCATTGCACTGAATTCAGATGACTTATTATGTTAAAGTAAATTATTTTCATACTTACTGCGTATTACTACTTTGTTGATTTAAATATCAAGGAAGAGGACGTGGTTAAAGACGAACATTGTATGAAAAAAGCGAAGAATAAATTAAACATGTGTCCAATCAAATAGGTTATATCTTTGGCTAAAATTAACTAAATTTGGACGTGACTCAAGGCCAGAGGAATAGCACAGTATGGTGATTGTCTTTGGGAATATGAAATGAACTTTTGTATGATCCCAATAAATAGTTATCACTGTTATTGTTAAATAAATCAATTTATTATATGACAAAACTCTAAGCCAAGTTGTTATTTGGTTGGCGTACATGTAAATATTTACAAATATGTGCGCAGCAAACCTTCTTTGCTTTGTTGTTTAGCTTACCATAATTTAACACTTTCAGATTGTTATTTGAAATACTTTTTCTGCTTTAAATAAAAAGGATATTAATTGGGCGTTATGAATTAATTGCTTGCAGTTATAATTTGTTGAATATGATATCTTTTTGAATTTGACATTTAATAAATGATTCGAATGATTTTTGCTGACAAAATATCTTTGCATGGGCAAATAAACAAACAAAGCTGAACAAGTTATTATTTGCTTTAAATAAATACCTGTGACAAAATATATTTGTTGCATTAACAAAGATTTTCACTGTGTATAGGTAAATGAAAATTTTTTTTATTATTAACTACAATATATTTATTTAAATTTAATAACCTTAATAACAACAAAAAGGTTTCACCTTTTTTTTATCTAGATTACCAAAAAAATATTTTTTTAATGCACAAACTAATTGGACAAAACCTATACTTCTAGCCATGGTAAGTCTTCATAAACACTTGTTTAAGTTGATGAATTGTCAAATTTAATAAATTTTAAAAATTCTTGTTTCTTAATTTAGTACCTACTCAGGTTTACTATAATATATATGTATATTAATACACATTATGCCAAATACTATAATTATTTAGTAAAACTCTTTCTTCTTTGATTTGAAAACGTTAGGTGTTACGTACCTACTTATAAAATTAATTGTTATATAAGTATCTTTTTGTAATAAGTATAATTAGGAAAGCGGAACATTGCTTTTGCACATTTTCTAAGTAAATTTGAATCTTGAATCACGCAAATTCAAACTGCTTATATGTTTGCATATATAGATAGTTAACATTGTATTTGTAGAGCATGTTGTGCAATAAATACATTTATTTATTTATAAAAAGGATACATGCAAATCAATTCACAATATTTATCTTAATATTTTACAAAACAAATATCTAGTTTACCTCATTGACAAATTTATTATTCATATTTTAACAAAATTTAATATAGGTATAAAATAATTTAATAATAGTAATAATAAAATGTCTCTTCTAAAGTACTACTTATACATTTTATTGCATAGGTGTGTTGTTTCATATTGTAATACTGTAGCTTGCCCCACAACGAAGTGATAAACTAATGACGAATTAAAATAAAATGTTCAGGTCTTGAAAATTTGATTTATAACCCAATAAATTTTAATCGTTATAACGGCTTTTTATACGACACCGTACATGAAGTCGTACTATTTTTAGTCCAAAATTAGAAAATTAAATAATATGCCCTCTATTTTATTCAAAATATCAAAGTAAATATATAGGTTTTCCTACTTTTAAACCACTCAACATTGAATATTATAACACTTTTGTAGAAAACATGATAAGTGAAAAAAATATGTCTGCGTTAAACATTCAGTTTTCGTAAATAAATTCCACTAAAATTCTAAAACAAACTCCTTAATATCTCTTCAAATGTAATAATGTGGAAATATAAAAGTCATTTATTTTTATTTATCACTCCAAATTTATAAAATAAATTCAAAATTAAATAACTAAATAAATAATGATGTTTAAAAACTCAACTAATTTGAAGGAATTGCGCTCCAACTTACTAAATGTCTAGGCAACCAACTCAACACATGCGTTCAATGTGTGTTGCCTACCCATGTGGATGTATTCCACCTTTCTATTTTTACTTTAGCAAACTAATATATGTAATCCGGAGAGGCAGATAAATTTTATTTAACGAAAGAAATCCAGATAAACACAATCTACCTCTTATCTATATTGCTCTCCCCCCTATTTATAAACACGCAAGTAATTATTTAATCCCATAAAATTCGCCTGCATTACGTATACCAACAGAAACCATTATTCAGTGCTCATTATCTAATACATCTCAATCGCGTCCATCGATCAAAATATTTACACTTGTTGATCGTACCGCCCTTATATTTCGTCGCAACCGTGACAAATCGAGTATATCGGGCCCTTATCAATTATACTGCGGCGTGAACGCTAAACGTTCCAATTATATGTTCCGGGGAAGTTGGTGAAGCGACACGCCCGACTAATTTATTCACCCTTCCGACCCTGCCAGCCGCCTAGAATGCGACGGCATTTAAACCCATTCACGAATCCATTAGTGTACGAAGCGGAGAGGCTAATATAAATTAATTTTGGGTGAGAGGAAGTTGTCAAACAGATTGTTCGATAAAGTACATACTATACGAACATACGATGATATAATTGCTTGGATACGGGAGAATTACAATTAAGATAGTGGGGAAGCTATTTTGAATATTTTAATTACTTACATATGTATGTATATCTACATCATTTAAATATTAACAGATAAAAATATCTGAAATATGGGCTGATATTAATGCCTCCTTTCTATCACCTTGATTGAAACTTATACAGGTTGATTCATGGAACATGTCTACTAAAATTTCTTAAATTTACAATGATATCTCGATTCTGAAACTTCGAAGTTGAGCAAAGTTAGCTATGATTTATTTACAGAAAATAACTTCTATATTATAAATAGAAACCTATCACAAAGAAAAATACTTTCGTACGTAGAACAACATTTTGTAGTAACATATTCTGACAGATTGTATGAGTATCGCTAGTTAATACACCCTCAGACAATCGTAAAATAATCTGCATGTGGTTACTATATTGTAGTAATCCATAGCAGAATTAATAGTTAAACATACTAATGCAATTAGTAAATTGTTCTAAGGAAAAGTGCTGTTCTAGTGCTATTTGTTTATAGTGTAATACTGTGGTGGATTATTTGGGTATTGCTAGTTAATATAGTAACACAATTGTAAAATGTCATAGTATTTCTCATTTGAAATCAAATTTCTCTTTAAAGATTGGCATTATTGAGGAATACCTACCTATTTGCTTGCTAACTGTATCGTAGCAAAGTTTTATACCTATGTAGTAGAAAATATCATGGTATAATTATTTTCGCTGCCTAAATATATTGTATTACAGAAATTATCGTAGAGGTGGCGCTGTCGCTTATTTCACTACCTTTCCAAAGCTTATTCAATGTAAATACCTACGAATAAATCATACTTATACGGTAACTAATGTAAGAAGTATTGTTAGTATTATACAGGATGTATCAGATATAGAGGTAAATATAATAATATGTAGCAGCTGTAATCATATACGATCAAAAAGTCTTAATACACAGGGGGTCTATCTGTAAGCATTAACGAGAAAAAACATATTTTGTAAATGCCGTGGGCTAGAGCCGCACCTGTGCCCAACCTAAATGCTGTCCCGAGTATACCCCCACATACCATTGTCATTCAGCCATTACCGCTGTTAGTTTTGTGTGGATCGCCGCTTGGAGTGCAAGCCACTTCGAACATTTTATTTAAATTCTTCCCTTTTCGGGACCATCATGTTTTCATATAAAGAAAATCGAAGCTGAAGAATGTAAAAAGACGTGTTTGCAAATTTTCTGTATCTACATCTATTTCTGTGTAATTCGATTCAATTCATTTTGCGTTATTTGATTAAATAAATCCGAAAGAAATAACTCAGATTCATGTGGTACCGTTTATTAACAACTAACTCTCGATTCGACAAAGCAAAAGAAAAATATTTACGGTTTTTGTAACTACTGAAGTCGCATATCCGGTGAAACTCGAACGTCTTATCAGGATATTAAAAATAATACTTTGTAAACTTACATAAAATGCTCTTAACAAATAAGGAATGTTTATTTTATAAAAATAAGAAATTTAAAATGCCTCAGTTTTGCTATTTTTACAAGGGCACACTGGCCGATTGGCTTTTATTTATTCAGAATAACGTTAAATGAACTTACGGCATCGGCATACCATTAAGAATAATACTAAATGAGTGCAGTGTATTTATACATAATACCACGTTTAGCGGGTGCTTAACATGACGTTTCCTTGCATCAGGTCCGGACTAAAGAATTTTTGTGTCTAAATTTTACTTTTTAGACAAAATAACTAACAACAAAATATGCGAGCGTGGATTAGTCCATATGAATCCCATCTAAAGAAAAAGTATTGCTTTATTTTTACTATATAATAGCCTATTTATTACAATAAAATCAATATTATAGTTATTAGTTACTAGGTGCTACAATTTTATATAGTATTTTGTTTACTATGTAAATAAGTTTTTTATCACAATATTTGGCGTTCCGTTTATTAGTGAATATGGTTGCAAGAACTACTCTCATTATGGTATTAATTGTACGACAAATGTATTATACAAGTAATTACTTTTGGAAAACCACAATAACATGGTACTTTATACTATGCCTCGATAGCTGTCACTAAAATAACAATCGTTTATGGTATAGGATACCACAATTGTGGTAAATTTTACTATAACTTTTTCTCTGTGGTATCTCTTAGTACATTTTTAGGTTCTACTAGTCATTTTGAAGCTAATTTTACAAAATATCTTCTTATCTATCTAACGGTTACCGTTTTAGAGTCATTTTGGCTTTTGTGAAAAAAAATCATAAAAAATATGATGCATTAAAGGCTTATAACGGCTATACAGTAAGAGTTAGACAGTTTTTATGTTGACTCACTTCACAGCCTATTAACAGAACACATTTCCGAAAAATTCAAGAAAACTTTTTACTTTTTGAACAATGGAAGCATAATAAACAGATGCCAAAACCTATAACAGAGGATAAGAACTATGAGGTGATGGTATCAGCTTACTTTCCACAGCAACCCTCACAGTTCCATACGTGCTACTGCTGAGGAAATAAGCATATCACATTCATCAATACAGCGCATTCAGTTAAAACATAAAATGTATGCATACTCCTTTAACATCCTGCAATGCTTTCATCCTGGCCACGAAGCTCGCTATCTCGCTCTTTGCGAGTGAATATTAATCTGGTTCCAGGATGATCCAGAGTTTTTACAAAAAAGTATTTGGACAGATGAGTTCAAATATACCGAGAAAGTATTGTTAAAAGATGCAACTGGCACTACTGGGCACCGCAAAACACTCGCTTCGTTCGCGAAGCTAGCTTTCAGAATTCATTTAGTTTTAATATATATGTTTGTTTAATAGTGAAGGGGGGAGAACATACTTTCAAATTTATAATGGCAGTTTAAACAGTGAGCGATAGACCGTAATTCCGCGGCAATGCCTAGCAAATTTTCTCGAATGTGTTTTATTTGAGTGCTGAGTACTAAATGGATGGGGCGCCAGCCCATTCTTCTTATGAGATAGATCATTTACTGAATACAGTGTTTAATGTTAGGTGGATTGGATGCGACGAACCTTGGAGTTGGCCAGCAAGATCTCCTGACTTAACGCCCTTAGATTTTTATTTATGAGAGCACAAAAAATCATTGTGTGACGGTAGATAGTTTGATCTATATTATACAATTATTTTTTAAAAAAATTGTCATTGAATTGAAAATAAATTAATTTGTCAAACGTCATGTATGTTTGTGTAAATTAAAATCCTTAGTAGCTAATTTTATCAACTAACAAACATTTAAAGTCAACAATCTCGAGTGAGAACAACAAACCCACCACAAGTTTGGTCGGCCAACATGGAGCTACGTCCCCGTGATTAAACTTCAAACTTGTGGGGGTGGATTGTTGTTCCCACTCGAGATTGTTGACTTTAAATGTTTGTTGGTTGATAAAATTAGCCACTAAGATTTCTAATTTACTCAAAAACACATGACGTTTGACAGATTAATTTGTTTTCAACTTAATGACAACTTTTTTTTAAAACAATTACATAATATAAATTAAGCTATCTATCGTTACAATTGATATATTCGGTTATAGTACAGACGAAAGTAGAATTAGACGGACGAGTAATTAAAGCGATAGAATAGATCGTAAATAAATAAAACGGGGGGAATTTTAGGTAAAAATAGAATTAAAAATTACTTTCCTTAATGTAACCAAAATTTTTTTAATCTAATGTACAGTAAAATCAATATTTTTTTCTGTTTCAAAATACTCTCGGGAACTTCCATGTTCTTATTTGTCAGAGACCTCTAACCGTGATATTTCAAGAAAAACTCCATTGGCGGAAAGTGATAGAATAAAATAACTAATACTCTCCAAGTATTTTGGACTTTGAGGTTTTAGAAGTAAACCTATTTATTTTATTATATGAGAAATGAAAGTTTTGTTGCCATTTTTTTTAGATATGGATCTTCCATGACAGCATACTAATCAGGATTGTTATAGATATATAATAAATAATAAGGGATCCAATACGGACACTTGCAGTACTCCTTGTGTTAAAAATTCATTTAATTCACCTGTGACCAAAATCGATAAAATAATGTATCTTTGTCTATTCGTATGATTTATCATATACCATAAATTTCGTTTGCCTGTGCCATTAATTTTACTAACAAGGAATTATTCGCCTCCCTTTATTACATCAAATTTCACATAAAAGTGTTTATATAAGTACAATTACATTAGCTGCGTTAAGAAATATTTTCCATTTTACATAAAACCTTGCCCTGTATAGCTTATGACCGAAATGGTATCAAAAAAAAATTTATATAGCCACTCTTGTCTATTGATATGCGTAACCATATTTTTAATATCGACCCCACTTAGGCACACAAGGGAACAAACGCGTTTCGCATCGAATTAATGAGGATATTACAGTTTATTTCATTAGCTAATTTTTAACGCTCATTATAAAAAATTGCTTTTAACAATACGTACATACATATAAGACCATAACAAGGCGCCTATGCATTGCACTACCGTCCGTAAACTGCCTATAAATACACGTCAATTTACATTCATTTATTTGTATTAATTATAAACTCTTAAAAAATTACTTCAACCGCTCCACGTCTGTGATGTAAGATCTGTAATTAGCTCGCTAGTCGGCGAAAAATAGATAGTCTGTAATTGATATCTATACAACGTTTATGTATAACACATACAGTATAATACAAAATTACGCAAATGTATATGTATATGCGAAAATAAAAATACTTTATATCTTGCAAAATGATTTATATACCATTTCTATACCTATTATTTTTTTTTCCGCTAATAGTATAAAGAAAAATAACTTACCCAAAGATGCTTCCGGATCAGAAAGGTCGCTGATGGAAGGGACTTTCTGCACCGAACCCAAGGACCTGGATGAGGGCGCCGAATCATCTTCGGGATCATCGAAAATCTCCTGCTTGAAATGAGGCACACCGCAATTGGCAACGGGCTCATCATTCTGAAAAATAAATATATAGCAATTTCAAGTATGTATTTCTCTTGTTACTCATTTTTTTCTTCCAAACATGCGTATACAATAAACTGGAAAAAAAGACATTTTTGCGAAAATAAAAACAGATACCTATATAAATTAATGCTTCTTGCATAAGGATAATATTAAAGTACTTACGGCTTCATTTCAATCGGATTTTATTGAATTCTGAAAATTTATGAGTACCTATTACTATCGCTGTAACTTCTTAAGCTTCGTTGAAGTAGAAGGCAATATTAGCAATTATAATGAAATATCCAGGAAAGAGGCATGTAAAATATACGATGCACATGCAAATTGTAAAGTGAAAGAATTCAGTAATTGCTACACCGGTAGCTATTTATAAAACAGATGTGCGAATGGTAATGTTGATAATTGCATATGTATCTGTATACAAGATGGTGTGTACCATATCTTTGAATGTCTTGAAGGGATAAATTACTTTTATTTTTCCAAGTAATTTATGGCATAAGCTAATTGAATAAATTGATTCTTTATATGTTGGAATGTCTGGCAGGTTGTCGCTTATTGCTACTAAATGTTTGCATTAAGGGCATATTACAGAAAAGAGCTGGGAGTATAAAAAGTTGTGTATTTTTGTTTATAACCTATTCCGAAAGCAATGAGTTTAGAAGAAAAATTACATTTGATTTGTAATTACAGTTAGTAATTATTTTGCTGACGTAATTGTTAACAAAGACTTAAACACGAACTAATTCATTGTAATTCACTTTACATTATGCTAAAATACGAAATAAATATCTATCAATGGATGGCATTGTAGCAGAAATAATGCAATACGGGTATGTACTATCTGAAAATAATGTCTTGCATCACCCACTTTATTCAATAACCCTTACCGACATTTAATATTATACTGAAAGTTGAATCGGTCAACTGTAGGAAGTTCCCAATTCTCTTTACCTGCAGTATTTGCTTTTTTTTCTAAAGGTGATGAAGGAAACGACCCGACTATATTATGAATACATACGTGCACATGTTATATTTAGTAATTATCTGTTCGGCAGAAACACAGACATCGTAAAATGCATAAATATAAATGAAGGAAACAATACCGTTTTCCTATTATAGAGTTTATTATATAATCTATTTCCATTTGTTATATTATGGTAATAATGTAGGTATGCTCCACATTTAATTTAATTTTAATGCATTCGTAATTAGATGGTGAATAATAAGAGACATTAGTATAGTATTACTACTAAAGCACGGACAAACGCCTTCGGAGAAGCGGGGAACCAGAAAACTCAGTGGCGTTGCCTACAGCAGTCTATGCCTAGGAACTTGCATATGTATTTACATAAATACGTGCAACCTACGTAGTTTTGCGAAGTCAGTAAAGAATATTATCTAAGGTTCTGTATTCACATATAAGAGAACTTCATATTTACAAGGATCTAGGAAGTATTATGTAGTTACAAATTTTAAAAACTTTTAAATGACAATGAAAAGTAACAATAATTAACATAATTTAGTGAAAAGAGCTTTCCCTGTTTTTGACCTAGTTGCATCAATATTTTGAATAGAAGTCTTGAGGTAGGGGCCTTGATTGGATTTATTAAGCTTTAATACATTTTTTTGATAATCGTTCAAATTTAAAGTGCCGCTAGATATAACAAACTTACCATCATTTTCAAATGTATTGTTGTGGAAAATTATAATGTTTTGATATTAATAATATGTAAGTTATTTCTAATCAATGATAAAAAGACTTACCAAGTTTTTGTTTTATTATTTTAAATAGTTAGTGACTCTTATTCCTGCTTGTTTTATCTTTTTTTTTTAATAAAATACAAGAAATAAAGAAAATGTCACTATTACCTATTTAAATAAGTAATACAATTATATATTTTGTCTTGTTACAGTGCTTAAAACGTATTCAAAATATAAATTATTTTAGCAATTCTAACTTTTCAATGAAAGCCTGAAAGGAGATATTTAAGTGCTGCACAAATATAAATAAACAGCTACATCTAAGACGCCGCCAATGTGTAGAATATTGCGAAAACACAGCTGCGTTGTGGTTCGTGTCGAACAAACAAGTTATGTATATATGCGTCCTCGCTGTGCATTGAAATATTCCACGTGACTTACGGGCGCATGTAGTTTTTATACGTGGGTGTGTTTTTCTTACTCGGTCAAAACAGCTAGAGGATTTATGCGGACAATCGGCGGATCCTATCGGCATCCGTATGTGCGTGTGTTCGCTCGGAACGCAGACCTCCTTGCTGTAATTACTACTATACTATTGTCTATCATTATCGCTTAGATATAAATACAAAAATTATTAAAAAGGTTTTTAAATAGAAGTATATGCAATATAGTTCCATAGAAACTTTTGAACTAATCGGATTAAATATTTCAGTTTATTATAGCATTATATTGGGCTAATAATCCTTCCGGTGTGTAAAGCAGCATGTGAAAGGAGGTGTAATTGACTTATTACTGACCTCACCTTCTATTAGGGCATAGAATTTTTACATGTATTTTGCTTTTGTGTGCTACCCATATATTATTTCTTGTTGGGTTTAGATAAATATAGTTCATATTGATATTTAATTATTTTTTATGTTTACGTTACCGTTGCTTTATTTTGAAAGAAAAGTAACTCCTTTAGAATAAAAATTTCAGTTTTACAAGAAGACTTGTATCTCTTATTGTGCTATTATATAAACATATTTTATATTTCCCTTCAGTAATATTCTTCTTCTTTCTCTTAAGTTTTTAAACAATAAATAAGAATATAATATAAATATAAATAGGAACACTGATTTACTGTTGCAGTAAATCAATTTTCCTACTTATATTTATATTATATTTATTTCACTGTAACATTTGTATTATTAGTATATTTGTATTAGTACAATAAATAAGAATATATCTATTATATAAAGATTTTATTAAAACCTGTTTGTCTCAGTCTAGTTAGTACAAATTTGTCGCCATGTATAATGTAGAAGTCACATTGGTCGTCTGCTAATTTGAAAAGGCTATATATTCACTATTCGATCGGTTACCTCTGTCTAACATGCCAAAAACAGTTTTCGAAGTAAGGATACGCTACAGTGCATGCTGACAAAATATCTGATTAACTGCTACAAACTGCTAATAGAAGTTACCTGCTGCAAACATATGTACAACATAGACCTGGTAGATAATGCTAATTGCAGATGTTGCCAAGAGGAAAAAGTAACACCAGTTCAAGTGCTGTGCCAATGCGACGGCTTAGCGAAGACAGGTTTCTAGTAATGAGCGTGGAGAACGCCACAGCAAACAACTACACAAAGGAGAGGCTCTTAAAGATGATAAGCCTAATTAAGAGAGCAAAATTAGAGAGCGTCTTCTAGGAAAAAGGTTATCACAATAGATACGAAGAGATCGCAGTAAAACAGGTCCATGAGCCACCCTAATCCTAATCTATCTAATATATCTAATCTAATCTAATCTAATCTACCTGCTACCAAATGGCAGATTGCTTTGTATCAGATTTATTGAATGAACAGTTAAGTATATACGTGAATATGAATAACTTAATTGTAATAGTTGAAACATTTACCAGAATAAGGAACAAAACTAACCAATATCGACATAAACATTTATGTTCATTGGCAAGTGCCTTAATAAGTGGAAGACTACATTTGCCATATCAATGGTACTAAGTTGTCCATTCAACAATTTGTGTAGGGGAAGATATTTTAAATATTAAGGACATTGGAGTATACTTCGACGACATGCGATATAATTTCAGAAATGTACAAACACCTGTAGATATTTATTTCAAAATAATTTATTTATTTCATCTGGAGTTGAATGTTCAGTGTTTTACAGCTTCATAGAAACTTTTCATCATAACTTTAAAACAAAGCATTCAACACCAAAAGTCAGTATTTTATGCGAACATTTAAGAGAAACAGAGCTACAGGAAGGTATCTCTAACGAAAAGTATCTTCATACATAACACATACCGGAACGTAAATTAAAAACGTATAGCGCCCGTCAGACGTCCTTGTCGGCTTGACGCCGTCTAGCTTTCTTGCCGGCATAACGCCATCTGGCACTCTTGCCGGCTTGGCGCTGTCTGGTGTTTTTGTCGGCTTGACGCCGTCTGGTGTTCTTGCTGACTTGACGCCGCCTGGCGTTCTTATCGGTTTGATGCCGTCGGCGCCCTTGGCAGCTTTGCGCCGTTGACGCTAAACGTTTTTCTTGCTTTCTGGGGCGGCACTATTTGCGGACTTAGAATTCCCTTTTTTGTGCTGTTAGTTAGATTATTGTATCCTTTTTTTCTTCAGCGATTATAGTTTTCTATCCACAGGAACCTTTATATAGTCCGCAACATTCTAACTTTTTAAAAACAACTATATCTATAACTCGTATCTTTGCGTAAACTATTTTCGGTTTTTTTAAAAATTTTGTTACCCCTAAAAAGTTTATTTAACGATAGGTTTGATAGATATACATATTTGAATGTTTTTTTTTAATTAGAGTATTTAGTATTGAATATTGAATATAATATAATAGTTGAAGATACATTATGCACTTGTATTTTTGTTTCGTTTTCAAAATAAAATACATTTTTCTTTAAATTAATTATCATAAATACACTGAAATGGCGAAATTGTTAATATTATTATTAACGTTAATTATAGTAACATATTAGATTTGCTGATCAATTAAACAATTTACATTGTTTGACATTATAAATACTGTTAGTTAAAGCTGATGAATTGATGAAAGAATATTTTGATCATTTCAACAACAAGTGTTTGTTGAATCGAAAATAATCTATTTAACAAGCAATGCAAACACTTGCACTAATAGACGTTGTTCCTGAAACCTATAAACCAAAATAATAGCTTAATTTACACTGTTTCATTAGCTCAACAAAAGTGTTGACTGGACAAATTATACACTGAGAGAAATATCCTTTTCATTTAAAAGGAATTGCATTAAACCAAAAGTTTTTGCGTTTTCTATGTGGCCAACACGATTTGGTGTTTCCTTGAAAAGGAATATAATTTTAAATTCGGGCATTTCTTCGGAAATAATAAATTTTTAGTTGAAACAGTTTATTCTTTTAAGTGAAGGATTTGATAGTTGATTCAACTCCTCTTTATTTTGAACTTGAAAACTATGCAGAAAACCGTAAACATTTTGATTTGAGAGATTTTTCCTTTTCTTATAACATTTATTCATTTTAGACTTAAGTGTAAACACAACAAAATGCCTTGATTATTTTTAATCGAAATGAAAATGAATCTTCTCCAAAAACCCATGCACGAAGGAGGCATTTGCCGTTAGAATGTTGTAAATCCTAGTAGTATTGGGGGGAATTGGTCGCAGTAACCATTCCTAGCACTCTAGCATGCCGTTAAAGAAATCGTCCTTTCAATGGCGATGACTTCTATCAGATGTTGATCTGGTAAATATGCCGGATTAGTATGTTACGATCGTAGTTTCCAGCCTATTTTGTACGAAATATTATCTGTTACTGGAATGAAACAGGAGATGTGCCATCTATGCGACAATTTCTCTACTACACATAAGTATGTCTGCTAATCTGCTGTACTATTTGGGGGGAAAACTGCTATATGAAAATAAAATGCGATATTTATTTTTTCATCCATGTAAATATTTAGTTAAATTAATAAACACTGCGCTAGCTCCAAATAAATTTACTAACCAAATTATTTCTTTGATTGAATACAGGAATATTTTTAATATTCCTAAATCAAATAATAATTTAACCAACTAACCAAATGTATGAAAAATTGTTGAAAACAACAAGATCGTTTTTGCCGTGTGTAACAGTTTTAAAGCCTTCAAACACTATGTACTGCTGTAAAGTTCCTTGGCTTATATAGTAAATCAGCATTAACTAAAAAGATTCCAATTATCTCTAAAATTTCTTTAACGTCGCGCGAAAAATATTCACTTTTGTTCATTATTTTTATGTATCTGAGACTTATGCACGTGGGAACATGAATAAAACTAAAATACTTCCGCGTAAAAAAGCATTCAGCTTGAATACAGTTGCCAGCATTTTCCGTTAAAAGGCAAAAATTTTAAATCAATGTATACATGACTGTCCACGCAAATAAACCAAAACGTCCGGCTTTTTTGTTTAAAATGCTGTTTATAATTCAATAATATGATAACGTACTTAAAAGAAACTAAAATATGTTGTTAAATATGTACATAATATTAACCATATAATATGTAATGTGTATTGTCTTACTTAAACAGAAGTTATAAAGACATTATAAAATATTAATCAAAACTAAGGTGCATTCTATTTAATTACGGTTACTTTTCGTCGAAAAGCATGTACTTAAGAAGAAAATAGTCTTCCAGCAAAACAGCACGCTACTTTCAATTAAAATAAACACTTTTCTGAGAAAAGGTATTCTTTTCGTTGAACATGATAAAAACCAAAATTTATAAAACTATTCATTTAATGCAATCTCTTTTCTCAGTGCACAAACTATCAAAGTGTTTAGTGCATACATCTTTTTTGTCAGTGTAACTATAATATTCGTTGTTTCGATATAATTTTTCATTGGTATTAAATACCTCTTTGGTTGACTGTATACGTTATTATTATTATAAATAGTATAAATATTTATAATATATGTGAATAGTGAATATATAATAACCTGCAAAGAAAGAAATGCGTTACCAAACAAAACCAAAAGCTAGATGAAGCATCCTATTTATTGTTAGGAAAATATTTTTACATTTTACATTTATACATTTTTCCTTCATTACCACATGATACAGATACGCATAATGACGTTGCACCCATTTAAGTTCCTGCTTTTATACGAAGTAAAATTACAGCAAGTAATCAAATCAAGTTCGTCCGTTTCTAGGGAAATCACCTTTCTCTGTTTTGACGTTTTAAATTAGAAAATAACAGATTAACAAGTCATAATCAAAGTAGCAAGGTGGTAATTACTCATTCCAACGATCTAATTATAAATTGGTCTCTTAGAACTAGGAACGAAGCGCCCTTATAGGAGAAAGAGTAAGAAACCGAAATTCAATTAAGAAAATTAACATATTGAGATCTCATATCTGTATGGCTTTGATCTACTGCACGTAATAAAAACTAATTACCCACCGTATTTATTAGGTACACGCACATGCATTTAAGTGAAACATTAACGTCAAACGAATGGGAGACATTCAATATTATGAAATTTCCGCTTTATCTTGGTAAAGACAGAACCATTAAGCTTCTAAATAAGAATTCTGTTGATAATTCATGTGGAAAATTGTGATTAAATTAGAAATCAACAAGGAAGCAGGCGAAGAAATCTTATTTACACATTAAAACTAGAATTGACCCTAATTATGCAACTGTTCTATAGTTTCCGCAAAGCGGCATTTGAATGCGACCGAATAGAGCAATTATTTTCATGTCACAGGTGAAAGAAGGCAAACAACTACAAAAATAAATAGTGTAAAATATTGCGTAAACTCCCGCCATATCCTTCTATGGTGTTGTTTGTAGGTTGGCAATAATGAATATGAATGGAAATACGGCTTCATTCATTGCTCCATTCATCTATTTCTGCTTAATAAACATCTATGTATATATGTGAGCTGCAACATAACGGTTTACTTGATGCATCTATGCGAAGAATGTCACAACTGTGCATTTGTTAAAAAAATGTAAATTAACTGTAAATTGGACTAGATCAGCGTGTAATTACTTGATCACTAATAGCAGAGATTCTGACTGAAAATTCACTTAACACAATCATCTGCATTATATTCATTATTGCATAATTATTTCTTACTTTCGCAATACGGATTATCTTTTAATACATACGATAATACGGTAACTAAGGATTTTTTATGATAAATGTATGCAACAGATGATAGGTATGTAGATTTTAATCTTTGACTTTTTTACACTGCATCAAAGCTTCATAATTGAAGCATATTATTTTATATTAAATATAAAATTAACATTAAATTATTGCCATGTATAATGACTTTTAGTAACTACACTGTGAAAAAATACAATAACTTTACACTGGTAAATCGAGAATATTGCATGTTACCAAATTTGTTGTGAATTTACAATAATAACTCATATAAACTTTGTTTTACACCTGTTAGGATATCTAACATGGAAAAAAGAGATTTTTTCATGTAAATTTGATATGTAACAAAAATGTAAAGAAAAATACTGGGACATTTATACGCAATTCTGTTTGCTGCTAAGATTTGCTTATGAATGTAAAACTGACATTTTTTTCGAGTACTCATTGCACATTAAGGTAATATACGAGTAAAAGTAATTTTTTTCTTGAATTTTCAGGTAAAATTATCTTCAAAAATGTGAAATTGATACCTACGTTGCAATGAGATTGATTATTATTGGATTGTTTGCCTGTGCGCGTAGGTAATTCCACTTGTTTGCTAAACTCATTATTGCCTATTTCATACCACGTGCTGATGTAATTGCGGTGAATTACATATAGTCGCAAGTTAGTAAGCTTGGCGTGTTGATTCTTGTTTATCAGTATGATCTGTTCTATAAAATGTTATAAAGAATTAAGTGAGTTACTTTTTTAATTATATATTTCAATTTCTGTCTACATCTAGCTAATACCACCAATGTGTGTCCTCTTCACTTCACATAATATTTCGAAGAGCATTTTAACTTCTAATATGAAACAGGTCCAAATATTAATCATAGCCTAATATTTTCGTAAAACTATATCATATTATATTCCATAAAATAATAGATTATATAACTGAAAGACTAAAGACATGGGACTTTAATTTTCTATTACAATTTTTGGAAGTTAACAACTGTCAAACATCAAATTACCTATAAATGATAGGGTAAAGCATTGATGTGTCAATTTTGGGATAATTCAAGAATGTACCTTTCCGATCTACGTAGTTTTTAAAAAAAAATAAATGAATTAAGATTGATCACGACAATAATTTCGTGCTATTTTTAATTACCAGTCTCATTTAAGTTATGATTCCAATAGTTTAATAAAATGTGTTTTCTTTATTTTTTTTTGCTTATTCATATAAATGAACAATATTGAACATTTTACAACAACCCATACCTCAATACCGTTTCAAATTTCAAGTAATATCGTTTATTTCTGAAGTAATACCATGATTACTGCTGCATATATGCTTTATATTTCTATTAGTAAAATACAATGTCTTCAACTAATTTATTTAATTGTTAGGATATTTATTATCTATATGAATTTGCTGGAATTTTGAGTAAAAATAGACAAATATATATTGGCATCGTTGGTGATTCTAAATAAGAATCTAGTCCAGAATATGGTATTAATATAGGAGGTAGTAAAACTGTAGTATTAAATCACATCTGCAAAGGAACTTTACCGTACACTGAGAAAAAACCACCTAAGTTAACTTAACACTGTTCTCGTTTTAAATACAATAAATAAACGCCTTATAAATTAACAATACAAAAACTGTTAACAAATTATTGTTGATTCAATGTATAAAAATGTTTAATGCAGTTTTACACAACTCATTGTTTGAATAGTATACTTACTTTTTAATGGTTGATATAACTATGAGAAAGTATTAATTGAACATGTGTGATTTTAGTACACTCAAACAAGGAATGGCTGAATTAACTAAAAAGTAATATATCCTACCAAAAATAATTACCCTGATTTAACCATTTGCCCGTGTTATCTTAACAATTAAGTAAATTTATTTTAATAGTTTTAAATTAAATTATGTATTAAAGCGTTTTCTAGCTAATGATACATTATGTATTATACGTCAAGAGTTCAATGCAAAACACGTTTCTTGCCCTCTTTAACCGCAGTAACGGAAGTATACCCCTGTTGCAAACTATTTCAAGAACCACACTTGAACATTTATTCAAATGTAGTACCTCTGCGTCATAACGAAGAAGCCATGTATGAAAACTTATAAAGCTTCAACTTAGAATGAATTATGAACGTTTCCAAATGTGACAACTCATCTAATACTAGGCAGTTATAAGCAGCTGTATACTAAATATGTAGGGAAGTCACTTAGTTTATATAATGTAATTCTACAATTCTAGTCGGTAATGTAGATGACTATAGTTGCACATATGCATTCCTATAAATATGCATCTTAAAATATTATTTTAATATTAATAAGTATTGTTGTACATAGTTATTTCCTAATTGACTTAAAGTGTATGATGATAAATGACAACTGGTATAAAACTCAATGAATAGTACAGGATTTGGCTCTGAAGATGGCTATTTAGCCGAAACTAGTAAGCCAAATTCTGTACTATTGATTGGGTTTTATATCAATTATTTATCATTAATTATTGCTATATTAAATCTAAATGATTAAATTGTAAATGCCCAATATTGTTAGTACTAATAAAAATAAAATACCTTTATTTCGACCTATGGAATAATAAAAGTCCATACAAAATTACGTCAAAAAATTACGTCAACGGAGTATATATTCTATTTGAATAAGTTTTTACATTTCGCTTAAAACTATTAAAGGTAGTACAATATTTAATATGATCAGGTATTTTATCAAACAATGTACATTCTAAGAAGGACAAACTTTTTTGATGAAAAATGCGGTTTTATGGATCGGAGGTAGCATGTAATTCGCTGGTATTGTAGTTACGTAGAATATCTATTGAAAATTCCGATTTGTATATAAAAATAAAACAAAACACCTCAAGTATACATCAAATGTCATACACCGAGTGAAAATTCTGTACCTTAAATAGCTCCATACGGGACAAGGGCGATCAAACATAATCAGTTCGCAGCACTCATTTCTGCAATTGAAACACACGATTTTTATCTTTACCTTACCCTCAAACGATAATTTGGACTAAAAAATTGAGAAGCAATAAATTTTTAGTATATGCGTATTGCAAGATCGTTTCAAATTATGAAGAATATAACACAATCCGATCAATACAGAAGTTCCACTTTAAGCTTTCATCAATGATTCCTCCAATTAATTTAGAAGAGTTACTCAATTTCGTGAGTTAAACACGAATATATAATAATAGCAATATAAAAAGCAATATTAGCGGCAGTCGATAAAGATAAAAAAAGCAGAGATCGCTGCGATACCCCACATTCAACAGTGCGCAAACGAGGTAAATACTCACAATTAATTAATCATATACCTTTCAAAATACTGCAAGGGAATTCCTGTAATACCATAACTATAAAATTTACTAGGTATAATAATTTGTGACCAAAATCGTCAAATGCTTTGGACAAGTCAAAAAGCATTGCTAGACAAGGTACATTGGAATCAATATGACGAGAAATTTGATCAATAAAATTGTTGTTTCACATGTAAATATTTACATATTGTATTTACCGTCCTGATTTCTATTATGCATCTTTTTAGGTTATACATCATAGCAGCATATAGTGAGCACACCAACATGGATTCGCTGAATATCTTTTAAGCATAAAATATAACATTATAGAGTGTTGTGTTAAGTAAATGAAATTTAGAATTTTTTGTCAAAACTCCAATCTTGTTGTTTTAAACATCGAGACTTTAACAAAAATCATCAATTAATCATGCGGGCTGCATCAGGTTCACCATTTAATGATTACATCAATGCATATATATTTAAAACTGCAAAAATAGTTGAAGTGACATTTTCAGTTCTCCATATTTGTATATTTATATACGTAATATCCTCGTGTATGTATCTTATAGTTATTCAACCGATTGAAGTACCTTTGGGTGTCTCTTAGATGGCGCGCGACGTAAATGAGACTTGACATCGGCCATCTAACAAACACCCAATGGTACTTCCAACCGGTTGAATAACTATTAAGATATACACTGAGATAGAAAACGCTTGTACAATATAGGTATATTGTTTAAATCTTCTATACCTTTAATTAAACCTGGTTGTATTTGTTATCAGAAATATACTGTCTTGAAAAATGTTTATTACGTTATTTTTAAGCGGAGGTTAGTTGAATGACTCATACCTTAGATGCAATTTTGGTGCACTACACTTGTTGTCCGAGTTGACAATAATGTATATTAAGTTACATGCGCACAATTAGACAAAAATCGCACAATGCTTGCATGTTACTATGTTTTATCAAGTAAGTTCATTGGAAACACTGGATGAAAATAATGATATAATCTTTGTGGAAAGTGGAGTAGGATCAGGGCAGTCTTATGCGATTTCACGGTATAAACAAAGGTAATATTCACTTCTCTAGTATTTTTACTTACCTTTATGGTACATAAATTTGACAACTACTTGATTGTTTGCTAAATATACAATTTATACAAAAATTACATATGAATTTTACCGAACAAGTTTTGAAAATTACATCAGCATATGAAATTACTGGAAATTTTATCTGATGAAGTAAATTTACCTGCAAAATCGAAGACAACTTTATTACCAACGATTTTACATGCAATTTTACTAGGGTATTACGGTGTATGAGATTTTTTCTTGTGCTAAGTAGTAAAATTATCATAATATTAATTGCAATCAGCAGGTTGGTGCATACGTCACCAGGAGGGCTCCGACAATAATCGAAGTTCTTCGTTTGCTATTGTATGATATACAAAAAAGTTCAGTATTTATGCAAAAAAGATTTTCGGAGACCTCCTGGTGACGTACCTACACACCAGCCCTCGCTGACTGTAGTGGCTAACCAAATAAATCAAAAACAGACGGGTGTCAGCTAAACACTCTGTACAATCGCGTTTATTTCGAAATATCCTCCAAGTTATTTCATTTCACGCTTGTAACTAACTTGACATTTCTAAAATTTGTTTGTTTACGTAACAAATCAAATTTATATAACAGCTATTATTCGCAACAATAAAAAAGGTGTACTAAAGCAATAACCGCAAATAAAAAACCAATCTGCACAATCTAAAAATGAAAACGAGCAATTACATAACACCTACACCGCTACCATAACTACTTCGCCTGCTATATAGTTGTTGATTTCTTGTCGCGTTACTTTTTTACGGTTCAAGTCATTCGTTCTCGTGTGTGTGTGTGTGTTTTGCCAGTCAATGGACTTACGCAGAGATTCTGATTCATGACTCGACTTTAAGAATGAAAGCTTTTTACTAGTATTCGAAAGTATTACTACACCGCTGCTAATGCAGTTACATCGCCTTCCGAGCATTTAAATAGATAGATTATTGCGTGAGAGTTGGGCAATTTTACAGACAAGCGCACAGTCTAAATTCAACAGGTTTTAAATTATTAAATTATATTAAAAAGTAATTGCTTTTAAAATTACTACTACAGTGCCTTCAACAGACTACATTCCATTTCGAAATTATGACATAGGCACTATATAGATACACACTCAGAAAAATACATGCATTGGTTCAACAAAACCAAGTTTTTTGTTATTTTATTTTGGTTCATATTCAGTAATTTGATAGATAGATTATTTATTGAGCCTTTCAGCTAGAATTACATATAGATTGGGAAAGTCACATAAGGGGTAATGGGGGTAGGAACGGAAGCTAGCCGTGAATTAAATTTTAGATTAGAAAAAACAGTCACCCTCCTGTTTTTTTCTTATCTTTAAAGAAAAACCAAACAATATTTAAAAATAAAAATTTAAATTACATAAACTAATTACTTTAATCTATAAGGAGCAAATATTGTAGTGGATAAGTAGCACAAAACTGCTGTTCTTCAATCAATCCTTTAATTTTAATTTCACATACAACTACACTGATAAAAATTGATGTAAAGTTACAGCTGTTTTACATAGCTGATACTGTAAAATTACGTGACTATTACTGTGAGACCCTAAATACATATTTATAAATGTAAAAATCGATAATTTTTGTATTAGTGCAGACAGTAACGTAAATTTACAGTTTTCGTATCGTAAATCTTTATAGCTAGTACAAACTGTATGTAACAATACATGAATAAATAATTTTCTTTTCAGTCGTGCAGTGTGCTATTTGTAAAACTTATTTTAAGAGCTTATGCCAATATGAATTGCATTTATATTATTATCGTTATAGCTATGGGATGGCACGAAAACTTTACTGTGAGAGTATATTAGGCTCTGGAATTCGAAACCCGAACCTCGTGACCGATAGCCAAGCGTGCAAGCCACTAGAACGTCAGTCCCGCTTAAGTGTTTGTGTAAATTTACAATGCTGATCGTTGGTTACTTGACGCCATGATGAGTCATGTAAATACACGTACAAAATGTAAGTTGACAATGTAATGCATAAGTACTTTTTGAGTGTAAAACTAGTTACTTGCTAAATGTATGTTTACATTTTAACGAAAGTTTACATTTAGTAAGTAACTAGTTTTACATACAACAAGCACTTATACATTGTCAACTTACATTTTGTAAGTGTATATACATGATTTATCATGGCGTCAAAGGCAAATTTACACAAATTTTTTTATTAGTGTAGTTTCGGCTTAGGCCATCATCAGGTAACTAGAGAAGCAATTTTGATATTATAATTATGTTAATTTTGGTTAATTAAAATTACAATTAAAATTAAAATAACAATAAAGTTAAAACAAATAACATACAAAAACAAAGACTCGCAACAAATAAACTCACGTTTGTTATATCTGTTAAAACTAATGATGAAAATTGTCAAAATTTTATATCCAATAAAGTGTATTTTATATATGGGAAAAATATTGCAAACGAATTTTATGGATATTTAAAAGTTCGAGGTAGAGAGAATACCACGGAGAAGTAACTAATTAACTATACTAACATTGTTTTACAAAGAAAATCCCCTTCGATGTCGGATATACTCGTTATATTATATATTTCATATAATTTAATTGATTTGAGAAGGTTTTTCATTAACAACAACCTCGTCTCCATGGCCCCCACTCACTTATTTCATACGAACTACATTGAGTCTCCACCCCTTTTAAATATTATCGAAACCTAGGAAACATTTTGATACCATACAGTTACCATACGATAAATTTATACATCTAATTACCACGACTAAGATGCAAATTAATTAACACGCAATTATATACTGGATAGTACATAAAATTATAATTACATCTACTATGGTTGGTGGTTCATCCTACGTATGTGCCACACAATATACAGTGTGTCGCACTTGGTATGAAGACACTCTTGTATTTTCTTTACTTGAAGAGGTACAAGTTTGATTTTTTGCACAATCACACAGATTATCGAGTTACATTTTTTGAGATACCCAATTGAAGTGTGAACTTGAAGCTCAGCCTACTACGACTTCACACACAGGGCCAAATCTTAATATGTATTTTGTTTCACGTACAAAAAAAAGGTACAGGAAAAAGTTTCTCATAATGTTATTTTAACCCCATATGCCGAATTTTATGACAAAATTCGCATTTTTTAGTTTCCAATTTGATATGGAAGTAATACTGAAGCGAAAAGTTTGTCAACACTATAGTGTTTAATTTAATGTCAAATTTTCTCCATACACACAACTTACTGCAAGGTCAGTTTTTAATTCAATACTAGTGTACAACTAACTGCTTTGCCACTACCAGTAAAATCACCGAACAACGGGATTATTTCGATTTTTTCATTTAAAATCAATCGCATTTAATTTTTTTGATTACTATTAGCACTTTTCGCGGTAAACTTGTCCATTTATCACACTGCTATTAAATTAGACACTAGCGTCAAACTTTTCGCTTCAGTAGCATTCTAATATCAAATATCACTGTATACATGATTGTTTTAGGACAATTGTATTAACAACAATTAATTTGATTTCTGACAGAATGATATTCAAGTCAATTCTTCAAAATATTACTAAATTTTATTTTGTATTTTTTAATAAAACGTAGAACCTCAGAGTCTCAATTTTTATATTTCATAGCGGGAGCATCGCAACAATGTATTGGAATCAAAGGTTAAAATGGTAGCAAAAACTATCGGGCCACCCATTTCATTTTCTTCAGTATTTTTTAGTAGTTTTATTTTATAGTTCTTGTAGAGTCTACAAGTAGCAAATGCAAAAACAAAGTATTACGAAATATCATGAGAAAATCACTATTCATGCATAAATTTTACGACCCAGATACAATTCGATTGTCGCCAGTAAAATGTAATATGTCGCAAATATAATGGGCGTTCTTTTTTAAAGCGCCGTTGTTTATTTTCGTGGGCCTTACGCAACGGAATTTAGAGCAGTCGTGCCTACCGATGGGAAAAAGCGAACGACACCCGAACGGTAGCCGATCCCTCGTTATTTTTCCGCGCCAGTTCCGAAGGTCACGAATCCGCGGTTCACTCATTCATTCATTCATCCGTCTAGTCACAATTCATTCATTTTATCGCACGGTCGCCAGCTTGTTGTATACACTTCAGCCTGTATAGGAATTGCGAGAGGCAGTCAGTCTCGCAATATGTCCATTGCGAACACAGGTTGTGCGACTAAAAACGTAACGAGATAAAATGAATAAATACCTATTTCTGTAGTATAGGTACCCAGAACACGTGAATTATTTTTGCTTTGCTAATAACAACATTGTAAATTGCAGAAAGCTAAAATCATCGAAATTTTAATGTTAAATTTGACCCCATAAACGTGCGATTCCGCCAAAATAGCAAGCGGCATAGAAATATTTAACAACCTTTTCCTACCTCCCTTTTACGCTGAGAAAAAGACTTCTTTGTCGTTAATAAATAATATATGCATTCATCCAAATAAATTATTATTTTAAATAGTAACAAAGAAATATTTACTAAGTCCTAAGAAAAAAAATTATTTGAAACAAATAGTGATTTACCTAGGAAATCTCTTCCTTATGAAAAGATCTAGCTTTGAGTTGAAAATAATCGATATCAGTCACAAAATAAAATTTCTTTGTTCGGAATAGTAAAGAATATTTGGTCGAATGACTCTACAATTTATATTCGAATAAATATTTATTTGAGGAAATTATTTGTAATTAATAAAGCATATCTTTGGTTTAATAATTTGTTTATTTGGCGAAAAAAAAACAACTTTATTAAGCATATTATATGAAGATTGCAGCTACTGTCCACGGTATGATTTCGTCCTTATAATTTTTCCGTAAATATGAAATTACAGGTGTTAACAGATTGAAAAAAAAAACAGCCAAAATCACTGCACCCCATTTGACCGTGGCCCCTCCACATTGGCAGTTGATTCGCAAAAAGCGCCACCATGTATGCAATAGGAAAACTGTTATGATAGATAACAGTTTCTAGGAAATATTTATCTGACAAATAATAGATAAACATTTAATAACTATGTCTGTCATGTAGAAAATTTATATGGAGTATGGGAAGCTAATGCAGTGAAATAGAAGAACCGCCATCTTCACGGTAATTTCTGTACTCTTAGAATATGTTTAACGTATTTACTACTACAGGCCAGAAAACTTTGCCATTATATGTTTAGAACATCATGATGTGATCATTTACAGTTTTGTAATACAATTTTGACGTAAATCTACCACTAACTGTGGCGATTTTGTATGAAACATATAGTTTCCTTGGATAATGTGAACTTATATTTGATATAATATATCCAAACAATTATTTCTTTGACATCAAAGTAATTTATTTTGATAAAATATATTCTTTTAAGAAAAAATTTAGTCGTTTCAAATAAAGTCTCAAGTTATTCTATTTAATTCAAATAAACTTTCTTACTGCGAAATATTTTTTTTAAAGAAATGTATTTCTTTGCGGGAAATAATCTTTTTTCTCAGTATATCTTATACTTAAGGATACATGTTCAAATTGTTAATATTTGCTTATGCTTTAAGCTCTTCGTGTTAGATAGATTTATTTCTTGTTACTTTTCCATCAATTTTGATTTTTTAATTTTCAATTTTATATGACAATAAACTGTAATTGGGCATTAATTAATTTATGTTAGTTTATTTAATTTCCCTATAAGTTAGGTTTTTAATCATTTGTACAGCGAAGTACTTTATAACGCTTATTTTTTTCTGCGGAGCCCTCTTAGCACTAAAACGTATAACTAATAACACTAATGTTTCATCAAAATATCGATATCATGCGACTTTTATAATTTTCAAATTCAGAGAACTGGAAACAACTCTAAGAACAAAATGTACTCAAAAACGCACGCACATCTTTTCTAGTACTCAACATTTCACCTAAGCTTATTTTTTAGCAAAAAAATTAAATTCAAGTAGTAAATCATGCCTACTATAGTTTTCAGTAATAAATCATAACAATTGAAAAAAATACCAACACTCAGCAAAAAATTATAGAGTTGTGGAATCCTGCCTTTTTGGATTCCAAAAAGACAAAACACTGGTTACTCTATGTCCTACAGAAAAATAAATCGGTGATACCACTCTCAACATTACATGACGACGACAAAATGGACCTCGACATTGGCAGTATAAACGCCCATATTTTATTCAAATTTGCCTTGCCGAACAAAGGCTTCTAGCTGTCGAAGAATTTTCCTGAAAAATTTGTCATTTAGTTTGATGAAAGAGCATCTTATTTTCAGGTCAAATCTCTCATTCATTCACCTAAAGATATATGTAAGTGCTTTCCTCAAAATAAATTACGGCCAGGCTGTTGAACTGAGAAGAGTAGAAGGATGTCTTCCAAAACGCGGTGTTATGTTCATTGGAGAGAAAAAAATCTTCAATCAATTTACGTGAAAAATCATTCCGCTGTTGCAGTGGTCTGCAATAGCTACAATTATGGGGATACTAATCTTGACGAATAGGTCGATGAAATATATTGAATTGAATCATTTTTTATCGTTGGAGAAATTGTTTGTTTTATTGCATAAGAAATATACATTTTTCTTTTTTCTATTCGGGTACCTAACTGTCATCTACTGTTTTCATCATTTTCTTACCTCTCCATAACAATTTCTAAATTAAAGAAAGCAAAGAAAAAACCATTAACTTGAATACTTCTAAATGACGTAAAATTTACGACAAGCGGTCGCTCTAGGAAAATTAACGAGCGTGCCTACTGAAAGGTTTAAATTCACAATGTGCATCATTAACCCGCCTAATATATTATTTAAAATTATCGTAATCCCTATTAACTCTACCGCCTGATACGACAAACTAACCCTCATTTTCCCAAAACATGTAAGGTTACCGATAAATTACCTAGTGTACCTTCCATTTAAAATGGTATTCCACCCACCCTGACAATCATAATCAAGTTTATCCCAAAACGCTTTCTTAACTACGCTCGGCGAAATTAACTCACATCTAATGGTTACGCTAATTGATCCCGCCCTCTCATTATCGATTGTACCCACGTGAGCCCTAGTCCGAAATGTACAGCGATACAGAACGTTCGCCGATTGCATAAATTTCTGATTAAAATCGCTCAAAAGATTTTAACTGTTTTTTTGTTATATTTCTAACCTCAGATGAGTAAAAGATCTCGCCACGAAAACCAAAATAAAATCAAGAGCATTGCATCCAGTTTCGCAATCGTGTCGAGCGCAGGCCGGTCTACAAGGCGCTCGCAACGCCAAAGATGGATAGTTGATTCGTGTACCGGTTGTGGACGACAAACATTAATGCATGCAACAAAATACACGCGCGTATAGATTGCGATAGATCTGTGAGTATTAAGAAGAGGCTGGCCCGACTTCAAACAAGTTAGTTGGCTATTTTTGTGGTGCGCGACACCGTTAGAAAGAGTCGGCGACACTGCGGAACGTTCAGGTGTCGCCCTCGACAAAGTATGCATATATGCCCCTGTGGTACGCTATAGTTTCGAGAGCGAACCCGAATAAATAAATCATCGCGTTCGAAACTTCAAAAGCGTATGCGTCCTCGCCTCGGGAGTGTGTCGGAATGGCGTGGGCCATTTGCAACAACGTGAAAGTACCACGCGGGAATCGTAACTACGACATGCAAATGTCCTTGCGCAACGCTCCGGCGATGTCAGATGAATTGGCCAGCCTATTATTTCGTTTTGAGAAGAGTAAAAGCCAAAATAATGCAAAGGATCAAAAAAGCATGTATAACTAAAAGGAATGTTATTAATAGCTGATCAAGTCAAGAGATCATCAATCAATAAGCAAAACTTTAACCAATAAAAGTTGATTTATTGGTTACTTACACAAGGTCATCATTCCGTGGCTACGGTAAAACTAGCGTAGCATTAATAAACATTAATTCGGGAAAAAATGTTTCGAAAATTCGTGGATTCCATTTTTATCCAAAGACCAAATGAATTAACAAAACCTAATCGCATATCCTAGTCTCAGTTCCTTTTACTAACGTTTACTTTGACATGCTGCTAAAATACCAAGAACTAAAGATGAATGTAAGAACGGTCATATCCATTTGCCCCAACCAATCAATTAGCAGCATAAATGTAGAGGAGCATGTTCCTTGTTTAATAAAATGTTGAAATCTTTTCGCATGTACAGGCTTTCGCATACGCATCTAATTCTCTCAGGAAAGCTGTTCGTTAGTACAAGATTTCCAGTTTTAGTCTTATGTCTAACAAAGTAAGTACTCAGCTTCCGAAAAAATGTATGCAGGTATTCAACGAAAAAATGGGATAGCGCAGTATCTCAATGCTGCGATAAGCAATAAAATTTTAGAATTCCAAGAATTTCACAATAAAACTTCGACAACAGCAAACATTATGTGATAGTTATTTATACGATTAAACAAACCATCACCAGGCGGCGCTATTTAATATACAGGATTAGGCAAATATATGGATTCTTTAATACTGCTACTTAAACTTTAACAAAACTTTTCACATTCATTTAAATAAAAATCGGGGGTTTGATGTGTATATATATTTATTATTGTGATTTTCCCGGCTATATGCTTTTTACGGAAAAGAAAAATAAATAAATAACTTTCTAATTAGATCTATCTTTTCTTTGCAGATACCTTCCTACAATGACAGACACGATACAATTCCATTAATAAAACAGTGCAATCATTAATAACATGTATAATTTATTAATAAGTTTATATCAGAAACATATAAATAGAATGAGAACTCTTATTCAAGGTGAGTATAGTTGGAATATTCAAACAAGTATTATCAATTATCCAGTATAATTTAGATTCTTTAATTCAAAAAGGAACTTTTAAAACATCCCGCGCTATCATAAGAGAATAGAAAACCACCAACCACGTTTGCCAACTTATAAAAGCTCAGAATTTTAATCTCATACGAAATAATAATAACCTCAAAATATTATAGAAGTTATACATTCATTTAAACAATAATTTAAACAATGTTTTGACCAGATACCTCGTTTATCGGTTCATACAGACGCCAGAGTAACTCCGAATGTGATTTCCTTGTAGTGACAATCCTGATCTAACCCAAATTATACTGGACTTACAAACAGGTGCGTACATAAAATAATAATTACATTTCAATATGGTTGATGGTTTCCTCTTATGAAACACAGCATTATATCTGAATCAGAATTCCAGTTTAGCTGGAAATGATGTTAACTGTTTTTATTTTAAAAGAAACCCGCTTGAGGAGTACAATATTAAAGTTTAGCACTCCTATGTTTAATAACGACGAAGATATTTAATTAAAACCAATAATGCAAATTTTATCAAGAACAAGAAAAATGAACACAAAAAAAGTGTATAAACAAGATCAATTTCTGTTAAGAATTTTTTCTAAATGATTACCATTCACATCTTGAGAATAGGCAAGTCTATGAACAAATTTTTGAATGACATTTGCCAAAGTCTCCTCGCGAATTAATTGCACCCTTTTCTATGGCTAACTCGTCCAAATTATGCGGTCGTCTAGTATAAACCATAGATTCTAAATGACCCCATAGGAAAAAATCTTGAGGATTTAAATCTGGAGACCGTGGAGGCCATTCAATGAATCCTCTGCGGCCAATTCACCTATTTGGTGGTATTTCGTTAAAAAAAACTCTAACATTAAGGACATAGCGATTTGGTACTCCACTTGTTGGAACCAAACATTTACAAGTAATTGCCCATCTTTCTCAATATTAGGAACAACTTGATGACGCAAAAGTTTAAATATCTCTGTCCAGTTAGTGTACCATTAATGAAAAAAAAGACCAATAATACGGCTCCTAAAAATACTAACCAAAACGTTTAATTTTTAGCGAATGATTATGTATGCGTTCTAGCTATATCGACAATTATGCCGGTTAATTGTACCATTCAAACAAAATGTAACCTTGTCTGAAAACAGCAAATTGTACGTAAAATATTGGTAAGAATAAAATTTTATTCTACGGTAAGAATACTTCTGGCACTAATTGTGGTTTACATCGATGATATGTTTCGCCCTTCAATATTCTAGCCACTGATCGGCAACGTATCGTAGTTCAGTGCGAGGGATGTAGCACAAGTTTGTGGAAATTCCTGTAATGCTATAGCATATCTTGAGCAATATCTAAGATGATTCGCCTTTCACACTGCATCCCAATCCTGCATATTTGCCACTTAGCAGTAGGCAGTGATATAATGGTTCCCAAAGCCTCCTTTGACCAACCCTTGGACGGGGATAGTGAAGAACAAAACAGAAATCAGAAATTGAAAACTGTTTGGTTGGAGTGTATGGTTGTTTGAACACACACACACCTTTGTTTCAACACTTATTTATTTAATAACAAGAATAATATAGAGATATATACATTGATGTTAGGTGGTTGGACAAGAACTGCTTATTACAATATGGTTTAAATTACAGTCCCTTGTTATACTGACCATTTTTCACTTGGTAGAGTTACAAAAGTAATTGCGTGGGTAGGGGACTCTAGTGGTCGTAAATTACAAATGAAAAGGGTGTCTGTCAGTTAGAATAAAGAAAGAATAGAAAAAAAAAGGAAAGATGCCTTCACTATTTAACTTCTTAGAACTAAAAGAACATAAATATAAATATGAGCACGTAATAAAAACTAAAACTGTTCTTTTGGGGAAGTTATCTGGCATGGGGTCTCCGAGAGTATTGCAGCCTCCTGGTTTTTTGTATTTAGTCTCCAATTTCTTTTAGCAATTAAATTATACTAGCCATTCCAGAATCTTAGTGTCCTGCACTAAACAGTACAGATCGCTGGCTAGATGATCAAACTATCCTATGGGTTTGACATTCAACTCCTTATCTGCTCTCGTTTTGTGTATTTAGACAGTTCTAGAACAGTTTCTTGGCCTAGGTATAAAGCGGATGATCCCTTTCTTGCTAATTCCTTCGATTGCTAAATGTCCAAGTACCCACAGCAAAGTGACTTTATTGCTGTCTGTAAGGCTATTCAGTTCTCTAATACATTTCCAAACCAGTCTTGATTGTATCTTGGGGTTCACTAGTACCCTCGGTATCACCTGGATATCTACCGCAATATAGATCTGCTTATTTTCATAAGCCCTCTGATTGATTTCAGTTGCACAATGCAATATTGCGTATGCCTCTGCTTGAAAGACGGTGGCATCTTTTCCTAGTGGTAGGGTGACCATTCATTCATTCCAACTACAGTTTCGCTTGCGGTTTTTGATATGTCTGTAAACCAGATCAATTCTCCGGAACTATTTCTACAGTTGCATTGATTCCAGCTTATTCGATCAGTGATTTCCACTTTGAAATTTCCGTTAAAAAGACATGTCGAAATATGTGGTCTGATCTCAATTCCAAAAGCTTGTCTTCCTACAAGATGGACAATATTATTGTGTCCCAATCCTGCATATATGCCACTTTGTAGTTCTTGAATCTGAGATGCCCCATTCATGCCTCGTCCATTATCCCGAAATGGAAGGAGGGAGGTCTAGGAAGCATTCGCTTGCTGCTGTAGGAGCAGTCCTCATTGCTCTTGTTATTCCTCAAACACGCAAGCCTCTGTATCTTGGTAAGTTCAGTTATAGCAGTTTGCTGCTACACCAACCAAAACTGGTATGCAGAAGTGTCAAAAAAAAATCACGGGTCCTGGACCCAGGTTATACATGGAGGAACCCCGAATCATAAGATATGGTATTATTATTGGAGCAATATACCACCGGTATACCAAACGAAAATATCCAAAAGAGAATAGAGACATGAGCCCGTAAGAGTTAAGTAAGTTAACTAGTTTAAGGTTAAGTTTAATTTAGGAGATAGGCAGTATTTGAGGTACCGAGTCATAGGGACAGAGCAAGCAACGAACTTGGAAACAAATTTGAAAGAACAGGCTCTGAAACAATATTCGCTGGACCTGAAGCGGGTCTGGCAATAACCAAAACACTACATAGTACAGATGGAGTGGATGATAAAAAAGCACCAGATTTCTTGGAATAGCATTGAAGAACAGAAACTCAGCAAATGGATAATGAAGCAACCATCCAGGAAACTAACTGGGAATATGCTGACTCTCAACCAAATAAGTTTAGAACGGTGACGAGGATGCCTACCTAGAATAGGCATCTTCAAAGATGAACCTATGCAACATAGACGAGAAGACGGCCCACCACATTGTCTTTGAATGCGTTGCGTTGGAATGGCAGAGACTGCCATTGCGGGGAGCAAGCAATTCGTTGATTGACCTGCCGGAAAAAGATTTACCAACAGGCTCTTAAACCTGGTAAAAGGTACTTACCTGACAGTAGCAAAATGTTATGAATCTTTGTGAATTTCATTTGGTTACCCGATTATCGCACTGTATATAGTTGTCCATTAGTGTATTAAACTGCCAAGAGTACGAAGGGAATCAAATATATCCCCAACTAAACAATTTTGAAGCAAATAAGTAACTATACTAGATGCTATAGTGTATCTTTTCGTAAAATCGTTAAATAGATGCAAAGAAATGTGGCCAATTAGTAGTTGTTGGAAAGATAGGTCTCAAGAAGGTCTATATAATACATGACAAGTGATAAGAAATTAATTTGTTATTACAAATATTGATATCAGTACAATAATAATGAAAAGTAATTATTAACAAAGACCCAAGCCATAATATTTTTCCACCACGTAAACAAGATAATTTGTCAATAATAACAGTCGAATCGATATACAGATTTACAGCTTTTATCGTCTTCCTCCACAGTATTAAGACAAATTAAACGTGTAGACGGGACAAAGCCTATATCGTAGGCTGCTACTGGTCTTCAGCTCGAGGGAGGATAATAGTGAGAAGGTGAGCTCACTGTCGCGACAACATCAACCCGTTGTGATGAAAGAATTTCTATATAAAATATTTTACGATGCAAATGTCGAACTATTGTTGGAATACGTCAACCGTTCCGTCAGCAAGGAACTAATTTAGAAATGAGCGTGTTTCTTCTAATCGAATGGTCTCTCCTTCTCTACCCCATACCGATCTTGGATGTTTCCTTGTCTCTACCTCGCTAGTCGGTGCGTCTTATAATAAAGGGCGATGACTTAAGTTGTCTTACATGAAGAAAACGCATCTGTCTTTTGTTTATCTCTATCTAAACGTAGTTCGTTCTTTCTCCAGCGCCCCGGCTACCGCTGTACGCCGTCAGCATCTAATGCAACTTTTGTAAATACGCTTTCTTTTCGTTCTCGCTGCGCTCGTACAGTAGATACGTACACACATGGACACACACAACAATATCTGTCTGCTGTGCGTGTGGAAGCTGCTCGTCCATGATTTATGAAGGAGCACTGTCGCTAATAAAGATATAAAGAAGGCACTGATACGCGCGTCTGCGTTTTGTTATCGTAGTCGTGGCTTTCTGGGATTCTCTCATATATCTGCTCCACGATCAATCAACCGCAATTGCAGATGTGTAGAGCACAATATTTGGGTCAGTACCATCTCTATCTTGTCTGAGAATTATGCTAGATGTATACTTGTTGTTAATCACCTAAATGCACTTGATTAGGATGCATTTTCGTTACTTCCCACTGTACATTATTTAGAATTAAAACAAATAAAATGTGTATGAATTGATCGCATTTTTAATCAGGTATTGGATCATACAAAGAATTAAGAAAATATCATTCACAGACCCAAACTAATTCAGATGTTAAGATATAAAAGAAATACGATATAATAGTGATTAAACTCGCCAAAATGAAATTGTATTTTCTTGCAACAATTGAAAATGTCAATACCAAATTGAGAAAACGAAGGACTTCTTAAAATTAGATCAATCGAATAGATTATCAGAATGTATGGAATTAGAAGATATATTAGGAAGCTTTGCATATGATATACAGATAAACTCCAGGAACTACGATAATGAGTAGCAACGGGATTGGCTTTCACCGACGAGAGGAGAAGGTGGGGCGAGCACAGTTAAAAGTGAAAGCGGTGCTGACTGTAGCAGCGGAGGTAAAGACCATCCACGTTTTCAAGGAAACCTATTGCATGTTTTAATTCGATGTTTGCTGCGAACTTTTTATCAGTCTAAAATACTAACATGTGGTTATACAAATGTCAAATTTTAAACTTGTAACGGTATTCTATTTTGCCGGGGTTAATTTACAACGATAGATATTGTAGAATGAAAATTAAAATAAAATTTGTTTAATTATTCCTTATAACAATAAATTAAATAGCAGCTTGTGTAGTTCCTAACCTAACCAACTAATCCCTTGCAACACTTAGTTTTTCTAGAAATTGCAATACAATAGTGCCATCTATTATTGAAAAACTAAACTTTAATAAACTACTGAATATATGGCAGAATAATTGAAAATCATATATGTCAGGGTTTAAATCTTGGCTATTCCAAACTGATTTTGGATTGTAACTATATATTTAAATAATTTTTAATTTTTTACTTTACTTATCTCTCTTATTTATATACAAAATATGTAAANATGTAAGAAATACGAGTATAATAGTGTATTAATCCGCCAAATGAAATGTGTATTTTCTTGCAACAATTGAAAATGTCATCCAAATTGAGGAAAACGAAAGACTTTTAAAATGAGGTCAATCGATAGATTACGAATGTATGGAATAGAAGATATATTAGAAGTTTGCATATGATATACAGATAAACTCAAGGAACTACGATAAGAATAGCAACGGATTGACTTTCACCGACGAAGAAAGGTGGGGCGCACAGTTAAAATTAAAGCGTGCTAGACGTACAGCGGAGGTAAAGACCATCCCGTTTTCAAGAAACTATTGCTTTTTAATCGGTGTTTGTTGCAAAACTCTTTATTAGTCTAAAATACAACATGTGTTAAAAATGTCAAATTTAAACTTGTAAGGTGTTCTATTTGCGGGGTAATTTACACGTAGATATGTCGGAAAAAATTAAAATAAATTGTTAATATTCCTTAAACAAAAATTAAATAGCACTTGTGTAGTCCTAATCTAGCAAATTAATGCAACACTTAATTTTTCTAGAAATTGCAATACAATAGTGCCATCTATTATTGAAAAACTAAACTTAAAAAAAACTATTGAAGATATGGTAAATACTGAAAACATATAGTCAGGTTAGATCTTGACTAATTTAAAACACACTACAATTGTAAGTATATTTTAAATAATTATAATTTTTAATTTTGCTCTACTTATCTCTCTTATTAATACAAATACGTGAATCTATACAATACTATTGTGATATTACACTCATTAATTGATGCTAAGATGATAAATGTGGATTTCGAAAAGTACAATTCTTGCTCGTCACCCTAACGACCCACATCATCGAAAAGGAAAAAGCGCAGTAGTGAAAACAGTAAATATGTAATCAAGATATCCAAGAAACAAATTAAAATAGGTAGCGGAAAACCAAGTGGACAACTTTTTTCAGAAAACCATACATTAGATATTATCGTAACCATTTAAAAAAGAAGTTCGGGCATAACCGGAACTGGTAATGACCTTGGAAAATTTCTAAAAATAAAGTTTTTTTTAACCATGGTAAGTTCTAAGTACGGCTACATGGAAACCTGTATCAAATCCGAGGGTGAGAACAGGGGCTTGTTGTTTATATGGTATGAATCATATCAAACGTATAAATAGGGATCATTGGCAATATTTTCAGCAGAAAATTGATGCATAAATCAGCAGTAGTTATAGTAGGCCGAATGCGAATTTAGCGGGACGTGAGAATTATAACAGATAAGCTCTATCTGTAATTAGAGGCGTTAGGAAATTTAAAAAATCCGACCGGATTGTTGTTAGATACTTGGATATGTTGCGCGAGGGGTATAAAACTTTTGGACTAGGCTCATGTAGGTACCAATCGCCAATGAGAGGGCGATCAATTAGCGAAAGAGGCCGTATCTAGAGCATAGCTTTGATTATAGATTTGGGCTAATTGGCTAAGTGTAGTTAAAAAAGCGTTAGGGATAAACTTGATAATGATTGGCAGAGTAGGTGGGATAATACCTTAAATGGGAGCGTGGACTAAGAAATTTATTCGGTAGCGTTACAACGTTTAGGGAAATGAGGGTTAATTTATCGTATCAGACGTAAATAATAACAGGTAACGGCAATTTTAAATCAATTTTATGTAGAATTGGGAGGTCAATGATTCGCTTTGTGAGTGTGGTGGGTAGATACAGCGGGCATGTCTTATTTGAATGTCCACTCACTAATGAGTGGCGGTCGCGTACGGAGGTTAGGGCATTAGCTAGGGGTTAAATTGGCCGCGGCGCGAAAAACAGATATTAGAGATAATGATCGATCGAATGTGGGAATTTTTTAATAATGTTGCCAAAAACCAGATAGGCTACGGCATGATATTTAGATAGTTAGTAGGTAGCACGCTTATAAACGAATATTTATGCCTTTAGTGGCGGAATTGGTGTTAAACTACAAATATTTAAAATTATAAATCTTTATTTAATTACTCCTTGGTTAGAATAATTAGGATTAAGTTATTATTAAGTATTAGAAAATAGGTACTGCTGTGTTTTGTTTGTTTTTAAGGTCATCTTTCACTGTTCAACTTCTGAATGTGTGAATAAGGGAGCAGCTACGCGAGAACGGCAGGCTGTCGAATTGAGGAGACGTGGAGGCTGCTTCTCGACACTCAGAAGGATAATAATAATTTGCGGCTATCATTAATAAGGTCTGGGACTTCTTCCAGATCCTCCCCAGAGTAAGGTTTTTGCCATGGTTTCCCTTACTTCCGTGCCATTGATTTTATATAAGTATATTATATATAATCAGTGTTCCTTGCGAATGCTGGGAGATAACGAAAGTCTTTCCATGGCGCATTTAATAATAACTGATAGCTGACTGATTTACAGTAGACTCGCGATTATGTGAACTAATCACATTCCACATATTTTATCATTTCTTAAAAGTAGTATTCGTATGTCGCGAGGTTACTGTATTATATTTTGTTATATAAGAATCATAGGAAATTATTAGTTAGAGTAGATTAATTTCAATTGTTCTGAACCCATATAGTACTCTAGAATAGGTAGCCTCGTGTAGTACCTTTTAGTGGAGCCGGGGTTGGATGATTGTAATACTTTAGTTTCATAAATAAAGTGTATACATAATTCCGCTTAAGCGAGGCTTTTTTTCAGGGCAAATAAGAATGCCTACTTGACTTCAAATAGTATAATTTACCATGAAGTATATATATTCTTACATTGAAAAAAATGATATTGAACTGTGGAATATTTGTTCACAATACCTAATACTGTCAAGCAAATTTGCCCAGTTGATTCATTAATAGCTTTTTATGTCTGTAGAAAGATTTTTATGGAATTAAACGCATACATTTCTCCATAAATCCCAACAAAATTTCGAGATGCTCGACACATATGGCAGAAGGTTATGTAGGTGTGCCTACACTATTTGAGATAAGTTTAAAGAAAGCACTATTGCAACAACATTACAGCTGAAATTCTTCTTTAGACAATTGTAAGTACCAGGGCTCACGTGTTAATATGCTGGCACTCAATGCCTGGAATTTACACAAATATTTAGTAAGTAGTAATTAAATTATGATTTATAAGTTAACAAATACCGCTGTGTTAAAACAGTTCTATCGACAATTTGTCCATGGTAAAACAGAAGCTACAGAAACAACAAACAAGTTGTCTTCGCTTTTCATCGAGTAGGCTTCGACTAACGCGGGCGTACTAAACATAGTGGGCCGCGATCAGCCGCATACACGGCGACATTCTGTTATTTATGTTTCTCTGGTGCAAGAACGAACCGATGCTGGCCTACGATGCGCTCCGTTTATTCAGTCCACACATGCTCGCAACAACAGCGGCCGAGTCGACGACTGAAGGCGGATTATGAATGAAACACGGCGGCTAGCTAGAAGCGTGCCCCCGATAGAGTCGACGATGCTGTACTTATTATTCAATTACGTATCGAAACTTTTCGAATTATCGTCGCTATTATTGTTATTACTTATTTACAGTTATAATAGTTCGCTTGCCATTATTACGGCTCGAATTACTCGCGTAGTGTATAGGAAATGTATACTTGCGATTTCCCGTTGTACCAAAGCAGTAGTGCATCGCAATTACGTAGTTGAAGCCATACTTTTTCTATTTGCGCTGAGTAGGTTCAAGGTCATTAGCCCTCTTATTATTCAATATTTTGCAGGTTTATGGCTTAATATACAGGCTGTCCACGATAAGGGCGCCATGCATGGGGAATTTATTTCCCAACACAAAATGATAACCAAAGTTTTATTCAAATTAACCAAATCCTATCAATTAATTCAAATATATGTTTCCTTCAACTTATCAAGTTTCGAATATTCCATTTAACTCTTTATTTTTGCTTTAACACGGCATTTTTTTGGCGAATAGCTAGAAGTGTTTTGTTCTCAAAGTAACAAAACTTCCGTTGAAATTTTACGCCAAGGAGCTATTAAGAGACCGACATATTGGGCCTTTATAGTGACAGCCAAACTCCCTTAAAGCCCTCGCAGTTATAAGATCGCTTCAGGTACTGTCTGGTACTTCAGCGGCACAATGCCTTGGAAGCGATCGTTATAATAATGACTTGATACCGGATGGATTAAAGCCATAAAGGTAATCTGGAAACAGGCTACCGATAGGTGTGGCGAGGCTGGGTCCGTGTTCTCCTTACATGGGACTGGAGCATGTTCTTCCCATTTCTTCACCTACACTCAACACCCTAATAAATCAATGGACCACTACTCCACACGAGAATAGATAGGCCTCCATAACTACCTGCTGTCAGGCACGCAAAGCCATCCATCCTCAGGCTGTCGTTCAGGACACACTAGATACTGCCTGCAGCTTTCTCGCAGTAAACTACGTCAAGTTGTAAGGCTATTAACTAACCACTGCAAGCTTAATAAACACATGCACCGCATAGGACTGACTAGCAGCCCACTCTTCCGTGCATGTTACCTAGAGGACAAGATGCCGGAGCACATCTTATGTGACTGTCCGGCGCTTGCCCAACTTAGAGGTTCCATCCTGGGGGACTTCTGGCCCAGTATGGCCAGCTTTGGCGGCACCTCCCCTGTTACACTACTCGAGTAGGCTGCGGGGCTCCGCCTTGAGAAAGTAGCACAATGGGGCCGGTCAGAATGGCCTAAGTGCACGTAGCTAGCCACCATTCCCAACCAAGAATCCAGATCTAGGGTGGAGGTGTCGGTTCATGGTACGTTGCACCTGGTGCTTAGGTTAGTTGTTCTTGATTAGGGTATCGGAGACATGGAATCTTATTTTTGGGTAAGGAGTTAAGTTCCGATATGGCAATAGCTCTTTCCCGTTCTTCCGAGCAGAGTGGTGATGTGAAAAGGAATTTAGGTACCGATCGGAATGTGTAGGTTTGCGGTAAACGGAATGTCCCAAAGAACCGTCAGAACGACGATTCACTAAGACATCTAGGAAAGGAAGAATACCGCCTGACTCGACTTCCATGGTGAATTTAATGGAACTATGTTGAATTAAGGAATGTAAGGAAATTGTTTAAGGTATCACGTCCACGTGGGGCCAGATTACAAAGGTGTCATCAACGTACCTGGACGAGCACTTCGGTTTCTGAGAATAGGATGTTAGAATTTATTGTTTAAATAACTCCATAAAAATGTTGGCAACAACAGGAGATAGAGAGGAATGGGGTTCTTCGGAAACTTGTCGTACGTAAAGAACCCGTGCGAACTGCGAAAAAGTAGAAGAACGCCAAGTCCACCAAGTCAGCTAAGTCATCCTTGGGTGGAGGCTGGAAGATAGGATTTCTCGGATTAAATAGATGGTATCGAATATAAAAACTTTGGTAAATAAGGATTTGACATCCAAACTAACAAGTAAACTCTAGGAATCTACTATCACTCCAATCAGTCTGTGAACGAAATGTCTGCAATTTTGCATAAAGGAATCACTGTTACCAGTGTAAGGTTTGAGGATCTTGGATAGGAATTTGGAGAGCAAGTAAGGAGGATTGTTTATAGTACTAACAATAAGACGTAAAAGAACATTAGGTTTGTAATGATTATTTTTGATTGAGATTGAAAATGAATCAGTCATTTCAAAAAATGTATATCCCTTTGCATATGTTTGACACTGACAGTCGTATTCAGGCGTGAAGTGCAGATATGCCATACTGAAGAGATTCCTGATTGACTTCCAAATATAGTTCTTCATCAATTTCGTTAATTTGAGTAGGTGCAGCACCGCTTAGATAGCATGTCTAAGAAAATGTACATATTACAGTACTACCTACTTTACCATTTACAATCGTCATTAAAAACTTATGCTTAATAGTTAATTGTGTTTCTTGAAAAGTGCATTAAGTTGGTTGTAACAATGAAATGTTGCTCTCAATATGCTGCTTTTCTTCTTGAATAATTGCAGTTGATTCTTTTGCACATTTAAATCGTATTGGCCGACAGTATCTTGGCAAAGAGTGTCGCTCATTCTGCCAAATTACTTTTTTTCGCCTATCATACAATACATTTGAACTGGGACAAGGGAAGTGTACAAAAATTTGTCATCGGAGTACCTTTCTCCAGAATCAGATTTTTGTTTATATCTAGAATGTCCGTTACTTCCTTCATAACCCCATTTAAATACGATAATAAAATCTGACAACTGTTCCTTATTTAGTTCAAATAAAGTTTTGTAGCAGACTTTTGTTTGAAGAAGTCGCTCTATTGTGTGCTTCATCATATTCTGAAGTTCCACTTCCGTCATAATATCAAACTTATACTACTGGGATAGCATCTTCTTTTTGCCTTCAGCACTTTATCGTAAGACGAATATATCCACATGTCTTCCATTTCCTTGTATCCGTATCCGCAGTTAATTTTTTCTCGATTAATAAAGAAAGTACTTCATCTTCTATATAAGGAAGCGGTTCTGGTTTTGAAGATAACCACGCTCACTTTCTGTTGTCCTTCAGAACGTAACCTCATCTGAGCTGCGTTGTTTAATTCTGCTGAAGGAGGTGCACGGATGGCATCGGTTTTTTTCTTCCTTATGGATCTCTCAGTCGTTGGCCTAACATTCTTTTTGACCTCTTAGTCTGTATAGAAGGCGCGGAAGCTGTGTCACAAGATCTCGCAATGGTAAGAACTCCACTTCAAGCTTCCATCAGAAGGCATTTTCTTTCAAAAAAAAACGTTCCTTACCTTGCGCACACTTTTCTAATTTCTCAAAAATCTTCGAACATATTTTTCGGGCGCGACCACTAGGTATATGAAATCACTTATCACTGACAAATATCTGGCCATATTTCTGTAAACAAACAGTTGAGATTATGATTTGTGTAAACGTGAGCAAAACATTTTGTAAGTGAAAAATATACATTATTTAAACGTAATTTTGATACTATCTGAATATAGATCCGAAAGTTAGATAAGTAAAAATGTGCTACATACCTGTATACCATTTGTAGAAAAAAACTCCCAAACTGATAATCTCTAATATGCAAATAAATGCATGAACTTATTGAAAGTTTGCATTTTTGTGCAGGTTTTTTGCAATTTCTGAATATTGTGCGGTGCTCTCCTCTGCTTGTAATGCAATATCATGAATTTTATTATTCGCAGAGGAGCAACAGTAAAGCAAATGTCTTATGATCGCGATGTAAGTCGCGCTCTATAGCGTCTGTAACACTCGTTCATTCATGTCATTTATTCACCGCGTATTATGCAGATAGAATGGCACAGATCCGCGTTAAAAATACAACAAACAACGCGGTCAAACTCAAACGAGCGGGATCGTTTGGCAAGAGAGTTACGTATAGTGTTTTAAACTATAGTACGCAAAATAAACATCATAAAAGCGTCGGCCGTTGGTTGTAGAGAACGCTGTTCGGTTGACTCATGGAACCTTATTTAGCCCGGCATTGTTTCGCCTGTTCGTTACTCTTACATGCGAAAATAGAGACTAATGGATGCAATGGTAATAAAAACGGTGTCGATGCAAATATTGACGCGTCAAATAGACTATAACCTTAGCAACTCAACGTTAAAAGTTAACCTTGAAATTTAAGAAAAGCATTCAACATTTCCATTAAACAGTTAGGAATAGGCAGTGATTATAGAAAACTAACTTGTTGGTTTAGTTTAATTTAATAAGAGATAACTTTCTGGTTATATGAATAATTGTATTATGGTTGACTATTAGACAAAAAAATAGTTAAATTCATTTTTTGTCACGCTTAGATTCAGTTAATATAACTGCAGGCTTCAAAACAGCAATATTCCCAAAATCGACTAAACCCGCAATATGTCAGTTCCCATTTATAACATCTCTTGTTGCTTTATATGTTTGTTTTGCTCATGTTAGTGAACTAAATAAGATATCATTTAATTAAGTTTATTGTAATATAACAAAGGATATTACAGGACGTCCATAAAACTAAATACAAAGTTAATAGCAATCATACTTTCAATATAACAGAAAATCGTTAATGGTTCAATTTCACAAAGAAAATGAAACAATCTTGTCCTAAAAGTAGGAAGTGAATCATCATTTTTAATTCAGTTGGTAGCGCACTATAAAACCTGAGGCAAATATAAGTAATATTTCGTTGAGTTAACAACAGTTACGCAACCATTCTGTAAGACTTTGTATGTAATTACAGCTTGTACTTGTAATGGCGTTTAGCGTATCACCCATCACAAGAAAGGAGGCATCATCGGCATAGTTAAAAGTTGACAAACTAGAATCCATCATCGGACATTTGACAGCATAGATTTCGTTGAAATACAAAATGAAAAAAAAGGGGCCCAAAATACTATTCAGGAGAACACCTTTGGTTAGTGTTATCTCCTTTGATCTAAAAGTGCGATTGTTGTTGCGAATTTCTACTGAGTGTGTTCGATGAGATATATACGAGCGTACCCATGACAGGGTCATCCATAATGCTATGGAATTAGAGCCATAGCATTCCAGTTTATACAATAACATGCGATGATCTATGCTGTCAAAGGCCCTGGACAAATCCAGCAGAAAACCACAAGCAAGTTTTCTCTGTCCAAACCCGACAATACCGCTTCAATGAATTCGAAAAGCGCTGTTTCGGTGCTTTTTACCTTTTACAAATCCGTGCCGAGACTTGTTTAACAGATTGTACTTTAGGATGAAATCTAAGAACCGGTTATGGGCTATTTTTTCGAACAACTTGGAAAAGCTAGTTAAGAGGCTAGTTAGTTAGGTCTATAGTTATTTATGTCATTAGCACAATCCTTCTTGTAGGAGCAGGGAACAACCATAGTATGTTTTAAGTTATCTGAAAGCATCCAGTAAGAAAAAGAATGATTAATATATAACAAGTGGTTCTGTAAAGGACTTCATACATTTCTTAATAAAGCGTGTGGGGATACCATCCATGCCGGACGACCTAGATCCCGCCATCCCCAATAATAGTTTGAGTTCCTCAACACATGTGGGAAAGAAGTAAAATGAGTGAGGATTTTTTTTATTTTTATCTGATCAAAATTGGGCCTAGCTAAAGACACATTTTCACCCGCAAACTAGAAGATTAAACTGATTAGTAAGTAACCCTAGGTCGTCCGCCATGGGTATCTTAGCAGAAGAGTTTTTTTCCCATATAACTGTTTATTATTTGCCACATATCCTTAGTTCTGTTCTTGGAGTTGTTTAATAAGTTAGTATAAGATAGGTATCCTGAAAGAAATATTACTGTTACAACATTAGAAAATATACATCGAAATCATAAAAGGAAGAGAAGAATAAGAATCCACCGAATAACCGACCAAAATATCATTTTAAATTTCCAGACAACGTGCACACACAGATTCTTATACTCCCAGAAAAATAGTCCACAAATAAACCTTTTTATTTATTTATTTTCACTTATCTAATTTAGCCTATTAATTCAAGCGGGTCTGGTGTTCCCTCCTAACCTCAGAGTCTACCGGGACAAGACTGCTTGAACCGAATAATATCAAGCAGTCGGGAAATACGGGTACCAAAAATCTCCCGGTATGCTTAACACGAACACGTAAATTAATACATTCATAAGGAAACCTTATACTTCGTTTTATTCTTCCTTTTATCTTTGGATAATCAAATACTAGATATTTCGACATTTTATTTTACTATTTTTACATGACACGAATAACAGTTACTCTTTGCACTTTTATACAAAGGACACAACTCAAGAGATTTAATTTATTTTGGCAGACATACACACATGTATTTACATCCACATATGTATGTGGAAATATGGATAGAAAGCTAATAATTACAAAGCAATCGCTAGCATACTTAGATAATTTTTCAACCCGACCCGATATAAAATAGTTCAAGTCGGAAATACTTGACTTTAACGAATCATGCCCCCGCATTCTGTTTTTGGAGGTATGTATTGAGTGTGAGGTTCTTTAGATAATATTTGCTAGCGAGTCTGGTATATTTCCGAGTTGCCTATGTCCTCGACAGTACGTCCTTCAAGCATCTCCCTTGAAATCCCTCAAAGCTTTGTTATTAATTCAGAGTCCTATTTTATAGCCAATCCCTGGTATAATATATATTGGGCTATTGACCTCTGTCCTAACTTCTCGTTTCTGCTTTCAAAGGTTGCTATTCCACCAGAGTACATTCATGGAGACTCCTTATTCACCATGAGGCAGTTATAATTGAGGGTGATATAATTACTCTTGAATTCCAAGATCTATTGTGCTTTATCTTTCCTTGAATCCCTTTCAACTGTAATCTTAGTTCTGCTGTATAAAGCCTCCCAGTCAGTTCTTCCAGGATTACGATAAATTCAATTGCAGTCGGGCATAAACCCATTATATTAAAATTGATTAGGCCTATAATCTGACCACCTACTCATCAGAGCGCGTGCTAATTATGGACGGTATTTCCACTAATATTTAGTTTGCTAAGCCCCCCACGTTATATCTATTACCCTCTTTCCCTTTTTGAATTTATGAAAGTAAGTTCATGCCTACATTTATTATTTTAAATTAGTTGCCATAGATAAATATTGTAGTAGAGATCGCCTCTAGGTTGTTGTTACTGCTGCCCAAGGGTCGTGTGGTGAAGCATNTGAACTGGTGGAAATATTTTGTTCACCACTAGTACTTCAAGCAAATGTGCCCAGTTGGATTCTTATAGCTTTTTATGTCTGTAGGGAAGATTTTTATGGAATTAAACGCATACATTTCTCCATAAATCCCAACAAAATTTCGAAGATGCTCGACACATATGGCAGAAGGTTATGTAGGTGTGCCTACCACTATTGGATAAGTTTAAGAAGCACTATTGCAACAAATTACAGCGAAATTCTTTTTAGACTTTTAAGTATAGGGTCACGTGTTTAATTGGACTCAATGCTGGAATTACACCAATATTTAGAAGTAGTAATTAAATTATATTTATAAGTTAACAAAGTACGTGTTTAAAAAGTTCTATCGACAATTTTGTCCATGGTTAAACAGAAGCTCAGAACAAAAAAAGTTGTTGCTTTTCATTGAGTAGGCTTCGACTACGCGGGCGTACTAACATAGTGGGCCGGTATCAGCGTCATAACGGCGACATTCTGTATTTATGTTCTCGTGGTGAAGAACGAACCGATGCGGCCTACGATGCGTCCTTTTTTCAGTCCACACATGCTCGCAACAACAAGCGGGCAAGTCGACGACTGAAGGCGTATTATGAATGAAACACGGCGGCTAGCTAGAACGTGCCCCGATAGAGTCGACGATTGCTGTACTTATTATTCAATTTGACGTATTGAAACTTTTCGAATTATCGTCGCTATTATGTTATTACTTATTTACAGTTATAATAGTTCGCTTGCCATTATTACGGCTCGAATTACTCGCGTAGTGTATAGGAAATGTATACTTGCGATTTCCCGTTGTGCACAAGCAGTAGTGCATCGCTAATTATCGTAGTTGTAGCCATATACTTTTTCTATTTGCGCTGAGTAGGTTCAGGTCATTTAGCCCTCTTATTACTTCATTATTTTGCAGGTTTATGGCTTAATATACAGGCTGTCCACGATAAAAGGGCGCCATAGCATGGGGTATCTTTAATTTCCCAAACAAATGATAACCAAAGTTTTATTTCAAATTAACCAAATCCTATCAATTATTCCATAATATATGTTTCCTTCAACTTATCAAGTTTCGAATATTCCATTTAACTCTTTATTTTTGCTTTAACACGGCATTTTTTTGGCGAATAGCTAGAAGTGTTTGTCTCAAATAACCAAACTCCGTTGAAATTTTAGCAAGGAGCATTAAGAGACGACATATTGGCCTTTATAGTGACAGCCAAACTGCCCTTAAAGCCCTCGGCAGTTATAAGATCGCTTCAGGTACTTCTGGTACTTCAGCGGCACAATGCCTTGGAAGCGATCGTTATTGATAATGACTTGATACTCGGATGGATTAAAGGCCATAAAGGTAATCTGGGAAACGAGGCTACCGATAGGTTGGCGAGGCTGGGTCGTGTTCTCCTTACATGGGACTGGAGCATGTTCTTCCCATTTCTTCACCTACACTCAACACCCTAATAAATCAATGGACCACTACTCCATCACGACAAGGATAGCTAGGCCCATAATACTGCTTGTCAGGCAGCGCACCATCCATCCTCAGGCTGTCGTTCAGGACAACTAGATACTGCCTGCAGCTTTCTCGCAGTAAACTACGTCAAGTTGTAAGGCTATTGACTAACCACTGCAAACTTAATAAACACATGCACCGCATAGAACTGACTAGCAGCCTACTCTTCCGTGCATGTTACCTAGAGGACAAGATGCCGGAGTACATCTTATGTGACTGTCCGGCGCTTGCGCCAACTTAGAGGTTCCATCCTGGGGGAGTTCTAGCCCAGTATGGCCAGCTTTGGCGGCACCTCTCCTGTTACACTGCTCGAGTAGGCTGCGGGGTTCCGCCTAGAGAAAGTAGCACAATGGGGCCGGTCAGGATTGCCTAAGTGCCCGTAGCTAGCCACCATTCCCAACCAAGAATCCAGATCTAGGCTGGAGGTGTCGGTTCATGGTACGTTGCATCTGGTGTCTAGGATAGTTATTCTTAATTAGGGTACCGGTGACATGGAATCTATCTTGGATACAGGATTAAGTCCCGATATGGTAATAGCTCTGTCCCGTTCTTCCGGGCAGGATGGTAGTGTGAAAAGGAATTTAGGTAACGATCGGAATGTATAGTTTTACGGTAAAAGGAATGTCCCAAAGAACCGTCAGAAGTCAGCTAAGTCTTCCTTGGTTGGAGGCTGGAAGATAGGATTTCTCGGATTAAATGCATAGTATCGAATATAAAAACCTTGGCAAATAAAGATTCGACATCCAAACTAACAAGTAAACTCTAGGAATCTACTATCAGTCCACTCAGTCTGTGAACAAAATATCTGGAATTTTGCATAAAGGAATCACTGTTACCAGTGTAAGGTTTGAGGATCTTGAGTAGGAATTTGGAGAGCAAGTAAGGAGGATTGTTTATGGTACTAACAATAAAGACGTAAAGAGACATTGGGGTTTGTAATGATTATTCTTGATTGAGATTAAAAATGAATCAGTCATTTCAAAAAATATATCTGTACCTCAGAGGCAAAGTATGTTAACTCCAAAATTGGCATTTTACGGTAGAGGCGTTTAAAGTTTTTGTTATGTTAAGGCTAAGATGTGACTTAACATAGTTCAAACTTTTTAATGAAACAAGACAAAAAAACAAAAAACATAGCAATGAAAGATCTTTGTATGTATATTAACTGAACATACTTAACTCGATTCGCCATATATTGACCGTAAAAAAGTTTGCCCTCTAGGTACTCAGCTCATATTCCATGCACATGTTTGACACTGACAGTCGTATTCAGGCGTGAAGTGCAGATATGCCAAACTGTAAAGATTCCTGATTGACTTCCAAATATAGTGTTCTTCATCAATTTCGTTAATTTGAGTAGGTGCAGCACCGCATAGATAGCATGTCTAAGAAGATGTACTTATTACAGTACTAGCTACTTTACCATTTACAATTGTCATTAAAAACTTATGCTTAATAGTTAATTGTGTTTCTTGGAAAGTACATTAAGTTGGCTGTAACAATGAAATTTTGCTCTCAATGTGCTGCTTTTCTTCTTGAATAATTGCAGTTGATTCTTTTGCACATTTAAATCGTATTGGCCGACAGTATCTTGTCGAAGAGTGTCGCTCATTTTGCCAAATTACTTTTTTTTTCGCCTATCATACAATACATTTGAACTGGGACAAGGGAAGTGACAAAAATTCTGTCATCGGAGTACCTTTCTCCAGAATCAGATTTTTGTTTATATCTAGAATGTCCGTTACTTCCTTCATAATCCCATTTAAATACGATAATAAAATCTGACAACTGTTCCCTATTTAGTTCAGATAAAGTTTTGTAGCAGACTTTTGTTTGAAGCAGTCGCTCTATTGTGTGCTTCCTCATACTCTGAAGTTCCACTTCCGTCATAATATCAAACTTATGCTACTGGGATAGCATCTTCTTTTTGCCTTCAGCATTTTATCGTAAGACGAATATATCCACATGTCTTCCATTTCCTTGTATCCGTATCCGCAATTAATTCTTTCTCGATTAATAAAGAAAGTACTTCATTTTCTATATAAGGAAGCGGTTCTGGTTTTGAAGATAACCACGCTCACTTTCTGTTGTCTTTCAGAACGTAACCTCATCTGAGCTGCGTTGTTTAATTCTGCTGAAGGAGGTGCACGGATGGCATCGGTTTTTTTCCTCCTTTTGGATCTCACAGTCGTTGGCCTAACATTCTTTTTGACCTCTTAGTCTGTATAGAAGGCGCGGAAGCTGTGTCACAAGATCTCGCAATGGTAAGAACTCCACTTCAGGCTTCCATCAGAAGGCATTTTCTTTCAAAAAAAAACGTTCCTTACCTTGCGCACACTTTTCTAATTTCTCAAAAATCTTCGAACATATTTTTCGGGCGCGACCACTAGGTATATGAAATCACTTATCACTTATATCTGGCCATATTTCTGTAAACAAACAGTTGAGATTATGATTTGTGTAAACGTGAGCAAAACATTTTGTAAGTGAAAAATATACATTATTTAAACGTAATTTTGATACTATCTGAATATAGATCCGAAAGTTAGATAAGTAAAAATGTGCTACATACCTGTATACCATTTGTAGAAAAAAACTCCCAAACTGATAATCTCTAATATGCAAATAAATGCATGAACTTATTGAAAGTTTGCATTTTTGTGCAGGTTTTTTGCAATTTCTGAATATTGTGCGGTGCTCTCCTCTGCTTGTAATGCAATATCATGAATTTTATTATTCGCAGAGGAGCAACAGTAAAGCAAATTCTATTATCGCGATGTAAGTCGCCTCTATAGCGTCTGTAACACTCGTTCATTCATTCATTTATTCACGCGTATTATGCAGATGAATGGCACAGATCCCGCGTTAAAAATACAACAAACAACGCGGTCAAACTCAAACGAGCGGGATCGTTTGGCAAGAGAGTTACGTATAGTGTTTTAAACTATAGTACGCAAAATAACACATCATAAAAGCGTCGGCCGTTGGTTGTAGAGAACGCTGTTCGGTTGACTCATGGGAACCTTATTTTAGCCCGGCATTGTTTCGCGTGTTCGTTACTTTACAGGCGAAAATAGAGACTAATGGATGCAATGGTAATAAAAACGGTGTCGATGCAAATATTGACGCGTCAAATAGACTATAACCTTAGCAACTCAACGTTAAAAGTTAACCTTGAAATTTAAGAAAAGCATTCAACATTTCCATTAAACAGTTAGGAATAGGCAGTGATTATAGAAAACTAACTTGTTGGTTTAGTTTAATTTAGTAAGAGATAACTTTATGGTTATATGAATAATTGTATATGGTTACTATTTAGACAAAAAATAGTTAAATTCATTTTTTGTCACGCTTAGATTCAGTTAATATAACTGCAGGCTTCAAAACAGCAATATTCTCAAAATCGACTAAACCCGCAAAATGTCAGTTCCCATTTATAACATCTCTTGTTGCTTTATATGTTTGTTTTGCTCATGTTAGTGAACTAAATAAGATATCATTTAATTAAGTTTATTGTAATATAACAAAGGATATTACAGGACGTCCATAAAACTAAATACAAAATTAATAGAAATCATACTTTCAATATAACAGAAAATCGTTAATGGTTCAATTTCACAAAGAAAATGAAACAATCTTGTCCTAAAAGTAGGAAGTGAATCATCATTTTTAATTCAGTTGGTAGCGCACTATAAAACTTGAGGCAAATATAAGTAATATTTCGTTGAGTTAACAACAGTTACGCAACCATTCTGTAAGACTTTGTATGTAATTACAGCTTGTACTTGTAATGGCGTTTAGCGTATCACCCGTCACAAGAAAGGAGGCATCATCGGCATAGTTAAAAGTTGACAAACTAGAATCCATCATCGGACATTTGACAGCATAGATTTCGTTGAAATACAAAATGAAAAAAAAGGGCCCCAAAATACTATTCAGGAGAACACCTTTGGTTAGTGTTATCTCCTTTGATCTAAAAGTGCGATTGTTGTTGCGAATTTCTACTGAGTGTGTTCGATGAGATATATACTAGCGTACCCATGACAGGGTCATCCATAATGCTATGGAATTAGAGCCATAGCATTCCAGTTTATACAATAACATGCGATGATCTATGCTGTCAAAGGCCCTGGACAAATCCAGCAGAAAACCACAAGCAAGTTTTCTCTGTTCCAAACCCGACAATACCGCTTCAATGAATTCGAAAAGCGCTGTTTCGGTGCTTTTACCTTTTACAAATCCGTGCCGAGACTTGTTTAACAGATTGTACTTTAGGATGAAATCTAAGAACCGGTTATGGGCTATTTTTTCGAACAACTTGGAAAAGCTAGTTAAGAGGCTAGTTAGTTAGGTCTATAGTTATTTATGTCATTAGCACAATCCTTCTTGTAGCAGGGAACAACCATAGTATGTTTTAAGTTATCTGGAAAGCATCCAGTAGAAAAAGAATGATTAATAATATAACAAAGTGGTTCTGTAAAGGACTTCATACATTTCTTAATAAAGCGTGTGGGGATACCATCCATGCCGGACGACCTAGATCCCGCCAATCTCCCAATAATATGTTTGAGTTCCTCAACACATGTGGGAAAGAAGTAAAATGAGTGAGGATTTTTTTTATTTTTATCTGATCAAAATTGGGCCTAGCTAAAGACACATTTTCACCCGCAAACTAGAAGATTAAACTGATTAGTAAGTAACCCTAGGTCGTCCGCCATGGGTATCTTAGCAGAAGAGTTTTTTTCCCATATAACTGTTTATTATTTGCCACATATCCTTAGTTCTGTTCTTGGAGTTGTTTAATAAGTTAGTATAAGATAGGTATCCTGAAAGAAATATTACTGTTACAACATTAGAAAATATACATCAAAATCATAAAAGGGAGAGAAGAATAAAGCCGACCGAATAACCGACCAAAATATCATTTTAAATTTCCAGACAACGTGCACACACAGATTCTTATACTCCCAGAAAAATAGTCCACAAATAAACCTTTTTATTATTTAATTTCACTTATCTAATTTAGCCTATTAATTCAAGCGGGTCTGGTGTTCCCTCCTAACCTCAGAGTCTACCGGGACAAGACTGCTTGAACCGAATAATATCAAGCAGTCGGGAAATACGGGTACCAAAATCTCCCGGTAATGCTTAACACGAAACGAGTAAGTTAATACATTCATAAGGAAACCTTATACTTCGTTTTATTCTTCCTTTTATCTTTGGATAATCAAATACTAGATATTTCGACATTTTATTTTATTACTATTTTTACATGACACGAATAACAGTTACTCTTTGCACTTTTATACAAAGGACACAACTCAAGAGATTTAATTTATTTTGGCAGACATACACACATGTATTTACATCCACATATGTATGTGGAAATATGGATAGAAAGCTAATAATTACAAAGCAATCGCTAGCATACTTAGATAATTTTTCAACCCGACCCGATATAAAATAGTTCAAGTCGGAAATACTTGACTTTTAACGAATCATGCCCCCGCATTCTGTTTTTGGAGTATGTATTGAGTTGTGAGGTTCTTTAGATAATATTCTAGCGAGTCTGGTATATTTCCGAGCTTGCCTAATGTCCTCACAGTACCTCCTTCAAGATTCTTCCCTTGAATCCCTCAAAGCTTTGTTATAATCAGTCCCTATTTATAGCAATCCCTGGTATAATTTATATCAGGGTCTATTGACCTTGTTCCTAACTTCTCGTTTCATGCTTTCAAGGTTGCTATTCCACCAGAGTACATTCATGGAGACTCCCTTATTCACCATGAGGCAGTTATAATTGAAGGCTGATATAATTACGTCTTGAATTCCAGATCTATTGTGTTCTTTATCTTTCCTTGAATCCCTTTCAGACTGTAATCTAGTTCTGCTGTATAAGCCTCCCAGTCAGTTCTTCAGGGATTACGATAAATTTCAATTGCAGTCGCATAACCCATTATATTAAAATTGATAGGCCTATAATCTGACCAGCCTACTCATCAGAGCGCGTGCTAATTATGGACGTTATTTCCACTATATTTAGTTGCTAACGTTATATCTATTACCTCTTTCCTTTTTGAATTATATAAGTAAGTTCACTGCCTACATTTAGTATGTTTAAATTAGTTGCCATAATAAATTGTAGTAGAGATTCGCCTCTAGGGTTGTTGTTACTGCTGCCCCAGGGTCGTGTGGTGAGCATTTGCATTACAACCGATGATGAGTTGGCGATTCCACTTCTTGGGTTGGTGGTAGATCGGGGTCATCATAAGGAAAATATACCGATCAGATAATTAAATCCCTCGACATATTCCTATCCCCCGACTTAGTTTGACTGCGATCAAGTCTCTGAAACAGAAGTTGGTTAAAGGCAGTATACATACTTTAAGATTTTTGTTATGTGGAACACTTCACGATTTTGCGTGTTTTGAGCAGGATTGCGCAGATATTGTAGTAGTTATGTTTGAATGTCCATAGTAATGTGCTTTTAGACACGATCCAAGTAAAGCAAACATTAATGAGTGCTTTAATATATTTTTAAGTCAAAACTTTTTATATTATATATAAAGCTGCTTCCGACAAAAATATTAGCTGAATCTATGCAAGGACCAATTTCACTTTCATCTTCGAAAGGTAGTTGTACGGAATCGAGTTAACAAAATATTGATATAAGTTTTAAGACGATAAACCCTTTTTGTAGTCACCAATTTGGATCGCTGTGTATAACACTTCAACCAAGATTTATTTGCCTTTCACATTTTACCGGATGAATTAATGTATTGCTGTGGACGGACATCCTGTTTTCGCGAGAGTTTTTTTTTTTAAGTTGCATAGATTTTGTCAGTGTTACTCCTTCAGCCTTTGTCAATGTTTCGAGAGAATTTTCACAGATGTAGATTTAATTTTTATATAAGTTAATTGTTTGATTTATTTAATTTAGTGTTCAGTTTTTTTTTATATTAATTTCATTCAATTTAAATGTCTAGCATTCGCTAGTTTGCTTCAATGTTTATTCTAGTTCATTTTTGTCGGTGATTTGTGCGGCTGCGTTGCACGTAGTCGAAGAGTAGGATTTTTGTATGTATGATCGTGTAGGAAATAGGTTCGAGAGTTCTTGTCGACTGTTATCGTGAGTACATGTTTTTTAAATTGTTGCTGCCATTTTGTTAATACTTTTGTTATCGTAATTTGATTCGCTCAATTTGAATATATTTCGTCCATCAAGGAATTCGCTTAATAATAATTGTTATTATATTGGTGTGTGCACACTATAGGTATAAGATCATTTATTATTTTATGTGCAGGAAGATATATTTCAGTTTAGTTTTTTTATTATAGTTCATAGAATTAATTTTTCTGTTTTCTAATTTACTGTTTCATTTTAATTTTTAATCACCTCGGGTTGGGTGAATAGAAGCATTGTGCTTGCATTTAAATTTTTCTTTTGTAAATTTACTTGAATTTGTCCACGCTTAATTTAGTTTGTTTTATTTTGAAACCACGTGGATTGTTTAAAAAAAAAAGAATTATCTTCCTGAACTAATTAATCTTTTGCTTTGATATAGGATTTAGCATGGTCCTATTGTAAATTTAGAATCACGTGCAGTTTTAATTTTAAGCCAGAACCCTCTGTTCACGTTTTTTTTTCTGCAGATTGTAATTAACTTTTTTTTTTAAAATAATAAATTTTTGATTTTACTTAGCATCTTTGGATTTAAAATTATGTTCTTTTATTTTTTAATTAAACCTTTTCATTTTTTTTTGGGGTAATTTAGAAAGTCAGATTTCTTTCACCCACAATTTACTTTTCGTGATTAGATTCATGTTTTAATTCGCGAGGGTAACTCTTAATTGTTCTTTTGCGCCCTTTTAATGTTTTATCCTTTGAGCTAGCTAATTTAATTTTCTTTTTCCTTGTTAATTTCATTTTGCATTTTCAAAATCAATCAGTTCACAGCAGTATGTAATATCAAAACCATAACACAACACAAAAGAAAAAATACAATTAATGTTTGGCTTTAGATTAAATTATTAATATTTTTAATTTAATCTCGGCACCTAACAGAAAAATATTTAAACTTTATAGTCAAACCTGCAGCTACTTTCCAGCTAAAGTCATCTAACAATATCGATCTTAGTGAGTAAGAAAGCAATTAGTATTTCATTACAATGTCGTTAGCACACAACACTCCTCACGGCATCCAAATACACATTTGGCCCACCGACGCACGCCCACGCAATATTAATCGATAGTAATCACCCAAGGTACATACACCTAATAAGTTATTGCCCTGTAAACTAATCGGAACCGTGTTCATTTCTTCTTTATTATCATTATTATTTTGATCGCCAGTCAGCCGCCCCTCATTAGCATTCCGGTCAAGTCACACCGCAGTTGGAATCACGTGTAAAACTACTTCCTGAAATGGACAGTTCAATGGTACCAGACTCTTTGATGTCTCGAATCGAAAAAAGGGCGACAACTTAATTCACTATGCATCGGAACAACATCTTGACACCGCCCGTATACATGAGTGAAAGAAAATAGAGGTAACTTTAATAACCTAGTGAATATGCTGGTTCTACAGTTAAGTGTCCTCTTTCAAATTGCTGTGAGGGTTGAATGAAAAATAGATAATCGCTACTGAGCCGGGAACCTAAACAAAAAAAGAATTCGTTAAAACTACAACTACAGTAGAATAAAACAATCTTACATTGAAATCTAGAAAGAAAAAAAAAAACACTGCTGTGGTACACACCCCGTTTTTCGCGAGAGTATTTTAAGTTGCATAGATTTTGTCTTTGTTACTCCGTTCAGCAATTTTTCAATTTACCGAGAGAATTTTCACAATAATGTTTAGTTTGTATAATTTTAGGTAATGAGTTCATTGTATGATTTATTTATTTAGTGTTAAGTTTTTTTTAAATTAATTTCATTCATTAAGATGTCTATTGTTTGCTCATGTTGTTTAACGGCTAACGTTTAAATCTAGTAGAGATTTTGTGCGTTTGCGTTGTACGTTGTTGTAGTTTTGTCAGGCAGTTCCTTGGTTGACTTTAACGTGAGTAGAGGTATTTTTAAATCTTTGCTGCCATTTTGTAATTCTTGAGATTTTGAGATTTGATTCCTGTGAAAATTTTGTCCATCAAGGAATTCGCATTATAATAATTGTTAATATATTGATGCGTGCACATTATAGATATAAGATCATTTATTATTTTTGTTCGAGAAGATATATTTTCAGTTTAATTTTTCTCATTATAGTTTAAAGAGTTAATTTTTCCGTTTTTCTATTTTGTTGTTTCGTTTTTAATTATCAATCACCTCGTTTGGATGAGTAGAAGCATTGTGCTTGCATTTAGTTTTTCATTCTTGTTATTTACTAGAAATTGTCCACGCTTAATTTAGTTTGTTTTAATTTGAAACCACGTGGATTAAAATTGAAATATTTAGGATTATCTTCCTGAACAATCTAAACATTTGCTTTGTATAGGAAACAGCATTGTCCTATTGTAATTTAGAATCACGTGCAGTTTTTAATTTAGGCCAGAACCTTCAGTTCACGGTTGTTTCTGCACAAATTGTAATAACCTTTTTTTGAATAAATTTGATTGCATCTTTGGGTTAAAAATTCTGTTCTTTTATTTTAAATTAAACCTTTTCAATTTTTCGGGTTTTAAAAGGAAGTCAGATTTCTTTCACTCACATTTTACTTTTCGTGGTTAGATTCAAGTTTTAATACGCGAGAGTAACTCTGAGCTTAATTGTTCTTTTGCGCCCTTTTAAAAATTTTATCCATTGAGCTAGCTAATTTAATTTTTATTTTTCTTTGTCATCTTTAAAATTCATTTTGCATTTTCAATTCAGTCAGTACACAGCAATACGTTATTGGAATATACAATCTTTGAAACTTTATATTATTAGCATTGTGTCTACATTCCTTGATAATAATGTTTCTGGAGATGATTTAATTCCATCGTTTTTATTAAGGGGTGCTAGAATAGTTAGCGCTAAATCGTTAGCAATTATCATTAATCTATCAATTCAAACGTCGGCTTTTCCCAAATTATGGCAACGACCGGAATATCTTAGATACATATTTAAGAAAAGGTACAAAAGTTGAGGTGAATAACTATCGAGCCATCTCCATTTTATCCAATTTTGATAAATTTATGAGAATTTTTTATTTAGCCATCTATATGGGCATTGTAAGACTTTTATGTCACCTTCGTAGGTGATCAACAATTAGCAATTTGGTTAATATCTCGCAGTAAAGAGCGCTTTTGATAGTACTAATCACGGCATTTTGGTTGAGAAATTATGCTGCTTTGGCCTTACTACTTCTTTGCTACAACAGAAGGTATTTCAGTAATAGAAGTCAAAACAATTGTATACATTATATAACGGTTTCAAGTCTTATGAATTCTTTCCATCTTCAGGTGTTCCACAGGGATCTAATCTATTGCTTTTGTCTTATACATCAACGATTTGCTGCAGGGCTTCTCTGGTCCAGTTCTTGTTTATGCTGACGACATCAAAATTTAAACTTCTATTGCTAACTTGGGTTTTAAGTTCACAAAGCAACATCGATTATATGGCTGATTAGTGTTCTAAACAAAATTTAAAGTAAATATTAATAAATGCTGCTTCGTCTCATATATACACTCGAAATATTAATTCAATTCCAACGCGCACTTGTTTAGCAATGTTGTATTGCAACAGAACTTAGTGTACTGTTTCACCATTCAATGAGCTTTAACCCACACATCGCTAACTTTTGCTTGTCAGTATTGGTACGATCCTAGAATCGTACATGCCACTCATCAGTGAGTGGGCATTCAAATAAAATATGTCCCGTTGTATCTACCACACCACACTCACAATGCGAATCATTAACCCTCCCAATTCTGCATACACTACCGGCCATTGAAGTTTAGCACTACTATAATTTTTTTTTAAATTCATTTTCTTTTTTTTCAATATTTAATACTTTTAACATTATTGTAAAAATTTCTACAATAAAATAAGCCTAACAACAAAGAATTTAAGACGGAAATCATCATTAGAATAAGCCTATTAACGAGAAAATTTAATTTAATCTAATCACAAGGTAATAAAATCATTACAAACGATATTTAAAGGAATTATGAAATCAACATGCTTTAATGTGACAGTACATAGATGATTAAACCTAATCCCACTTTACTTAATAGAACACTAAGGCATGCATTATCGAATCGATCTTAAATCTACAAAACATGATAGTTATTTGTTCTGACAATAGTATTTGAATAATTTTGGTGATATTTTGTTATTTAGTGACGACTAAAAAAAAATAAATATTACACTACTCAATTAGCACAAGATTTTTGTTTTGGTTTCAAAATGTCGCTAGAATACAATGTTGCCTTCATTATTCTATCAAGCAATTATACAGATGAAACTTACCATATGCAAATGATAGTCCATCAAGCAAGTCAGCACTTACAACAACACCTTATTCCAGTACTGTTTACGTAAATTAAACAATTTTAACCGTTAACTCAAAACCAAACATTTCTCCGTCAAAATAACCCTACCAGCACATAAACTTCAGTTATAATCCTAAGTGTTCTATTTCAATTTCTGCACAATGTTAAATAAAACACTGTTTACCTTCTTTTCAGCATCGAAGCGTACGTATAAATATTTGGAATAGTAGGGCAATAAATATACCCACTTATAGTTTTGATTGGACCATTCATTCGTGAGGTAATTCGCCATTTTCCTAAATCCCACATTCGTCATTTCGCCATTAGATTATCTAAGTCTGATATTGCACATTTTTTCGCGTGAATGATTCTACCGAGTGAATTAAATAAGATAAAAGCTCTCAATTTGAAGAATGAATGGGTTCAAAGTTAATACAGAATCATATCTTTTTGGTTTGTAGGACGGACATCGGCCCATTCATAGAAATTATTGCCCCTCTTAGATATAAATAGACACATGAATGTAGATATCGTTCATTATCTTGTTTACTCCAAAGATATTACTTAGACTAATGTTGATTCCATTTTATCAGAGATTAAACAGACAAGATGAAAATCCGATATTTTTCGCGCAGAATAGCCAAAACTACAGGGAAGGATATTAAATTAGTAAGTAATTTTGAAACGCCCCGAGCCATTTTCTAATTAAATCTAAGATAAACAATCGTCTGGTAATTAAATTGGAATTGTCAACGTTATTAGTGTGTTTACATTCCTATTTAAATGGGCGATAAAAATAGAATGAGCCTAGTAACTAAAAAATCTGGTTCATTCAATGTTACATGTGTTTGTATATTCATTACAGCACGTACTAATAATGCAAGATGTACAAAATACGCGGCCCTGTTTATAATTGCTGTCGAAATAACGGACTGCTAATTTTCAGCGTATAGTTTCTCGGAAAGTGTTTATATAATGATATGCAAGTATTGTATACATAGATACATCTAATATGTTCAAGTTCAAGTACTAAATCTTATAGACACGCACACAGTTTACATTACTATAATATAAACTATAATCTCTGAAACAATTATTATTTAGCCATTTGCTACCGAGAAGATTAGTCATTAGTTTATATAAACCGATATTATATCTGTTTCTTATATCATTAAAATAATAGGGTTGTCCAAGGTGGTAAATTTTTGTTTAATGAATCAACGGTTCTAACGATTTCTGTATTAGAAAAAAAAACTATTATAACATCTTGGTATATTTGATTTACATAAATATTGAAAGAGCAGTTGGAATTATATTGTACTAGGTGTCCCGCCGCAGACTGGGTCTTTGATTACAGCTCTGTTTTTGATTTTAGGAAAATTAAAAGATATTTTCCTTAACAAAAGTTTTACAGAATTAAATGCTGCATAACCTAAAAATATTTTTGACTATGCAGGTTGTTCCAAAAGTAGGAAAACGCTTACTGATTCCGTTATTTTAAATGGAACACGCTATATTATTCTGTTTTTAAAATCTACGTGGAAAAATAACATCATTTTATATAAGCAACTATACTAACATTGTTATTTACGCCTTTGTAAAAAATGACTATGCTGCAAGCTTTCGGTAAAGGCGGCGTAGTTTATATATGCATTTGTTTTAGATATTCATATTTCAAGTACCATACACACAAACTTAGCTTGATACAACAATTAAACTAAAACCAATATAATTGCATACAGGTGTCCACTATAATCCTGATCATTTGATTAACTTTAGCCTACAATAACTTGATTTTTTAAATAGCACTCTATATCTTTGCTTATATGAAAATTTAACATAAGCAAAGATTAAGATTAAATAAGGTTTCGTGTAAGGGTTGATTTAACAGTTAAATCAACCTTACATAAATCAATGTTAATGCATACTAAACATTTATGATACCTCATGCAGAATTTTGTAGGTAACTAATGATTTTAAATAAATCTAATGCATTTTTCATTAATTATGTCGTGTTTTAGTAAACTTCTCACAGGAAAAATCGGACACCAGCAATCGTGAATTTTAAAATTCTGGGTGTAAATGCAGCTTTCAGACGATATATGCACTTATCAAACGCATAAATCACTTTTTTGTGTATTATTGCGATCAAAGGTAAAGACTAAAAATTTAAACAGAAATAAAAATATATAGAGAAAAAAGTTTATACATTAAAATAAACAATTGGAATTTCGGTGGCGGGTGTTCCTTAGACAATACCGAATACGGAAATATTAAGCAAAAAAAAATACATAACAAAATAAAAGGCCTCTTGAGTAGACGGCACCATTTAGAATACACATATATGTATTTAACTTGTTTGAATGTTATGTAGAATAATTATTTTTTTAAGAAAACATATGGCGATGGGATTTTAAAAATATATTAGCTATTACTACGATATTAGTTACTTAGTTGGTTTATGACTCGCGAATAATTGCTTTAGCAATAGATAATATGTCAATCAAGCTTCCTGAGTTTTTGAAAAATGTGATTTCACATTGATTAATACACTATTATTGATATATTCATATATTGTTGTTGTAGTATCTTAAATTTGTATTACTACAAAATATTTTCTATGTTTTAAAAAATTACAAAACAGTTTTAAGATTATTTATAACATTTTTATAGCAATTAATTTCGCCAAAGAAAATTATTTATTTATTAACCCTCCGTTATTGTATTTTCAAGAAATAGGTATATCTTAACTATCGCCTGTGTAATCCAATGTCGTTCTATTTATTCAAATATAGCTAAACAGTTAGTGACTTAACACGCTCAGCAGTAGCAACGAAAAGTATTAAATATATCAAATTCAAAAATAAATATTTTAGCCTAACTGAGATTGACGAACAAATGGCTTCTTACAATGTTTTTATGTATTATAAATCCAGTAATATTTTAAATAATTTTAATAAACCTGCCCTTTTGAAAGAGACCCAGTTTGGCCATATCTCAAGAAAATATATATCAACGACGTCAGATTACACAGGCGATAAGCTAAAATATATTTCCTGACAAAAAATAAAACGGAGGTTCATAAAATAATAATTTCTTCGAACTTAATTGCTTTATTTAAGAATTTTATAAATAATCTTAACCTGGTTTGGTATTTTTTTTATAGATAGTAGGAAAATTTATAGTAATACAATATTTAAGATATTAAGCAACAATAGTAATTAATACATCAATAATAGTGTAGTCAAGAAATCTGTGAAAATCAAATTATTCCAAAACTGAGGAGGCTGACTGACATATTGTCTATGCTAAAAAACTAATACTCGCCAGCATAAATCGAAGTTAAGTAACTAATATAAAGCAGCACTAACAGTAACATAATATTAAATAATAAAATCCCATCACCACATGTTTTCTTAAAAGAATTAATCTCTACATAAATCAACAAGTTAAATACATATATATTTCTAAATGAAGCCGTCTATTCAAGAGTTCTTTTTGTTGTTATATATTTTTTTTTCATTGGTATTTCTAAAGGAAACGCCGCCACCGAAACTCCGATTTGGTTATTCCATATATTTATTTTTCTGTTTAAATTTCTAGTCGTTACCTTTGATCGCAGTAATATACATAATTAAGTGATTTATGGCTGTGATAAGTGAATACAGCCTCCGAAAGTTGCATTTACAATCAAGAAATTTTAAAATTCTGAATTGCTGGTGTCCCGATTTTTCTTGTGAGAAGTGTATATAAGCTTTATATAATTGAATAAAGCCTCCAATCAGGAAATATGTGTTAGTATCAGATAATAAAATATAAAATTAACGACATAATTTTTGAAAAAGAATGATATTTAATGATAATTAGCAGAAATAATACCTATTTTTAATAGGAGAGTCCATGACAATTATTTCGCCAGCATAATAGTTAAACGTCAAATCTGTCAGCAAATAATTTTGTATGAATACTTTGCCCCCTCTTACATGTCAGTGATTATCTATTTTATTATATATTTACTTAATTATTAAATAGTATGTATTTTATTCAGAAACCATTAAATTAAACCTAATTGTTTGTCTTTTATTTATAATAAAGAACAAATGAACATTAAACCACAACGAAATACAGCATTTTGAATTATCAAAACTTATAGCAGATGTACAAAAAAATATGTATATGTTGTGTTTCATTTAAAATAATTCCTACTTTTAGGAATACCCTGTATGATCAAAAATATTTTTAAGTTATGCAGCATTAAATTCTGTAAAACTTTTGTAGAAAACACTTTTTCTTAAATAGAGCTGTAATAAAAGACCCAGTCTTGAATGAGACATCCTCTATACTTACAGATGGGCGAGTCAACAATACCTGGCAATAATGAAGCATTATTATTGGGCATGTGTTCTGGCAATTTACCTGACATCAATCGCATAGAGAATTTGTAGTCTATCTTCAAGACGATGTTCAGAAAGATGGATTGCATAGCCAAAGTCAAAATGATAGCGTGGGTCATTTGACAGATTGTACCGTAATACCAAAATCCGCAACGATTGAAGATCATTGGTCAAAAGTATGCCTAAGTGCATTTAGAAGGTGCTGCAAATCAAGGGTTAAAAGGTGCTGCAAATCAAGGGTTAGAAGGTGCTGCAAATCAAGGGTGGGCACATTAAATATTAATGGTTTCCATTTTGCGACTGTAATTTTGTAGGAATAAAATACATTTTCAAGCGGAAAATTATCGTGTTCATTAATTTGCACAAGGATGTATATTGGTGTTGTTCTAAAGTGCAAGAGCTTTACTGCCAGCTGAAAGAAGGTTTTTAGCATAATATAAATAATAAATACGAGCGGGTTCAATATTGAACAATATAGGAAATTGCTATGGAAGTACATAGCAATTTCCATACAAATTTCTACATAATCTTAGCAGTTGAACTTCGAAGAATACTAAATCCTCCGTATCAAGTACAATTCCTTACAAATAAACTAACAGTACACAAAAATTAAGCTTAAATAATATCTATTGCAGAAAGAGAGGTGTACCCTCAAACGTTTCAAGTTTCACATAAAAAACGTTGTAAGTATATTCACTCTAGATATTTAAAACTAGTGCCACGAATTGGAGCTGATTTTATCTGAGAGCGGTTTTGGATATAGCGATTAATTACCTTCAAAAAAAAAAACCATAATCGGTTTTGAAACGGACTTCAAAAATTGGTTTTTAAAATCTGTTTTGAAACCGTAACAAATTTTTGCATTGTGACATATGGCAGTATTCAACATTCATATACTTGTTATGCAATTTAGAGAGGTTTAACTGTAAAGTCGTAAATTATTTAATAATTTATGTCGTTTTCAGAGATAATCGCGGATAATGTCTAAACTTTTGAAGTAGGTATTTATTTGAAAAAAAAATGCATATTGTTAATACGCAATAAATACGTATTCTATCTTAACTCTACGTATACTATCTTGACATACACCTAATGTTGTTGATATTATGTTTTTAATAAATCTTGTACCTAATCTAAATAAATTACCAATAGACGGAATAAACGATTCTTTGTTCTTATACTAATTTAGGCGTCTTTCAGACGAGGCGATTAGTTGATTTCACTAGTTGAACGGACGATTGTCAAGGAACATACTGATATGGACCGTTTCACACGGAGTCCGTATGAAAGCGTTCAGGCGGTTCCCAATCTTTTGCTATATCAGTATGCTCCTTGACAACCGTCCGTTCAACTAGTGGAATCAACTAATCGCCTCGTCTGAAAGAGGCCTTACTCTCATTGAAGAAATAGCATATGATATTATATTACGTAGGTATATAACATTTTTGTTTCATATTATTTTAGCTTCTTAAATACAGGAACTTGAGTTGTAGTTGTTGTTCACTAGCAATGTTACATTGATGTAATTCAACATTGACTTCATTTAATACTTTCCACAATCAAGTAAAAAATTCGGGTCGATCTAAAAACGGTTTACTATTAAGATTACTTAAAGGAAACACTCTATTAACCTACAGTAGCTACAGTACAGTAAAGTTTAAAAACCGTGTCAAAAATTTAAATAAATAAATCTTTTCTCTTAATGCTGTAATTTTTTTTAATAAAAATAAAAAATAAATGAAAACTGTGGTCTATAACTTTTACGAAAATATTTTTTATTGGTAATATACAAATATAAATATAATAATAATCTAATCAATCAATATTATGTATGACAGAGTAATTTATTCAGAACGCACCATTCTGTCATACACAACATTGATTGATTAGATTTCAAATCCTTTACAGCTTCAAAATGCTTTCTATTGTTAACAAATAAATAGTATGTTATGTAAAACAAAAATAAATTTAACATAAGATACTTGTTATATTTGACATATCTATTTACAACCTGCTTTTGTTTATTTATTTGACAATACAAAAAACACTTGATCCTAGAATTAGCTTTTTTTATGGTAACGCACCTTCATTAATGTATTTCAACAGATTTTACTCTATAGTTTTGTCCCGTAACTATTTTTTTTTTTTCAAGATCTACTTTTCTAATAAATACATAAAATTTATTTATCAATTTGTCATTTTACATAATTTTTATTTTTTAAATTCATTTATTTGGAATAAGTTTTTGAAAAGTTATTTATACTCTAAATTATATACATATACTTATATAGTTTGTCCATAGATATAACGATTTGACTAATGATGTTTACCGGGGATTATCCACTACTGCTGCGGCAGGTATCGACAATGAAAAATGAGGTATTGAACCGCATTAGGAGAAACTGGACTTCATAGTATTTAAGTTAAGTTTAATGTAAAACATGTATATATTTACCTTAAAAGTGTAAGTATACAGGTGTCGCACAACGAACGTCAGCGATGTATACAGGGTGACAGAAAAAACTACATACAATGCATAGTACTACGAGATAGAAGAACGAAAAATGACAAAAAAAAGTTCCTATACACTAATATCCCATTGCTTTGTTTTTCAAATTACAAACTGTTTTTTATATTGTTCTTGTATTTTAGTATTACCTAGGAAATAAAACATATTTTAAAGTAGGGTGTGATCTCATGAAACAAAACATTTGGTAAATGTCAAACCAATATTAGCATAGTGTTTTGAAAGTTTTATTTCAAAATAGTGCACTATACTTTCGTAGAATACAAGGACATGATCATGTGTTACGGCGAAGCTCGTTCAAATTCTTCGAAGCTCGTTCAAATTCTTCGAAGCTCAACGGACATTTATTGACGTACACAGGCGTTTGGAAGAAGATGGTTGCTTTAAAAAACCAAAATTTGATTCTGGGAGTTAACAGAACTCGTCGTATTGTTGCAAACGAAGAAGCTATTTTGCAAATAGTAGAAGACAATCCTAGAATAAGCACCAGAAGAATAAGTGTAGCTGTACCGAATGTCAATCGTGAATCTGCTAGGGAAGTCCTCAAAGAACAACTTATTCACTCATTTCATTTCCCTAATGGAAAATCGCCTATTGGACAGGATTTCCTACAGGGTTTACAATATTGGGAGTGGTTGCAAAATAAAGGGCAAAACTTTCTGTCATTAATTTTGTTTACCGATGAAGCAGGTTTTAGTCGCGACAGCATTTTGAATATTCACAATATGCATTATTGAAGCGATGAAAACCCTCATCAGAACGTAAAACAGAATCACCAGTATGCGTTTTCCATTAATGTGTGGGCATATATAATCGACAATTATCTAATTGGTCCATTTCGAATGCCCAGACGATTGACAGACGAACCCTATTGAATTTTTTTGGAAAATTAACTGAATACTTTATTAGAAGATGTTCCATTGAATATTATAAGAAGAACGTAACTACATGCATGACGGCGCGCCAACTCACTATTCTAGGACAGTAAGGAAAGTTCTGCAAAGAAAATTTGGAAGTATGTGGATTGGTCATGAGGAACCTATACCATGGCCAGCTCGTAGTCCCGATCTCAATTCCCTCGATTTTTCATTTTGGGGATTTATGAAAAGTGAAGTGTATGGCGCAGAACTAAATAGTGGAGAACAATTATGGAACAGAATTGCGGAGTCTGCTGACAGATTTCGTAATAATGCTAACACATTGCCGTCAGTCATCAACACGAAGATTGTTAATGTGAATTCAGGAACAAGGTCACCAATTTGAACACCTTATGCAGAACTAGTATGTATCTTACTTTTTTGAATGTTTTCTTGTTTAATAAAAGCCTTTTAACTTCAACAACTTGTAACTTGAAAACAAAAAGCAATCAGACATTAGTGTATAGGAACTTTTTTTGTTATTTCTTGGTCCTCTACCCCATGTTGCTATGCATTGTAGTTTTTTCTATGTCACCCTGTATATGGAAAACTATTCACCAGAAAAAATTGAAAATTTTAAATTTTAAACCTTACCTTCCTCAGTATTAGGAACAACCTGATCACGTAAATGATCGAAATATCTCTATCCAGTTAGTGTACCATGAATGAAAAAAGGATCATAATAGGGTTCCTGAAAATACCAGTCCAAACATTTAATTTTTGCAGATGTTGTGTATGCGTTTCTAGCATCCATTGAGGGTAATCCATTGACCAATGTCGACAATTACGGCGATTAACGGTACCATTCAAACAAAATGTAGCCTCTTCGAAAAACTGCAAATTGTATGTAAAACATTGGTCATTATTACAAATCTCCCTCATTCTTTCGCAAAATGCTATTTTGCGGTCAGGATTCATGTCCAATAATTCTTGCACTAGTTGTGCTTTGTATGGATAATATTTCTCGCGGATCAATATTCTGGCTACTGATCGGCGGCTTATATCATAGTACAGTGCGAGGGATGTAGTAGAAGTTTCTGGAAATTTATCTAATGCTATAGTAATGTCTTGAGCAATAACTTCATTAGTCGCGACTTTTGGTCATCCACTTTTCAGCAAATTTCTAACATTTCGGTTTAAATTAAACCTTCTCAAAATTTTACTAACGACAGATGAAGTATTAATGGATGCCGATCTCGATGCAAATTATTAAACAAATCGCATATTTCTGCATGCCCTCTAAACGCGTTACCAAACCCAATTATCATTAGAATTTCAATACATTCTTTTTCAGTTAATTGAGCCATTATTAAAATTTGAACATTTCCAAAAATTAACTCTGACAGCTTAAGTCAAGTATTGAATTTTAATTCCAGTGAATAACTAAACATGAAAATGAATTTAAAAAAAAATATCAAATGTAGTTGTCGCTATTAAACATGAGGGTACTAAACCCTTAATACTGTACTCCTAAAACAGGGTTCTATTGAAATTCATAAAAATACACAGGGTGTTTCATTTAAAATAAAAAAAAAAGGTAACATCATTTCCGGCTAAACCGGAAGTCTGATTCGGATATAAATAAAGGACGGACAAACTCGTTCGGAGAAGCGGGGAAGCGGAAAACTCAGTGGCGTTGCCTACACGCAGTCTATGCCTAGGAACTTGCATATGTATCTGCATACATATGTACCTACATAGTTTTACGAAGTCAGTAGAGAATATTATCTAAGGTTCTGTATTCACATGTAAGAGAACTTCATATTTACAAAGGAAAATCTAGAGAGTATTATGTGGTTGCAAATTTTAAAAACTTATTAAATTACAATGAAAAGTGACAATAATTAACATAATTTAGTGAAAAAGCTTCCCCTTTTTTTGGCCTAATTGCATCAATATTTTGAATAGAAGTCTTGAGGTGGGGGCGTTGATTGGATTTATTAAGATTTAATACATTTTAGGGCCAATTCTGTAACAAAACTGTTAAAATTAAAGGATATGTTATTTTTTAACAGAGGGCTAATCGTATTTCGCTATTCTGTAAAGAAAAGCCCGTTAAATATTAACAGATATGCTGTTAATTTTGTTTAAAACCTCTAAATTTTAAACCCCTACCTAAGAAGTAGCCTTAAAAACTAACAGTAAAAATGGCGAAACATATTTGACGGTCTGTTTCATATTATGATTGGCGAAGAAATAAATAACGCTAGACGGAGGTAAGATTAATAATATAATATTACTAAATAAATGATAAAAACTTGTTTTAGGAACAGATATCGCAGAATTCAGCGAAGTATTAGAGATTTGTCAAATCCTTATGAATTGCCAGAAAAAATTTTTATCAAATTATTTCGATTGGACAAACATGCTTCTAGAGAATTAGTCAATGAACTGAGTAATTTTATGGAAGCAGAAACTAGAGCAACACATATACCTAAACACATAAGGGTGCTGGCAACTTTACATTTCTTGGGGCATGGTAGTTACCAGTGTGGTGTGGGTAGTTCTTATTCATTTGCTTTATCTCAACCATCAGTAAGTCGTTGTATTAGAGAAGTGACAGACCTAATGATAACAAATTTATTAAACCAATGGATTAAGTTTCCAAACACAAGGAATGAGTTTAATGCACTCAAACAGGATTTTACAGAAGAATTCCCATTATTCAGAAATTTAGTAGGTGTAATAGATGGTACGCAAATTCAAATAATTGCCCCTCCACAACATCATCAAATTTATCCTGCTGCACCTTATTACTGTCGCAAAGGGTATTATAGCATAAATACACAGATTATATGTGATGCACAAAAAAAAATTTTGAATATGAATGCAAGGTTTCCGGGATCTGTACATGATAGTGCTATTTGGACAAGTTCTACTGTTAGGAATATATTAAATAATCAATTTGCAGCAGGTCAGGAAAACTATTTATTTGGTGATAGTGGATATCCATTGGAACCATGGTTACTCACACCATTCAATAATCCACAAGAAGGAGAACCAGAAGCTCGCTTTAACAATCATCTTTCTATGGCCAGAATAAAAGTTGAGCATACCATAGGCATTCTGAAGTCACGTTTCGTTGCTTACTAGGACATAGAGCACTACATTACAACCCTAAAAGGGCTGCAAAAATTATTTATTCATGTGGAATACTCCACAATATAGCTAGCCACTTTAATGTTGAATTGCCTGAGGACAAAATATCATTCCAGACCAACAAGATGTCAATATAGCAGACAACAATAATTGGTTTGCAATGGGTAGTGAAATCAGGAACAACATATTGCAAGAGAACTTTTTGAATTAATGTTTTTATATTTCATTAGTATAAAAAAAATTATGCAATTTCTGCTTTTTTATTATTGAACATTAAAACTCAAAACATATTCTACATATTTTAAAATAATTAGCACAATAAATAACATCTTTGGTATAAAACAATATATATATTATTAAATAAATATAAAAAATAAATCACACTCTGCTTGTTTAAATTAATAAAAAATAAATATATGTATATTTTCTATGTGTTCAACTTAATAATAAAAAACCAAAGTAAAATATTTCTACATATTAAATTAAATAATGAAAAATATCGTATTCTCTCCGTTTTAAATAAATCAAAAAAAAAACATTCCTTTCTCACAGGTAAAACAATCAAAATGTAATAGACAGTGCAGCAGACTGATGTCTTTTATTTTTCTGGATTGCTTTTGCTAGTTGAGATAGACTGCTAGCTAGATTATTGTTTGAATTTGCTAAAATTTCCATACAATTTTGATGTATTTTGGTTAAATCGTCCAATGGCAATGGTTTACGTTTACTTCTTTTTGGAACACATTGTACCTCTGTCACATTCTCCCTATTTTCTACATTCTAGAAGCATTGTACTATAATAGTTGCTATTCTATAGCTATTAAATGCAGTTAGTTTTATTGTATTGCTTAAATACTTACAGTCTGTAATTCTGGTTCTTCGTTTAAAATTATGTAATCATCAGGTGTTGTATCAACTACAACGTTAAGCGGAGTATCAACTACAAAGTTAAGTAGAGCATTGGAAGGTCCCGCTGTTACTATACCAGCTTCTGGTATCTCAGGTGCCCCTAATATTACAATTTTCGAAAGTAATGATAGCATTCGCTCCTCCAAATCGTTTAGGGCTTGCTTTACAGGACCACCTCCTGTACCTTGGTGATCATATGTAATAGCACGGGCTTTTCGTCTCACATTCGTTTTAAACTCATTTATTGCCTACGACAACAAAAAATGTAGCTAATACTTTATAAAACGCAATGCACTATTACATGTATACCTCTTTCCACTCCTTTAGGGTCTTTTTTGCACCGTCACTAGCATTTAATAAACTGACAAGTTCTTCCCACTTTTTATTTACTACATTGAACTCGGAGGGAGCATGTTTGTATTTTTATCATACTATCGTTCTTTTCGAAAAAATTCACAATTATTTCTTTTTGATTTTTTGTCATTCGACTTTTTCGTGACATTATTTCATATATAGGATATGAATAATTTTGTTTGGTTAGGAATAGGAAACGTCAACGTATGCAAGTATGCAAGGAAACATATGGAGAAGAATGGAGTGAAGTTAGCCGAACATACAAAACTGCTGCATTATTCCTAATTCATGTATTTATTATCCCTACATTTAGGAACAGTAATCATCTATTTTAACAGCACGTTAAAATCAGGTATTTTAACAGAATACTAAAAATTGCTGTTACAGAATACCACATACTGTTAAAAACTTTAGCAGTCCGTTAGTTTTTCACATTTTAAAGGGACGTTAAATTTAACGGTTGCGTTACAGAATTGGCCCTTTTGTTGGTAATCGCTTAAATTTAACGCTATATATAACAAACTTACCATCATTTTCAAATGTATTGTTGTGGAGAATTACAATGTTTTGATATTAATAATATGTAAATTATTTGTAATTAATGATAAAAAGACTTACTAAGTTTTTGTTTTATTATTTTAAATAGTTAGTGACTCTTTATTCTTGCTTATTTTATCTTTTTTTAATAAAATATAAGAAATAAAGAAAATGTCACTATTACCTATTTAAATAAGTAATACAATTATATATTTTATCTTGTTACGGAGTTTAAAACGTATTCAAAATATACATTATTTTAGCAATTCTTATTTTTCAATGAAAGCCTGAACGGACATATTTCAGTGCTGCACATATATAAATAAACAGCTACATCTAAGACGCTGCCCATGCGTAGAATATTGCGAAAAAACACAGCTGCCTTGTGGTTCGTGTCGAACAAACAAGTTATGTATATACGCGTCATCACTGTGCATTGAAATATTCCACATGATTTGCGGGCGCATGTAGTTTTTATACATGGGTGTGTTTCTCTTACTCGGTCAAAACAACTAGAGGATTTATACGAACAATCGGGTGCTTTTCTATCAACACCCGTATGTGCGTTTTTCGTTCGGAATCGGAACGCGAACCGCCTTGCTTTAGATATAAATATACTCATCGAATCCCCGATTAGCATTTAATTAAAAGCGAAAAGTCTTGTTAAAATCAGAATAGCCATACTAAAGATATTCAAATTGATCCATTGCTTTATCTGTATGTCATTATATGGCAAAATGCATTTTTTTTTATCGTTTCAAAACATCCATTATAAAAGCCCTTTTCAAAATCGGTTTTTGAAATCAATTTTTAAAATCGATTTTACAAACCAGTTTTGAAAACCGATTTCCGGTTTAAGTAAAACTGATGAACCGATTTTTAATATCTGGCAATTTCACCAGCACTACTTAAAATGTCAACTTTTTAATTCATAAAAAGAATAAATATTATATTATTCTCTTAATGTAATAACACAAGTAATCTATTTTATCACGCACATATTATGAACGTGATACGCCTAAACAATCTCCAACAGCCAAATCTGGATGATCAAAACAACACACACGTTTTTAGGCGACCGAAGCACGCACGCACACATGCCCCAGCAGCGTACACAATCAACGTGTGCATCGGTGCGGGTTAATTCTACACCGGAAGATGGGGCTAGTGTCTGTGACGTCACAGGAAGTTCGCTCATTACGTCTTCACACGACGACGAACGGAGAAACGATACCTGTCATTGTCTACCAGCGAACGCTGCCTATGACATTCGCTCCAATACTATACTATAGAACCACGGACGAGAGAGAAAAGTAAGAAAGTCAGTAGAGAAGGACAGAAACGGATAAAGACGCCGAAGATTTCAGGACACCTACACCCAGTAATTACTGTAGTTACAACGCCCCATGTATTTCGTTTCAATCGGCACCTTCTCTTTTAATTATTCGGTGCTGCTCCCGTTTCCAGGTTCCAGGTTATTTTTGGACCTTCTCCTCTGACGGAATGATTGTAGCGATCCGTTAGGGGAAATGCTTGAGTTGGCGAGGACTGGAGGAATGGTATTAAGGTGTTGTAGACGGATGACATAAAAAAAACGCAGCGTAAATATAATGTGATAGCTAAAAGTTTAAGAAGAAAAAAGTATATAAGGTGAACAGAAGTTTCTGACAAAACATTATAAGAATTTCTTGCTTTTCTAAAACCACCCTTGATAATATGATAAAAATATCCTCAAATATAAGAATTACCACAAGATAAAATCACAGGAGTTTATTATTATTTATTTCAAACTTATTACTTCCAACTTTGGCTTTGCCGTAACAACTTTTCGACACAACATGATAAACTAGTATTTTCGAAAATAGATATTGTTTTTGGGGCATATCGCCAAATTAGCCAAAAATAACCGCTCCTAATTATTTTATCAATTCCAAATGCAAAACAAACTTAAGATACCTAGAAGAACTGCATAATATCAAAAAACCGACAAGTGTTTTTAATTTGCTTAAGGAAGTGAAGGAATTGGTAATAGTTCTGAGATTAACAACCAAACCATAATTGATAGCAGAATGCCTAAATTCATGGACCTAATAGAATACTTACTTTCAGTTATCAGTCTTTATCCTGCATACTGCAAAATATGTATATATAAATGTAATTAGTTGGGAAGAAAATGGAGCACATTCGATCATTTGTGAATGTTATTTGTTATATACATTATTCAGGCCTTTTTAGACTTAAGTCAGTTCTTATTTACAATAGTTCCATGTCAGCGTCTTATTTTAAAATGACATATGCAATTTCTAAAATTCATTAACCAAATATAGTTATCGAATTCTGAAAAAAAATATATTCTAAATGGGCGAAATGCTTCAAGTATATTGGTCATAACAAATAAAACATAGCGTAAAAGTGATTAACCTGAGACTTGTTTGAACTGTAGCAAAAAGGAAACTGATCGAAAACGATGGCAGTCAGCTTTAATTTATGACAATTTTTTTCATATTTGCATTTAAAAATAAATGAGTTTTTTTAAGAGAATTTCTAGCCATCATTCCACCATTAGTCAAAAGTGCTCCACCTATAATGGTCGAAACTGCCCCTCCTTTAATCTTATCTCTATAAAAAGATGACGTTTCTCAAAAAATTATCTAATTATATGGGAGTGTAATGTGTAAAACACGACCAGATGATGGTAGATGACTTTGACAGTTTCCTTTATATTGCACGTGTACACTGTTGCCGTTCCTTACCGGCCTAAAGAAAAAGATGTTTGCTCTTCGGCTGCCAAGATTGCGACAGCACCTTTAAAGTGGCATTTGCGTAATTTCCACCTCGAAATTTCTATTAAAAAGATATGTCGAAATCATGTGGTCTGATCTCATTCCCAAAAGAATGCCTTCCACATGATGGACACTATTATTGTGTCCCAAACTTGCATATCTGCCACTTGGTAGTTGTTGCAATCTAAGATGCCACATTATTTCCTGGCCCATTATCAGCAACTAGAGAGGAAGGAGGTCTAGGATACATTCCATTGCTGCTTTAAGTTATAGCAGCTTCGTAAATAGTTAAATTATAAACACAAAATTTACGACTATAATACAAACATTCTTTCTATTCAGTAAAAAGTGAAAGGCATACAATAAAAATGTTTATATAAACTTCCTTAAACTCACAGTAGAAAATAAAAGCTTTTAGCATGTATATCTACATGTATTGCAAAAAAACCCCAGAAGAATCGTGAAAATCTTACCTTAGCGACCAGCAATTTACTGAAGGTGACCTTGCGCTTAACACCCGTACCGCTTTTCATAGGTATATTCGGCTCGTAAAAAGCTTCATCCTCCAATCCGTAGTCAAATTCGTTCATATCCAACTCCATTACAATCCTGAAAAAAGAAAGAGTAAAGTGGTAACGCTCAAAGACAACATTCACCGTCATTAATTCTTCAAACTGTAAATGATTCTTTGTTATTTTTATATATATATATTATTTTTACCGGACTCTCGGTCTCAGACTTAAAGTTGCAAGCATCTCCCTTATTTGTAGGGAGGGGTATATGATTGAGCAAGGCATCGATGAATATGCTTTGCATTGCAAAAAGATATGCTTTTTAAAACTACTACTATGGAAAAGCAACCCATGTTTGCTAAGTGTATTTTGTTTTGTTTACTCCGTTCAGCCATTTATCAATGTTTATTTAGAATTTTCACAATAATGTTTATTTTGTATAAAAGTAGTTTAAGAGTTTATTGTTTCATTTATTTATTTAGTGTTAAGTTTTTTTTAAATTAATTCCATTCATTTATTTGTCTAGCGTTTGCTAGTTAGATTTAATGCTTTTTCTATTAGATTTTGTCGGTGAATTGTGCGTTTGCGTTGTACGTTTTTAAGAGAGGGATTTTTGTAAGAAAAACGATTGTAGAGTTTTGTCAGGCAGTTCCTTGTTCGACTATTAACGTGAGTAGACATATTTTTTAATCTTTGTTGTCATTTTGTTATCCATTTTGATTTAGTAAATTTAACATTTCTGATTTAAAAATATAGCCAATCAAGGAATTCATTTAGTAATAATTGGTAATATATTGACGTATACACGTAGTAGATATAAGATCATTTATTATTTTTGTTCGGGAAGATACATTTTTGTTCTCATTATAGTTTAAAGAGCCAATTTTCGGTTTTCAATTTTGCTGATTCATTTTTAATTATCGATCACCTCGGTGTGGGTGAGTAGAAGCATTGTGCTTGCATTTAGTTTTTCATTCTTGTTATTTTTAGTAATTGTTCACGCTTAATTTATTTTATTTTGAAACTGCGTGGATAGAAATTGTAAGATTTTGAAGAATTCTTCCTGAACAAACTAATCTTTTGCTTTGTATACGGAATAGCATGGTCCTATTTTAATTTAGAATCAAGTGCAGTTTTTATTTTAGGCCAGAATTTTCAGTTCACGGTTTTTTTGTGCACAAATTTGTGATTTTACCCATTTTAAAATAAATTTGATTGTTAATTAACGTCGTTGGGTTAAAAATTCTGTTCTTTTATTTTAATTAAGAAAGTCTGATTTCAAATTCACTCACATTTTACTTTTCGTGGTTAGATTCAAGTTTTAATTCGCGAGGGTAACTCTGAGGTTAATTGTTCTTTTGCGTTCAAAAATTTTATTCGTTGAGCTGGCTAAATTTAATTTTCTTTTTCCTTCTTAAATTCATTTGGCAATTTCAATTAAATTCAAACAGTACACAACACTACCTTTAGTAAAGCACCCTCTATGAAACGTGGGGGCAGGTATATTAGAGGGAGAAAGCTGCTTCGTCTTGTCTTGCAATGTTTTTAACTTGATTTCCTTGTTTTGTATTGTTTTTAAATTTTAACTAACTTTTAATTAATTTAAGCACTCAATGCGATAGGCGAAATACTCTACAGACCAAATGGCATCCAAGGAAGTATTCAAAATTCCTTGCTGGTATTGGTGCAGTATATATCGGCTCCACAAAGCGCAGGATTGGCAAACGGGTGAAGAGGCACAAAAGAAACTGTCGTCCAAGGTAAATTGATAAATCACTCATAGCAGAACACGCGTTACAAGATGGTAACCATGAACCCTCCTGTGAATTCCGGGTCTCACAGGAGTGGAAGGAAACGAAATAACGGATATTCTTGCAAAAAAAAAGGAGTTGGAACACCATTCTTAGGGCCTGAACCATTTTTCGGGATAAGTAGCTGTACAATACTTATGAAACTGAAAAGTGAAATGAAGCAGAGAAAATCCAGTTATTGAGAGAATCTCCGTGGAATGTCGCAAGCTAAAATCCTCCTAGGAACCTATAAACAAAAGAGGTTAACGGAATGCACCATCAATATGGATCAACAATACCACATTCTGTGAGTAAGAACAATATTCGCATATTAACAACATCTGAGTAAGCTTGGATTAGCAAAGGAATCTGAATGTAGATGTCTAGTACTAAGCTACTCAAGGGCATTGCACCTGGGAGCATGTGAAATCGAAGTGGGAGATTTACCTATAACCTGGGGTCATCTCATATCCTGCATTTTCTGAAATAAGACTGGAACGCCAACCGCAAAACAGCAAGAACAGGGGGCACCAAAGATGTCCTAGGTCGCAGTTTAACATCAGCTTCTATACATACATACACTACCGGCCATTAAAGTTAGGACAACTAATATATCATATCATATCATATCTTTATTAACCTATTCTACTATACAAAACATATAGATTGGGCAAGTCAAGATAAGAATAAGAAACAAAACTTAAAATATACATATAACATACAACATTACACATTGTTAACACACACGCAGGTTTCAAATTCGGCCATACTGTAGAATCCTCCATTCGTTAAAAGGTGTTTTACTTTATTTTTAAAGACGCTTAGTGAACTGGACTGGGCAATCTCTCTGGGAAGCCTATTAAATTGATTAAAGCCAACAACAAGTGGAGATTCGAAATGAAAAGAATGATTAGGTTTAATGTAGGTTATATTATGTTTATTTCTAGTTTCATATTTATGATTATCCGCATGAGTTGAAAATTTATGTTTGTTACAATAAATATATGTTAATAATTTGTACAGAAAAATAGAAGGCGTGGTAAGAAGATGATAAACAATGAATGCATCCCTGCAAGAAGCCCTGTGCGGTAAGTTAAAAATTAACCTTATAATACGTTTTTGTAATACAAAAACCCGATGAAGATCCCTAGCCTGACCCCAAGCAATTATATTATAGGAAATTATTGGGTAAACGTATGCATAATAAGCGCTCAAAAGAGCCTCAGTATTTAAAACCTCAGGGTATGCATCATATAGTAAGCCTTTTGGAGCCTACAACAAACATTTTCCACTTGAGTCTCCCAAGTCAAGTGGCAATCAAGGTAGGTTCCAGGGAGATTGCACACTCGGGCAACAGGGATCACCGTATTATTATAATATACGTCCTTTAGACTAGATTTTCTATATTTATTGAAAAATTCAGTAATAACGATTTTTTCGTTATTACCCATAAGTTTATTAGTTCTACACCATGTATTAAATTTCTTTATAACAGTTTTGATTTTATAAATAGGAGTATCCTTATTATAATCAGATATTACTATGCAAGAATCATCTGCGTATAAGAACACCTTTCCAACCGATATATGATTTGGGAGATCATTTATAAATAAGAATAGCGGACCAAGGCTGCTACCCTGGAGGGTGCCAATATCCATGCCGAATTCACCCGACCTTACCTCACCAATCCTGACAACGATTTTTCTATTTTCAAGAAAAGATACTACCCAGTCATTCATGACACCTCGTATAATTTTTAAAAATCAATTTTTTTCAATATTTAATACTTTTAACATTATTGTATAAATTTTTACAATAAAGTAAGCATAACAACAAAGTATTTAGACGGAAATCATCATTAAAATAAGCCTATTAAAGAGAAAATTTAATTTAACCTAATAGCAGGTAAAAAATTACAAACGATATTTAAAGGACCGCCGACAAGCATGTTTACAATAGAGGGGTGGATCGAAAGGGTTGTAAAATTTCACATGGATGTCTCCTAAAGGTCTCCCTCTATAGCAGGGAATAAATGACGTCGTTGATATTGTACTTGTTGTGAATTATTCTATTAGTAAACCGGTTACGATATGGTTGTTTAATTGTGGTGTTTGTGAAAATAGTATTTAAGAAATGCCGAAAAAAAAACCAATAAGTGTAGAAAAGAGGTCGTCACGGACATTCTGTGGGTGTGATAGCAAAAAAAATAGGAGTGACAAAATCTAGAGTCCACTACACTATTCGTCGCTACCGAGACACCGGAACATTCGAAGACCGAAATCGCCCAGATCCGTCACGGATAACAACCCTCGTGGAAGATCGACGCCCTAAAGTGTTGAGTCAGAGAAATCTGCGATTGCCGACGCCCGAAATCGCAGCAAAACGGACGCGAACGACCGATATCTTAACAACTAAACGTCGCTTAGGGAATCCGGTTTATTCGGTCGAGTTGCTTCGTCGTAGAAACCACCAAAAACGATTGCAGTGGACCGAAACTCATAGAAATTGGACCACAGAAAATTTTAGACACGTTCTTTTGACTGACGAGTCCAAGTTCGAAGTGCTTGGGCAGAAGGGCAGGGTTTTTGTAAGACGCACGAAGGACGAGCGAATGTTGCGCGACTGTGTCGTTCCTACAGTAAAACACTGTGGTGGTTCAATCATGATTTCGGGTTGCTTTAGAAGGGCGGGGACCGGAAATCTCGTAAAAATTGACGGCATTATGCGCAAAGAAGATTGTAGAAGCATTTTAGAAGAAAATGCTGTAACGTAAAGATTGCGGTTGATTGGGCAGAACTTCGTATTTATGCATGATAACGACCCCAAACACATGACACGGATCTGCAAAGATTATCTCTCCTCTGGAGTAGAGGATAATGTTTTAGAAATCATACGCTGGCCTCCGCAGAGTCAAGATTTGAACCGCATCGAATTACTGTGGGATGAGCTGGACAGGCGAGTAAGGAAAGTTTGCCCAACTTCTATAGAGCACCTGTGGCGACTTCTCCAAGTTGAATGGAACAATATTTCCCAATTAACAGAAACTTACAATTAAAGGAAACAAAGGAGGATTCTTCGACTAGAAGAAAGTATAGTTATAATGTAATATTTTAATGAGAATGTCATGTTTTAATTTTTATTTCTTCTTATTATTTGTTTATATTTCTGTTTCTACGAATACATTTTTATTTAGTTAGGAGTAATTTACTGGTTGTCCTAACTTCAATGCCGGTACTGTATATGCACAGAATACTGAGATTCTTTCAGAAACTGTGTACTACGTACTAATTATGGACTTTAGAATGATTTTAACAAGACAGAAGATCCAAACTCTCTAAACAGTATACTCGAAAAGTGGTTGATTCATTAGCTGCAACACATTACAGGCGAAGAAAATTATCTTCACCTTGGGTAGCCAGCTTACCACACTTTTGCTGTGAGAAGACGTCTAGGTGACAGAACACCCAATTCTTCTTCTTTAGTTTAGTCTCATTGAAGAAGTTCACCATAGATGTGTACGAAACGTACGAAAGTAATTTTATTAAATCTATTTTTGAATTCCTTCTGATCCGACAGATTCTTTGATAGATTATAGAAGAGGGGCCTGAGCCTATCGCGTCGTTTTATGTATATACACTAGGGTTGTTGCTCGAAAGCGGGTACTCGAAACCGAATGCTCGAGTATCCGAAATTTTCAGCTACGGTCCGGTATCCGAAACCTAGTTGAAATAAAACTCGATTCCGGGTAAAACTCGATTTCAGAATCTCAAGTCCATGCTGCCTCTTACGCCAACTTGCCTCAGTATCACAATTTTTTTAAAGTAAGAATTGTGCATGATACAATCACTAAATTTCTGTATCATTACAAAGCATATTGCATGTTATATTTATATGCATGAATGTGCATTACGCAAGGCAACTAGTTGTTATAAATGAGCTGTTCTTGAATGATAAGGGAATACGTAGAAATATCCAGTTACATCAAACAGTCTGTGAACGCGCTTACAATAAATAAATCTGTCTATCTAAATCATATTAATACAAGCAAATACACAAACCAATTCTCAGCTTCATTAATAAAGGGGTATCCATTAATAAGCGAAACAACGAAAATAATGAGCGATTTGATAAATCTGTTATCTATACAGACTGATATCGCGATATCATTTTTATATGCGTTTATTTATAGATCAACGTTTAATAACATATACCTAACTTTCGCTGTCAATACTTCGCGCGGCTTTTATTTCAATTCTCATACTTTCAAATGCGAGATAAAACATTGTTACATCACGAGTATATCAACAAAGCTGTTCGAAATATCTAAGCGTAGATTTAGATGTGATAACAGGATCAAAACGAAACCATATTGAAATTTTAACCTATTTGGGTTAGATTGATCATGGATGATTTTTCTACATCCGCACTTCACTGCGAAAAACAAAACAAAATCGAATATGTAAGATAAATGACCCAAATTAAGACCCAGTTCCGAAATCAGACGTGCTTATTTGCATATTTCCTATAAAAATAAGAACTTTAATAAGTTATCACTAACAGCTTGATGGAGACCTGTTGCGAACCAGTTTACGACTTTATATGCACATACAGGTCGCGAAATATTTTAGTCTAAAGGTTTGTGAGATTGCACGTCTTCAGTTGTTGCTCTGTAAGAAGAAACCTTCAAACAATAATACTAAAACTGATGATGAAAATTGCGGCTCAGAGGAAATTAGAAGTTCTAAATAAAGACAAATTATCGACTACAGAAATTTTTACTGAAACGTTAATCGACAGAGAGAGAGAGAGAGAGAGTATTTGAAGGATGTTTTAATAGGAAGGAACCAAATAGATATATCCAAAACAAATACATACTTGAAATAAAAATGAATATATAACATTAGAAAAAGTAAAAAATGACTGAGCACTAGAAATGGCAAAAAACAAAAACTATTAGATCTAGCAAAAAACGCAGAAGAAGGAAGAAATAATAATGTGTCACAAAGAGAAAAGACCTATGTCATACAACCATACATCTTCTATAGTAAATATTCGAATCTATTCTCGGACCAACATTATTTGTCTTATACGTAAATAATTTAAATAATATACTGCCCTCGTCTTTATTATTATATATCACAATATATGGATGATGTAAGCTATATTATAACACAGCATCGGATATTGTGCGTGTCCAGGATTAGGGAAAATGGTCACCCTAATTTTAAATCATATTTATGTAAAAATGGGAGGGTTAATGATTCGCATTGCGAATGTGGTGGGGTAGATGCAACGGAGCATGGTTTATTGGAATGATCACTGATGAGTGGCGGTCGCGTACGGAAATTAGAGCATTATATAAGGGGTTAAAATACATGTCATAATTGTTACAATAACGAGTAAGAAAAATAGAGAATTCTACCGACATGCGCGGAACTTCACCAAAGTAAAATTGCGTATGAAACAGGGCGTGATATGCTGTGAGTAAGGCTGACAGATATACAAGACGCCTTAAGTTTTTCAACAAAAATATACAACTTCATAAACGCTTCGTATAATCTGCATACTCAACATTCTTGCAGTTAACATGTAAGTTAATGTCATTAATGTATGCAATAAATAACGTGGGGCCCAATATCGACCCCTGAACTAGACCATAAGTTAAAAGTTTGTTGAGAGTAACGATGAAACCTCAAATTTGAAGGAAAGTTGAGGTTTTACCGTTACTTTCAACAAACTGTTGATCTAATACCAACAGATTCAAGTTTACTGAGCAAAACACCGTGCGATACACAATCCAGCTTTGGTAAGGTCCAAAAAGCCTCTCGAGATCATGTTTCCTCTCTCCAGCTCGTCAGTCACATAGGTATACAAATCAATTAACACAAGACCTGGACGGTGTTTCTACCATTCGTGAATCCATATTAGTGTAAGTAGTTAATCTTTTCAAAATAGTTATGCAGTCTAGATTTAATAGCAGACTCCAGCAATTTAGGCATCTGAGGCATCTTTCTATCGCCTTTTTTTTTAATTGGAGAGACATTTTACTTTTTTAGATATGCAAGAAAGCCACCCTTCTCAAAACAAAGGTTTATAAAGTATGCTATATGCGTGGGCAACACATCTTTAACCAACTTCAATGCCAAACAATTTAGGCAATAATTAGACTGGTTACAGCCAAACCCCAAAATTTGCCAAACGTATTAAAATGAAATTTCTTATAAGTATAATAAGATTTAGATTAGGATTAAAATAATGCGTTTATTTTTGGGTTGATTTGGACGCGGAATACCTTTGGAGGGATCAAATCAGCGGGTATCAGAGCGGCAGGTCAGGTCAGGCATCAAATGGGGGCCCTCGTGCATCTGATCACGGAGAATGGCTCGGAACAGGAACATATCTCGGGAAAATAGTCGTTGGAGAAAATTACGCAAAAGTTATAGGTAAATTTGGATAAAATTAATGTGATAAACTATAACAATTATCAATCATTTTTTAGGTTGGAATTTGGAATAAATTGAATTTTGCCAAAATAACCGTTAAATTTTACAAAATAAATCGAGACACGTCCGTCTCCCACGGAGGTTGGCTAGTGAATCCCTTTGAATTGAAATACTCTAACAGACTTCGATAGCGATTGTCTTTCGACAGGAGGCAAAATGCCTCAGGAAGTCCGTTAATTTCACCGAAGTGAGGGCAATATAAGATATTTAGTACATGAGAATGTGACCAAATGGAACAATGGAATGTTTACACTAAATCGAAATAAATAATTAGTGCAAAACTCTGGAATTACCTTACATTCATAATAAGATAAGGGTAGGTGTCTCTAGATCATGAGAAAAATACATTTAAAATTTTTCAATACTCATTACTATGTCAAATCTATTTACTATTACAATTACTAATTACTATTACAATCTTAAAAATTAATTACTGTACAAAAAGTATGCAACTTTGCATGCACGTGAAATTTCGACGAAACCGAATTCCAGCAATTTTTTCTGTCTTTCTGTTGACATGTGAATGCACTTGGGTTATCAATACATATAAAAACATTATTAGACTAAATTTAAGTAAAATAAGTCACTGTAAAAAATATTCATTCAAACTGAAACTTGATCCTACTTTAATCTGTCAATATCTGTTATAAAAATACACTATTTAAATTATAATATTTAATTTCGATGTGTAGGTATTTCACTACTCATCATCTTCACTCCTTGAAGGGAACATTCTAAAGGAAAATGCCTTGAAGGACTTGCGAAATGCAGAGATTTCCTACATCACCTGGACATCGTCTAGCTGTCTACTGCTACATTCTATATCCCTTTTTTTATATTCTTATTAGTTTTTTTAAAATACATAAAAGTACAACTAGTAACTTTGCACTTAAATAATATCAAATGATTATACCATGAGAATACATATATGAAATATTAGTGTTTTTAAAAAATAATGAACAGAATTTCAAAAGGAACTCAGACATTTACAAAAACATGACAATTCACAGCAGAGATAATAAAAGTGTACCATTGCAGAATACTGCGGCTTTCGAATTAAGTCCTGAATATAAAGGAATCATGCGGTAAAATAAATTGCCAAAAAATATAAAAACTGGAACCCGTACTGCTGAGTTCAAATTTAAATTACAGCAATATCTAAGCACTCATAACTTTTATAATATTCAGGAATATTTAGTTTTCAAGCCTAAAATATGTTTACATTTAAATTTTTGCTTATATTTTTTTTATATTAGTTTTAAAATTTTATTGTTCGTATTTGGCAATGTCCATATTCTGTCATAAAGCTATGACAATATACTAGTATTATTATTTATTTATGCAATATTCTAGTTATTTTTTTTTTAGTTTTTATTTTGTTAGTATTTTTGATTTGATTGTCGATGTATACAACAATTAACATCATTATTATTATTATAAACACAAAGTGACCGAATTCCACATCTCAGCGTGATTTTCCTATTGCATTCCTACCGAATAGGCGTGCAATGACTCAACGGAGATCCAGCCAAAACCGTCACAACACGAACAGGGCCCGTAGCATATTTGCGGCATATTTACGACATCTGTCCGAAGAGGCATTCGTCCACTAAAAGATCCACTCGCTAAATCAGTAAATTAACGCTAGCGACGTTCCAAGCTACCACTAGCGAGACATTAAACCCAAGGGTTGCGCGAAGAATACGACCATAAATAAAAACACGAGAATCTAGAACTCAAAACAAAACGGCAAAGACACACACATGTACGGGAGTCAGGTACTTTGTGTCCATACAAAGGGAACTCCTAGAATGTTAGATGAGGTGGTGAGTGCGGAGGAGGACGAAGAAGTTGCGGGTGCCGACGTGGCGATGTTATTGTAACATCCACGCTCCTCATTGCAATTCAAATGTGATCATGTCTGGCTAAAAATTTGTTTATCGTCTCCTTGCATAAAGACAGAGTACAGAGGTGATCGTATAGTATACAAGATCTTGCACCTTGAGGTGTAGATGGCGCGCATAAAAAAAAACTTCTCCTTAAATACTGGCGTGTATTTATTTTTACGAGTTAAAATCGCTGAAATTCCTGTGGTCCTTTAATGGAAGCGTATGACTCTAGATGAATGCACCATTAAATCAAGACACGTTCTATTGGAATTGTGTGGAGAATATTTATGTTCGCTAACGCAAATACTAACATAATCGTATTCTTAATTATAAATAATTAAAGCTACTGAGTTGGAAGAAGAAAAAAACTACTTACAAAAAAAAAACATTTAATAATTATTTTAACATTATAAAGAAGCATCTGGTGAGGAGACCTACACAGTAAGAAATAGCGCTAGTGTTAATGTTCTTAGTGTTAGAGTTGATCATATAGAGTTAAAATTCTAGTGTATTTATACACTTTGATTTAACACTAAGAAAAAATAGTGTACATAATTACACTAAAAAAATTTTAGTATGAAATAATTACACTAACAGGCTACTTAGTGCAATTCAACACTGGCAGAGTAAAGTATATACTCTATCAGTGTAACAATAGTTAAGTCTTTGGAGTGCGTATTGTATTTCGCGCGCTGTAATAACACATGATCAGTTACGATGCGTTCTGATTGGCCAGAATAGTTGTAACGGTTTAGTGTTCAGTGCTTCAGTGGACAAGACGTAGGTCTTTATGCAATGCATACCTACATATGTAGATATGTAGGTACATCAGCCGCCAATACGCTATTCTAGTTAGGTTATGTATTACATACATACTGCAGTAAAATAAAAGGTAAGTGATTGTCTATATATTATAAACAATACATTTATTTAGAATTGTATTATAGGAGGATACCATCAGAAAGGGAGAAAGTAAATAGGTCGAGATTCTTATCAATTTTCGGATTAATAAAGTGCCGCAGTGTTGAGTTACTGCATCGTTAGTAGAAGAACACCTGATAGCAAGGATGATAAGATGTTCAACATGTTCAAAAAACTACTTTCGTGTTTTGTCGATTCGTTTCATTTCATTCATTTCAATATTTGAGTTTATTTTTATACTATATAAGTACTGTATATGTATAGAATTATTTTATGTCGGAGTAATTACGTTTTATCCCAACGAACACGGTCGTAGCTTTATTTATTAGAGAATAAGGAACTTAATTTACTTTCCTTCCGTTGCAGTAGTATTGATAAAACATTTAATAGAGAAAATTACCTCTTTCTAGAGTTAACAATCACTATTGATGTTGTTTAATGCACACTATTAGTGGCCTTGCGATCTACACTAAAAGATTGGATAAACACTAAGAAGCAGTAACATTCGCACTAGTAGTGATATACTATATTTACACTAAGGCATATTAAATATCCTCTAACTACTAACACTACTCTTAGTGTTAAAAAAATTACACTATTTAGAGGGACCACCATGAACTCGGCGTAGTGTAGTTCTAGTGTTAAAAATTTTCCTTACTGTGTAGATACCTGGAAATACTGGAGCTAATGTCAAAACATTTACAACTGGAGAATTGGAGATCGCAGCGTGCAAGGTGCATGAAAGATAGCCGCAAACTATTTGCCGGAATGGTTGTTAACAGTCATGAATAAATTATTAAAAGCGAAAGAGTAGCTGGAAAACAGCTAAAGTCCTCTTGATTCTGAGTGGAAAGAGCCCCGAACATGCTGGTTCATTTAGACCACTATGCATGCTCAACACAATGAGTAAATTGTTGGAGACGCAAAGAATTGGAAATGAGGGGAGGTTTATATAAACACCAATTTGGCGTTCGAGAAGGAAAATCGACCATCCAAGCACTACAAACAACAGTGAAAACCATTGAGGAGCATGACAGTGAGTGGTGTGTACTAGTCACGATTGACGTTAAAAATGCTTTCAACCTGGTCAGCCGCAGACTAATTACCCCTAGGCAACAAATTTTGTTTTTTTTATTTTTCTTTAGTAACTATGTACAGTTTTATTTTCTCTTACAATCGTAATAATAACCAATACAAATATTATTGAAAGTAAATTGAATAATATAAATTAACTGAGAAAGAGATTGCATCATGTTCAACGAAAAAAATACCTTTTCTCAGAAAGCTGTTTTGTCGGAAGACTATTTTCTTCTTAAGTACATGCTTTTCGACGAAAGGTAACCATAATTAAATGGAATGCATCTTAGTTTTGATTAATATTTTATAATGTCTGTATAACTTCTGTTTAAGTAAGACAACACACATTACATATTATATTGTTATTGTTATGTACATATTTAACAACATTTTTAGTTCCTTTTAACGTTATCATATTATTGAATTATAAACAGTATTTTAAATAAAAAAGCCTGACGTTTTGGTTTATTTGCGTGGACACGCATGTATACATTGATTTAAATTTTTTGCCTTTTAACGGAAAATGCAAGCACCTGTATTCAAGCCAAGTGCTTTTTTACGCGGGAGTATTTTAGTCTTATTCATGTTTTCACGTGCATAAGTCTCAGATACACAAACAATAATGAACAAAGTGAATATTTTTCGCGCGGGGTTAAAGAAATTTCAGGGATAATTGGAATCTTTTCAGTAAATACTGATTTACTTCTAAGCCAAGAAGCTTACACTTTAAAAGCATCCCAAGCACCACGTTCCAAGTCATTTAAAGTCTCTTCAAATTGTGCATCTTGTTGTAGACGTTTAATTTGGGGTCCTACAAAAAATCCCTCTTTAAGTTTTACATTTGAAATAAATTTTTGAATGAAATTTTGTTGTGTTGAAGGTATTGGAATCCACGACCATCCTTATCCATTGCTTTGACGAAATTCTTCATCAAACTTAATTTGATGTGCAATGGCGGTAGAAATATTTTATCAGGTTCCACTAGTGCCTTATGAAGTATATTCTTTTGCCCAGGAATATACTGAGCCCTGACTCGCCAATCTTTAACAACGTAGTGGGACTTTCTCGATCGACTGTCCCACTCACAAAGGAAACAGCAAGGCTTTGTGTACCTCATTTGAACCCAGCAGAATTCCTACAACTTTGAGGTCAGCGCTGATATGCCATTTGCACACTTTGTAATTAATTTTGTCGAGAATACGAGTCATATTAAGTTTCCTTCATATGGACTGCGTGGCCAACCGGGATGGATAGATAAACGTTTCGTATGTGAAGATGGACAACTTTGAAACTCAATTTAGAAGCATCGATAAAAAGACGCCATTCTTCTAGGTCGATGACCTACTGTCAGCATCAAATTATCGACATTATTGCAGAATGAAAGATGAAAAATACTGTGACAGTTCTTTCTGGCGATTACGATACACTGAAATATGTGTGCCTGGAGCTAACAGCTTCCATGCTTGAAGTCTAGATCCTAGTATTTTGGTTTGAGTTTTTGACAAATTCAGATCTTGAATAAAGTCATTTACTTCTGACTGATTTACTAAGTGAGGTCCGTTCTCTAGAAATAGCAAATATTCATCATCGCCGGTCGATAACTCGAAAATTTCTTCCTGTGCATCTGTAACGGCATATTATTCACTCGAAACACCTACAAGTCTTGGTACTGGCACGGCTTCTGAATGAAGTACTGGACGAGTAAAGAAGAACCCATAGTAATAATCTGTCTTACTTTTGTTGGAGAACCCAGAGTTTTCGTCAGCAAGTAGCAATCATCAATGTCGTTTGTTCACACAAGCAGTCTTGTAATGGCATGGCTGTCCTTAACGCTGACGCCCCTCAGAGTAATATCACACTATGAGAGCCCATTCCTTATTAAGGAATTTAATTATCAGACCAAAATAGTGGAAATATAAATTTTCTATCAAAGGCGTAATATTCCGTTTATTTCGTTTGGTAGTGAATTCTCCACATTCATAACAGAAGTTGTCACAAACAGACTTAAATTGAATCTAACGAGCCGGCGTTGCTGCTTATATACCCACACAGCCAGAAATCTACAAATTCCTAATTTCATTGGCTCCAGGTAACAAATGAAGATGATTTGAATGCTGACGCTGACGTAGGAAACAGGCAAGGACATGTTCAGACATGTGCACTCAATGCTCGGCTGTACAATATATATTGTAATATGTTACTTATATAAAAATCAGTTTGAAATTCTGTAAAATTTAATGTACTTTTTGAAAAGGTATTTAAAATAATTTCTCAAAATCATGACGTGATGGAGCAAACATAAAATTAGTTTCAGAAACGACATAAACTACACGTAATGATGTATGAGAAAAAGAAAATGTGTTGGACAGTGTTATTGAAGAAGTTTAGAGAAGACGTGTCTTCGTGTACCTCATTAACTTTAGCTCGAGCTACTTGAAAGACAGGAAAATTATCCTTAGTGATGGTGAAATGGTAAAGAATAATCTTGGCGTACCTCAAAGATCTGTTCTGGTACCGACCCTATAGAATGTGCTATGCGATGGAATGCTCGATTAACTTTGGCTCCAAGAGAAAATTGAAGCGGTAATCGTAAAAAGTGACAGAAAACGCGAACATGTAACATTTCAAGTAAATGACGTTGAGATAATCTCCAAAAAAGTTGTAAAGCACTTGGAGGTTATTACAGATGATAGAATAACCTTTGGGCCGCATATTACTGATAAAACTGAGAAAAGACTAGCAGAGCTTACTAGATTGATGCCAAAGTGGGGGGACCCAGAAGCGGTAAAAGACCCGCTTGTCCGTGGCGATACATAATATATGAGACATCGATACGGCAACTATCAATTAAAGTATATAGTGAAAAAGTGGCTAAAACGCAGAAGAATATACTTCTTCAAGCGTCATCTGCATTCAAACTGTCAGGAATTGCACTATGGGTGATCACTGGGACAGTTATAGATCTACTGGTGCTTGAAAGAACGTATATGCTTACGCACAAAGGAAAACCTAGCAAAGCCCGCTAGTGAAGCCAGGGAACACTCTTTAATATTTGACAAAGAAGATGCGAGAATGAAACAGAAAAGGCGCAATGGGCCAAAAAAACTAATAATCAAAAGCGTCAAGACTTCGACTGAGTGTAGGCACCGAAATGTAGATTAGCTTCTGACTCAAGTCCTAACGGGTCACGATATCTACAGACAGTATGCTAGACGTTTCGGGAAGGATGAGGTGGATGAGTGTCTGTATTGTGGACATTTGGACAATCTTTTACTGCGAGAAATGGACTATCCCCAGAAAACCTATCGGTGATGAGCTGAGCATATTAACTCCGATCACTATGGTCCCAAAAATGATTAAGTCCAAGGAGACCTAGTCGACGATCCATAATATGATTAATGAGATTATGAAGAAAAAGGATGTATCCTTACATCAGGCAACTTTAGACATCCGTGTGTCGCCTGATGAAGATGCTTCGGCAGTACCAGTAGCGCGCACGTGGGAGAAGATAGAGGTGTTTTGGTGGGTACACCGTGTCTGCAGGCACTATACGGGAGTTCCACACTACCATACTGCGAATGACCCAAGCATATGGTGACGATAAAGGTTTTCATCTCACAAAGAAAGATAATTATTTCGGATCGAATAGCATCGAAAAATGTTGAACGTGAAATTTAACTTCACGTATAGCAAAAACTGCCGATTGCTCTTTTCCGACCCGAGTTGATCCGGTGCAGGTTCTGCTTAATCTTGAATTGAATGCAATTCGTTTCAAGACATTCCTACAGGTTTCAATGCAAAAAAAAAAAAAAAACAGAGCGAAACTCCTTGATGATGCGCAAGACGCCCTTAAAATGAAAAGTATATCGACAGAAAGGTTTGACCGACTTTATTGAAATTGGTGGATTCATTTACAGCACCCATCGAATGTTAGAAAGCGCTTCTTTCCTCTTCAGCTAAGCGCCACGTTTAGGGATTTATATCAACACCCAAAATTTTGATAACTTTTATTTCTTTTATAACTTAATGCTACGAAAACAAAAATAAATTATAAATTACTGAAATACCTCATGTGAGATCTTGCATTACGCTCTCTCAACTAAGCCTCGCCCTCTTCGTCATTTTATGGTATTATTAAAGAATATTGGACCAATAATCCGTCTGCGAAAGGATTATTGGACTTTTGGAGAATGCAAGGGGTTTTCAAGAATTTCATGTGGATTTTCACTAGACCAGATGCACATTGTTTGTTTATTTAAAGATCCTGATAAGTGAAACCATGCTTCATCCGAGAAAAAGCATTTTTGTCAAGAACATCGTCGTTATTCATCGTGACCAAAAATCTTTGACAGCAATTAAATCGGGTTACGTGATCAGGGGGTATAAGAGCTCTTGCACGCATGAGACTTGCGTGGAAATTTTTGTAGATCTTTTTTAAGGATTGTACGGCATATTCCACATGGAAAGTTGTGTTTGCAATTGTGTGTAAGCATACGAATCGATTTCTTAGGTGATCGAGTTATTCGCTCCTCAGCATCTGCTATATTTTTAACTATCTGTTTTAATGATCTACCACTAGCTGGTTTTCGGGACACAGACCTTGTTTCACGGAATTTTACCATTGATTCTTATATCAATTACCGCAAACTGTCATATGTTCCTGGTGATTTTGCCCGAAATTCTTCTGTACACGGCTGCAAAGACCATTCTCTATTTTCAAATTTTACACCATTTCTAAAGTATGATTCCATAACAAAACTTTACGATTTCATGTAAACGTTTTTGAGTGTCATTATTAAACCAATACATACAGTACACATGACAGATTCTTTGTTACTGCTAACATGATATTTTGAATAAATAAAATCATGACTTGCTAGGGTAAATTAAATTGATCATCTTTTATTTAATATTTTAAACACGGTAACAAAATTCCAAGATGTGCTTTGAATATTCTTTCATATTCAATCGAGACGCAAGAATATAACATCCTAGCCATAGTCTTCTTTCACCCATCCTCCACTCTACCAGCCAGCGTCTATAACGATGAAACATGATCGGGTCAAATGGATGCAACAGGTGGTATACATGCTGAAAAATAAGAGCTGTATGTTGTCTTCCACAGCCGTTGTCCGTTCACCCGGGATTTTCACAAGAAATGAAGAGGTATACAGTTACACTAGGGGGGCGTCAGTTGCAAATTTGTAATACTTTGGCATTGTTTGGTATCTTTCGAATGTCATAGAAAAAGACGAAGTCGTCAATAAAGAAATGTGCTTATTATGTCTTGTAAGTACATAAAAACAACATAGTTTTAAACCAAATACTGATGAATATAAGATTATATATATTTTTTTTAAAAATTTTGCTAATAATAAATTACAAAAAAAAAACAAATAACTTATAAATATTAGATACCATAAAATATTAATAATTACTTTTCTTATGGATAGTAACGAATTGAAATTGCGTAATAAGAAAACCGCAATCTATAAATAGATCATGGTACTAATAATAAATTATTTGACCATGTTTTAAATAATAAGATGCACTAGTAATAAAATGTATACAAACAAAATCAAAACAAATCTTCAAAGTTTCAATTATTAAAATAAAAAGACCTTTGTGAACTTTTAGTGCTGAAGGAATATACCTCCGCCCTTAAGTGATTTATTGCATATGTACCTACCACTACGCACTTACTTTTATTTGTCATTAAAAAATTAAAACTATTTGCTAATTATGATTAAAACTTAAAACTAAAAAAATCATTTTGCTGCGTACTTGAAATTTGAATTCATTACCCATCGTAAATTAGAATACAAATTAAATATTAATTTTTGATATTTCGACTTAAATTTTGAGCTAGTATTAATGCGCCAATGCGTATTAATTCACACACAATCCCAAATAATTATCAAACTACTTATATGTATATGTTTGGTCACCTACAATTAAAATGAAAAATGTGGTATATAATGACGATTGAATGGAGTGTGGTCGATAAAATTTCAAACTGGGCTTCAAATGTTTGAAAAGTAAGATTTATTCGCTTATTAATTCTAGATTAAGGCAGGTGCAAAGCATGGGAGTCGTATGCCAACGCGTATCAGGAAAAAAAGGGCGAATTGCAGCCAATTAAACGTATTAAAATAGGTATCCTTGATCTTTATCGATAAGTACGGTTCGTAAAGATTCCTTATCTCATTGAAGTACTCTAGGATAAAGAGGAGGCCAAAAAGATCTGCAGATATAATAAATTATAATTTTATTTACTATTAATTATTCTTTATTATTAAAATAAGCAATTAAAAAAAATAACATTTCCTTCCCTGGCATCTTTTTGTCATATTTATCAACTGAAAATTGCGCTGACAGGCGTAATGCTGTATGTTTAACGGCATAATTATGCTTAAATCAACAGAAACATGACATTGGCGAGACGCGTAGTACATCCCGCAATACTTAAGTACGAATTATCCGTATTCCCAGTAGAACAGGGTAAATTTTGAGGTTAGTAGGGAACAGTGGGACGTTTTTACGACAAAATTCAGCAAATTGCTACCTTTAATTCGCCGGAAATATCCACCGATCCTGGCCAATCGTCTCCTTTCAGTTACGATTTCGATAAATATCCTCCGAACGTTATATTCTTTGAAAAAGGCGAAATTATCTCACGAATGAAAACAAACGCACGCACAACACTCTATCCAGAACCATTAACTGTACACAAGTAAAGAGAGAGGGCAGATGATGCTCAGCAAGATAAGTTAACATGAATGAAACATATGGTAGGGATCCACGGGCCGTGATTGGCGCGTTTAGCGTATTTTAAGAACTCAAAACTAATAACAAAATGCGAGACGTTTTAACGTACAGATGGATTTGATTTAAATACAGGAACATAAAGGGGATTATTTTCGTATTCCTGCCGTGTCGGGTTTCGACGAAGTATGGCAAAATAATCACGTCTAACTCGGTAAAAATAGATTTTCATATATTTTATCTTTTACACGTGAGTTTATATTTATTTATGTTGTTGTGATAATATTTTGTTTTATAATTAATTAAAGCAATATAAATACCTACTATACAAAGAATGACCATTCAAATTTATAATTGTAAAATTACTAAAAGAAAAACTAATAACTGGAATTATAATAAATAAAAAGAAAAATAGATGAACTCATTCAAATACCTACATACCTTAATTGAAGAGCTTATTGTAAAAACATGATAAGCCTCACCAAAAATTCTCCAATTTTAAATTCGCGTTAAGTATAGAAACACTTTTGAAAATTTCAAATTCAAATGCATGTATAAATATTAAGCCAGAACTTTTGTTTTATTTATGCCTGATTTTATTTAAATTTAATACTTTTAGTTTTTTAACAATCCCTAATAGCCATATTTAAATTTCCCGCCACCATTTTTAGTAACTTCAACGTAAAGGCATTAAAATAACTATAAATATAGTACAAAATAGTAGGTAATTTTATGTTTCAACGTTGAAGTTACTGACAATAATTGCGGCCAATTTAAATTTGGCTATGTGGGTTGAGAGCTCTTAATTATTTGATCTAATACCATTAGCGCGGAATAATAAAAGTTTTTACTTATATATGTTCTTACATTTTACAGATATAATAAATAACCTAAAAATTGCAATTAATGGACTTTTGTGAAACTCAGGAGCATATTACACTATAAAAGTTCTTTGTTATAATCTTCAAAGAAACAAAATCTCACTTCATTTATTTTGTAATATAATAATATTAATTACATGATTGTTGTTGTCCATTAGTAATTTATCTTGATTTTGTATGAACACGCATTATTGATTATCATTCTATATTACTCATAAACCTAATAGAAACTAATGAATTCTAAAATCCAATTTCCCGCCATTATTTTTAGTATGACCAACATAAAGTATTAAAATACCTATGAACCTATCGTTGGTAATTTATTGTTTCCATGTTTATGATGCTGAAAATAATTGCGGGAAATTCAAATGTTGCTGGGGTAGATGATTTTTTTTTTCTAAATTGATAAAAGCTATAAACACTCTAGTTGGAGTGCGTTTATGAGTTATAGTATATTTTACTGGAAAATCTTAAGTCGATTAATGTGCAAATTAGGAAAATTAATATAAATGTTACGGTAATTGTTATAATACTGGTGCATTGAGTTACTCGTGATTCAAACTTGTACTCACATTACAACAAATGTCATTGTAACACTAGTATTTTAATATATTATTATGTATGAGGTATATGCCTCGATTTTTGTTTCCACAATATTCATTGAAAAAGCTTTTATTGCAAAACAATTATTTAGTAAATCACTCATATAATAATACTTGTGAGAAAAATAGTTTATTCAAAAGACAGTAGGAAAGAACAAAGTAAATATATATCCTCTCTAGATTTCAGATAGATTTTCATTAGTTTAATATTTAATAATTCAACAAATACATATATATTTAAGTAAATCTCACATAATTGCAAATAACAACAATAATAAAAAAACAACAGCAAATATCTTATGCAGGGCACCATTGAAATAAAACATCAACAAGAATTAAAAAATTTAATCAGTATTAAAGCCAAAATTATAATTATACAAATATTTTCAGTGTATCGAAACTTTTATTTATTACAATATTGTTCATAGCCTATACATTGCATAACTTACATTTAAAAAAATTAAATGTCTATATACACTACTCTGCAAAAAAAAGGTATGAACACCTACTTTTTGCACAATAGTGTATAATGCGGTTTTATATTAGGCATTTTGATTTTTTCCAAATAAAGTATAGCATACTGTTCATAAAGTAGCTCCCTTACTTTATAATAATCTTCAGATATACAGCCTTCGATTAATACACGTCCAGATTCAACCTGCAAAAAACAAAAGTAGTTAATAACAATTGAAGAAATATCTTAACAAGTATGTATTACCCTTCGAATTGCTATTGTACCGTTACAACACCACAGCACACCTCCGGAAAACTCTGACGTGATATTACTTTTCGCCAGAATCTGTTTGAATTCTGACAATTTCAGTTCGTTTATAAATACTGTTTCGTGAGGTAAATTGTTGTTGTTCGTCACAGGTTCCAATGTCAGAATTTTCGTCTCTTCTTCGTCAACTAGAATAAGGGAAAAATTATTTTTTATGTAGGTAAAATAGCGTGGTCTTTATTTTCCGAGTTTAAAATTTTTAATGCAGGCCCCTCCAGATTTGGTCCGTTATTACAAATTGCTACACCAATAAGCCATTGCTACCCTATATTAATTGCAAATTTGAGATAATTGTGTTCGTTCTAAGATAACGGCAGTGTATTATCAGCAATGTGAAACAAATCATCATAACGTCGTTGATAAACAATATAAATATAAGAGGTCCAAGTAGTGATCCCTGTGGAACGCCCTGTCTAACATTTACAGTTATTGAATAGACACACCTCGGCCCATTGCCAACAAAACATATTGAGAACGACCGGATAAACAGGAAAAAAATGCAAAGCAGACTTCCTAATACCACACGACACCTTACTCAGAAGCAAAAGAGACATTACATAGAGACCGTATTATAGATTCACTTACTGCTTGGGCAAAGGAGATCACGATAGTTCTTTGGATTTTTTTTTCGGGGTAGATAGAATCTAAGCAATTGTATCACTTATCAGACACCTCCGCAGAGCCAAATCTCCCTCCTAATCATCATTACGGTTACCGTAGCTGACCAGAGCGAGATTCAAACTCGCGGCCTCCCACATTAATCAAAATCCCTCGAAGCATTCGGATAATGCAGGCGCTAAATTGTAAAAATACAGTAAAATTCAATAATAGAAACATAGCCATATAATGCCTTTTTTAATGCAATGGCGGTTTTACACTTGAAAACTCTTCCGTAGATTAATAAATGTTTCTTTCACTGTTTGTGAAACATGAGCTATTTTTTAACCTTTTATATAAAAAAAAAAAAAGTCAGCTGGCACGGATGATATACAAGATTTTGCTTTGAAGAGTATCCTTCGGGCTATCATACTAAGGTTATCCCACGTCATGAGGTTCATCATCAAAGGTTTTCGAGTACGCTTATTTGGTTCGCTTAATGATTTTTATTTCGAAATATACTAAACAATAAGCAACACGTGTTCAACAGGAATACACCTACATTTATAGCGCTGCTGCTCTTCTATGAGCAAATTGTTGACTGTATGGACGCGCAGCGATGTCCGGCTTCGGTCTTTTGTGAGTATACATTTGAATGCGTGGACCACAGAGAACTGGTGCCCATGTGGTATCAGGGGTGTGACATACGATTGTGTATGATATGAAGACCAACGTCGATTCCGATAGCTTTCAAATAGAATGGGTATTTCACAAGGCTCAATTTTAGGGCTCATCCTTTTCATCTTGTATGTGAATAACATTGACCATTGAGATTTAAATACTATGCTGATAATAATGCTAATAATTAATATGCTGATGATGTTTGCTTCATAGTTCCTTGGAAAGGTAGGAAGTGCCATAAAATAGCAATGAAATCGAATGTCCAAAATGTCGGTAGCTATTTTAATTATCACAATCTTCGGTTTAACAGTACCAAATCTCAAATTATGAGCTTTCATAATTGATAGAATAGATTAAACCGGTACTCGTACCGATACAACGAAATGCACAGACAGGGATGAAACAACATCGCAAAGAAATTATAGTGGGAGGTGATTTAAATGGCAAGTCCTCCATTTCGGCATCTAAGAGGGGTGAAAGGATGGATGGGGAGTAATGCAGAACCCTGAAGAAGTCCCAATCTTCATTAAGACACTTTGAAAAAAGGCATATTTTAAAAATGTCTTATTGAGGTAAGTAATCGCTATTTTCCAATTCCAGAAATTACATTCATTAGAGCTGCTATAGATTAATATATACTCCAAATTTCAACTTTTTACTGGCCCTACTTACAACGTTGGAAGTGACATAAAATGACGGAATTTTGACCTTGCAAGCCTCGTTTCTCCTCTAGTTTTGTTCTAAATTCTATTTTAACAGTACAAATATTTTCTAATTGCATTGTATTTTTTATCGTCATACAAAATAATTTATTTAGCGTTTTTAATATTTGATTAAAACTGTATCTAATACCCTTAACGGGGCATGGTTGCTTTCAAACGCACTTACATAGATTTAAACTAACTTTCTTGTAAAAATGTAAAATCAAAACCATTAAAAGTGGAAGTTGGTATACTCCAAGGATCTGTTTTAGGTCCAACTTTGTTTTCAATATTCATCAACGATCTGCCTGAATATGTAAACACAAACAATATAATCTTATATGCAGATGACATAAACGTTGTCACCACTTCTAATAACAGTAACATTGTATTTCAAAAAATAGAATCTCACTTTATCTCGGTCAAAAACCAGGCCTCTTTGAATAGCATTGTAATCAACAAAGATAAAACAAATCTAGTGCTATTTAAAACCAAAAACAACTTAAAGCAAAATATCTCTTCATTGCAATTGCTAAATTTCTCTATACCAGTAAGTAACACAACTAAGATACTTGGCCTAATTTTTGAAACTACCTTAAGTTGGAAAACCCGTGTTGACTTTCTTAGCAAGAATTTAGCACGGATAAATTATTCGTTGTATCATCTAAAACAGAGTTGTAGTATGTATGCATTGAAAACGGTATACTATTCAGATTTTTATTCTAGATTGAAGTATGGTGTTCTTTACTGGGGTGCATCCAGTGCAGCACAAAGGATTTTTATTCTTCAAAAACGCGCTTTACGAATAATCTACGGACTAAAACCACGTGATTCGTGTAAACCAATTTTTAAAATACATCAAATATTAACATTTTATGACATCTATATATTGCCAGCCAGATTACAGTCTCCTTTGTTGTCAAATCTTTGAAATGAGTGCATAAGTAAAAGTTGTAAAACTGGATGATCCTGCATTAAACATTTCTTATTATGCAAATAAAAGCCACTCTAAGGTAGGTGGAACTATTAAATAATACCTTCCATTGCTTCATTGCTCATAGAAACAGGTTTTGCGTCGACTTGACTGTCCCTAATTACGATTTGAGCATCGATCCATGCGAGTTCTGCATCTTTCCCTCTTTGGAAATCTAACTGTGATACTAACGCATCGGTTAAACGAACCTGTAGATTAAAAAAATATTAAAACAAATTGAAAGATTAACTTATGTGATTTTTGTTTAAAAACCTGATAAATGTGGGTCTCGCTGGTAGCATCTACAGTTTCGCCATTGGAAGGTGTGAAAACTCTGGCGTCGACGTTTTCTTTGCAGTGTGTCTCTATGGTTGCCGTACTTTCGGGCGTGCCCCTAACAACAATTACCCTCCTAGGCCTCAACTGAGATAAAATTTTTAATAGAGATTCTCCATCGGATCGTCCTTCAAAGTCTATGTATTGCACTTGAGCGTTCACTTGCACCGTTCTGTTTAAGATGATGCATTTCGTCGGCATTTCTGTCACGTCACCTTTAATTGCAAACATTGTCATTATCGTAGCTCATATTCTAATATAATTCTTTTATCAGCAAAAACAAAGTCAGCATCGCATCCATTGGTGAACGAGAAAATGGCATTGATGAAGAGTTAGTCTTTGCTGACGGTGTTACAACTTCTACACTTACAAATAGGCTCTTCTTCCTTCTTCACTACGAATGTTCTCCTTGTTATCTTCGATTTCCGGTGCGGCGTCTGCCAATTTGTAATCCTCAACTTTTATAATTTCCCCATAATCATCGCATTTGATTTTCTCTTCTTTGAAAGGGAACATCGGATGTTGTTTCTTGGTTGCCTTGAAAAAACCGCCATGAATTTTGCCCTCCTGTTTGATCACAATGTCGTGTCTACCTTTTGAGATCACACTCATCTCTATATCGTCATCAGAATCGGAATCTATATCCTCTCTGAAACATTAAATATAAACAACGTCCTAATACGATCAATACATGCAAACTTACCCATTCCGTATATTACTCTGGTGCTTTTCCCTTTCCCTCTTTTCATATTCCTCTAATTCCACACCTTCTAACTTTACACGTCTTTTTACTTCCAAATCAATCGTCCTGTTACCGCCGTTATCCACCAGATCTCTAGCGAGTGTACCAGGAGACGTCCTTCAAGCAAATTAATTAATGAACATACCAACCCTAAGCTATGCAGTGCTTACCTGCAAGTTATAATAATACTGTTATTTGCGTTTGAGCACCATTGGAGGAACAATTCTCGCGAAAAACCGCTCTCCATGTCACTGGAACTCGCTAAAACCACTTTCGGACTAGGTACTTTTCCCAATTCTTGCAAACTATGACACAACTGAAGGTGCTTAAATTGAAAGGGATTATTTCGGGCGCCCTCGAAACTTTTCATGAGTTTGTCGCTCATCCATTCGATTTGGGATTTGGCGAATTCGACAACATTGTAACTAACATTATTGAGCAGAGCTAGGGAATAGGCCAAAAGTCCGGAATCTTTATTCCTCCACAGTTGATCGAGCATGTGAGCTAATTCTAATACCCTCCCAGCTGTGTCAACCGCTATTAACACGTTCCCGTTATTTCGAAGTGTTTGTAAAATATTTGCTGAAATTATAATAAAGTCGTCATATAAATAGCATAAGGAAGTCTTAAATAACAGTAATAGATAAATTATGTTGCATTAAACATAAAACTGACACAATTTACAATTAATTATAATTACGGTTGCTTAATTGTGGTGTTTGTGAAAATAGTGTTTAAAAAATGCCGAAAGGAAAGCCCGTAACTGTAGAAAAGAGATCAGCTATTGTCACATTACACGAGGAAGGACATCCTGTGCGTATGATACTAGAAAAAATAGGAGTGACAAAATCTACAATCCATTACACCATTCGTCGCTACCGAGACACCGGCACATTCGAAAACCGGAATCGCCCAAGTCCGTCACGGATAACAACCCTCGCGGAAGATGTGTTGAGGAAGAGAAATCGGGGATTAACGGCGCCCGAAATCACAGCGGAAAAGAATAGAGGACCCGAACGACCGATATCTTTCAGAACAATTAAACGTCGCTTAAGGGAACCGAAACTCATAGAAATTGGGCCGCAGAAAATTTCAGAAATGTTCTTTGGACTGAGGAGTCCAAGTTTGAAGTCTTTGGGCAGAAGCGCAGGCTTTTTATAAGACGCGCGAAGGACCAATTATTTGTTTTAGCACCGAAGACCGCAGATCTCGTAAAAATTGACGGCATTATGCGCAAAGAAAATTATAAAGAATTTATTAAAATTTAATGTGAAACCATTTTCTTTTAATTGTATTGGACATTAAACTAAAAAGTTTTAATTACACCTAGAAAGTAAACCTGGCGCCATAGAATTTTCCATTAAAAGTCCACAGTTCTATGATACATTTGTTCATATAAATAGAAATAAATTAATCAGACTCACTCATTAATTTCTCATCCCTCGTACGTCGTCTGGCCTGTTGATAATTGGCATTAAAGGCATCAGTTATCAATAGAGATGGTCTTTGTAATTTTTCTAATTCACAACCATTCAAATGTCTTTCCTTCTTATGATTAAAATCATTTGCATATATTATATCCTCTTCACCCACTTTCATAATCTTCCATATCGTACCGCCAATCATATGCCCAGCTGGTAAAGGTGTTATCGTTAAGCCGTACCCCTTTCCTTTCATCGAAACACTCTGATTATATTTCAGTTGTATGATTTTGTCAAAAGCTGCATCAACATCATCAAGAGTAAATAAGTCAAAATCTTCCATATTATGATGTGATTGGTACAAATCGTACAAGAACATTTGACCCATTTTATATACAGGGATGGTGGCGTAAATGGGGCAATTTAATCCTAACTTCCCCACCAAATAAGGAAGTGCACCCAAATGAGACACATCTGGATAAGATATGAGGACTGCATCAATTAAATGTAAATGTCTGAAATACAAAATTAACTATAAATTAATTAGGTTATAACGAGGTAGAATAAGCTACCTCTTTATCTCCCGTATTATTTCGAAATCAAATCGTTCGTCCCAACCGCAATCTAAAAGAATTCGGACTTCGTCCACCTGTAAAATATAACAGGGCGGCGATTCGTCCATTGCTCCTGATAGAGCTTGTAATTTAATAATTGAAGTCATAGTTTAGCGCATCGAAAATACTTAAAATAGTAAAAATATCTTAAAATGAGTCTAGCATGTTTTGATAACCTCGCAAATGTAAACATCGAATACGAGAATACGACATCGACAATTCGACAACCAGCGCAATATTGGCAACATGAACGCCATAAATAACCTATAGTGCCTATAGTGTCCTATGTTGCCTACGCCTAACTTCAAATCGTTCGGCATTTCCAAAAATGCTAAAATATTTTAATGAAACCCAATGAAACCGTATCAAAATCAATAGGGTAAATTGTGAGTTCCGGCATTTTAAGTTCATATGACTAATGCCAAACAGTTACATATATATCTTAAATTTCAAACTTTCCGCCACTCGTCTATTGCTCTTGTGTTCTCGAACGTGTCTCGAACATCGATAGAATTTTCCGGAAATCTATAAAATTTCCATTGTGTCCTAATGATTGATACCGATGACAGAAATTAGATATTCGCATAAAATTAATATCTTTCTAATTTCTATATGTGATTTTGATTTACTGCCATGCATTATTTGTGGTACTATATAACTACGTATTTTCCTCTATCTAAAAATAAATTTTTATATGTTAGGACACGTCTAAAAGAAATTTTGAAGTTTAGAACGCTATGCAATCGATCTTCCAAATTGAAGTAAATTATCACAAATCATAATATATATACTTATATATGAATTTTTTATTGTCTCATCGGTGTTTAAATTTTTAAATATTTAAATAGATATAAATTGAAACTGTTTAAATTCCCATTTAGTGCTTTGTTTTTTTTTTACGCGCAATTAAATGCAGATAACATTAGTATGTATCAATAATAAAGGCAACAAATTATTACAAATGTAGATAAACACTGCAACTTCTAGAACTATCTCGGAGTTCGTGAACCTTCGTTACTATTCGAGAATCTCTCGGTGTGGGTATAAAAGGGAGACGCTGTTGGCGCGTATTTAGTTCATTTGAAATAGCGCAACTGCGAAGTTCGAAACAGAAGAAAGTGTTCTGTGCATATTGATCTGTGAAACAATTGTTACCCACTAAAAGCATTATATTCTGTTTGTGATAATTTGAGAAATATTTATTTCAAGATGGCTAAAGCTCCAGCAATTGGTATTGACCTTGGTACCACATATTCCTGTGTTGGAGTATGGCAACAGGGAAAGGTGGAGATCATCGCCAACGACCAAGGAAACAGAACAACGCCGAGTTACGTCGCCTTTACAGACACCGAACGTTTAATCGGAGATGCCGCAAAAAACCAGGTTGCTTTGAATCCACAAAATACCATCTTCGACGCTAAGAGGTTGATCGGCCGCCGTTTTAATGATCCAAAGATATCTGACGATCTTAAACATTGGCCATTCAAAGTAATAGATGAAGCTGGTAAGCCAAAAATTCAAGTTGAGTACAAAGGAGAAATCAAGAGATTCGCACCCGAAGAAATAAGTTCGATGGTATTGACGAAAATGAAGGATACGGCAGAGGCATATTTGGGTTCCACAGTTCGAGATGCTGTCATCACAGTTCCAGCATATTTTAACGATTCACAGCGTCAAGCAACCAAGGATGCAGGAATCATTCGCTGGCTTGAATGTAATGCGGATCATTAATGAACCCACTGCTGCTGCATTAGCTTATGGTTTAGACAAGAATCTTAAGGGAGAGAAAAATGTGTTAATCTTCGATTTGGGTGGGGGTACCTTCGATGTGTCCATATTAACAATAGATGAAGGTTCCTTATTTGAAGTTAAAGCGACAGCGGGTGATACTCATTTGGGTGGAGAAGACTTCGACAACAGATTGGTAAATCATTTGGCTGATGAATTCAAAAGAAAATATAAGAAAGATTTGCGAAGCAACCCTCGATCATTGCGACGCTTGAGAACAGCTGCTGAGAGAGCTAAACGTACTTTATCTTCTAGTACTGAAGCCAGTCATTGAAATAGATGCTTTATACGAAGGTATTGACTTTTACACCAAAATTTCAAGAGCTAGATTCGAAGAACTTTGCTCTGATTTATTCAGAGGTACTTTAGAACCTGTTGAAAAAGCTCTTACTGATGCTAAATTGGATAAAAGTTCCATACATGATGTTGTACTTGTGGGTGGATCTACAAGAATTCCCAAAATCCAATCTTTGCTGCAAAATTATTTTTGCGGCAAACAATTGAATCTCTCCATTAATCCGATGAAGCTGTAGCTTATGGAGCAGCAGTACAGGCTGCCATCCTCAGTGGTGAAACAGACAGCAAAATTCAAGATGTGCTATTGGTGGATGTTGCTCCTTTGTCCTTGGGTATCGAAACTGCTGGAGGAGTTATGACGAAGATTATCGAACGTAACGCCAGGATCCCCTGTAAGCAGACGCAAACATTTACCACCTACGCGGATAACCAACCAGCCGTAACCATACAAGTTTTCGAAGGTGAAAGGGCAATGACCAAGGATAACAACCGCCTGGGCGTTTTCGATCTCACCGGTATTCCACTAGCTCCAAGAGGTGTTCCGAAAATAGAAGTTACCTTCGACATGGACGCGAACGGCATATTAAACGTATCCGCTACGGAAAGTAGCTCTGGAAAATCGCGGAATATCACGATAAAGAACGACAAAGGCCGCCTATCTCAGAAGGATATCGATAGAATGGTTCAAGAAGCAGAACAATACAAAGAAGAAGATGAGAGACAAAGTAAGAGAGTAGCTGCAAAGAATCAGTTAGAGAGCTACATTTTCAGCGTAAAACAAGCTGCAGAAGAAGCTGGAGATAAACTGACAGATGCTGATAAAGCTACGGTAAAAAGGGAATGTGAAGACTGTTTGAGATGGCTAGATTCTAACACTCTCGCCGAAAAAGAAGAGTTTGAAGATAAACAAAAACAGTTGACATCTGTTTGTAGTCCAATAATGTCGAAAATGTATGCTGGAGGGCAACAGAACCAAATGCCTAGTGTTACAATCAACAAGGAGGAAAATTCTCAGGTGGTCCAACGATAGAGGAAGTTGATTAAGGAACTAACCTTTTATTTACCAATTGCATTTAAGTACAGTATACATTTTATCCGCCTCGAGCGCGTCTCAAATGTTTATAAAATTGCTGACGTGTCTTGCAAGGTCGCCCGATAATTCAAAATAGGCTTATGCACGGACGACGTAATTACTCCACCACGAAAACATACTCTCGACTCCGGCGGACGCTTCCCTTAGAAACCAATTCCGTGCGACTTTTCGTCAAAAAAACTCGTAAGACAAACTTTAGTGTTAGTAACTAGAAGCCGGACATTAGTGTTAGTAATTAGTATATGGGTGATATTTTTTATTTATTATTATATTTATGGTTTAATTATACTATTAGATTTGTAGACAATGATGTTAAATAAACGTCTCATTTAATATTATATATGCGGTTTTATTTAATCCTTACAAAATCTCGCTAAAAGGATAAGTGAATGCAATTTTCACACAAGCACAACTTTGTTTTTATTTTATATAGAGTATACATCTAAAACATATTTTACCTATATTTATAAAAGAAAATCAACCTACAAATTAATAACACGACTAATCATCATCAACTGCATAAGCTTTTGTGGGCATAGTCTTGTTGTTAAACAAATCCAAAGTGATAGCACTTAGAAAAACTGGAATGGATTTCTGATGACGAAGATGTAACTCGACTAATTCCTCTAGACTTCCACTGAACTCGTTTTCCAGTAGATTCAAAGCGCCGTCAGAATTTAGTTGGAAACAGATTTGATCCTCCGCTCTGTCAGCATACATGCTGGTGAGCTTATAGTGAGAATTAGGAGTCTTGTCGATTTTATAACCCAAAAGCATGTAAATTACGTTGCGGAATTCTTGCATCGAGGATTTGAAGTATTCTTTCAGCTGTTGCATTTTCGTTTCTGACACTTTTATTTGTTCTTTCAGTGAGAGAACTTCCTTTGTACTTATAGCTGAATCGTTTAGCTTACTCGCTTCCAATCCTTCCTCCAAGTTGCGTACCTTCCTTTTCAATCTTTCTACTTGTTCCACGAGTTTCTCCTTTTCCATTTCTCGTTGCATCAGGCATTCGGATAACGGGTTCTTGGCTGGGTGCACTACGCGCCCTCCTACGTTGTCTTGACCGACTAACATATCTTCTAATTGTATTTCTAAAGTATCTTTTCTCTGGCGTAACATTGAGTTTTCATTTTTCAATTGCTCAATTTCTTCTTGCAAACGATGTAATTGTTCAACTCTTACAGGGGCAGTTTCTGTAAATTAAGTAAATATTATCAATACTACAACCATAAATAAAATGATACTTCATGTATAATGTATAAATTGTAGCTCCGATTTTGGACGCTCATTTTACTTTACGCACTCACAAATAAAATCCAGGGTGCCAATTGGTGGACTATATATTAAAGCCCAACCTACTTTATTAATGAATAATGCGATTTCTCTTTTCCATAAAAAAAATATAATAACGTAAGGTTTGTAAAAAAATAAATTTTCTTCTGTCTTTTTACAAAATAAAATGTTCTAAAACTTTTGCATCAAGATCGGAAATATTAAGCATGAGGTCTCTATTAACGGATCCACAGCTAAAAAACTAAGTGCTAGATAGTGTATCGTTGGTTGCCTATTGCCAAAAAATGGGCAATGAATTCTCTTTACAAAATTAAAGCAGCATTTTAGCATTAACACGATCTTTTAGTAAAATTAGCAGTGCTTTTTAAACATCTCTGTAAAAATAAAATTTAAAATACAACATAAATAAATCATGAAGTGCTGCCTCTTATGGTAACATTGGGCATTATCATGAATTTCTGACAGGCTACTCGATTGACAACGTTGTAAAAACAATCACATGGTATAATGGATAATCTGTGAAGAAATGGCGCACAACATTAAACAAATCAGAACCTTCCGATCTAACCTAGTTAAGAAAACAGCTAGCACCAATAATCTGATAAATATACTTGTTGCAGCATTTGGGTGTGTTTGCATTGTTAGTGAAATGAACCGAGCTGGTTTTATAAGTATATCTATTGTGGTATGTGTCAAAGAATTCGCCCGAGAACATCAAGGGAAAGGTAGATGGATGTGCATATATCTGGCTGCAAAAGTGTGCTGTAATGTGAAAGCAAACATTTTTAAGATCGCAACGCCACAACGGTATTTTATAGAAGCTCTCAAATAGACATAAAATCTTTGTCTATAGTCATTTTATAGCGTATTTATAGTAAGTGTTTCGGTGGTTTAGAAAGTTTTTAAGGTATTTTTTAAATTCAGGAGGTTATATGAAGGTGAAGAAGTTTTTAATACTGAACTTGTAATATTATGTGGACAGCTAAATAGTAATGAAGAGAGTATAACTGTATATGCGTTGTGCTTACAATCAAGTGCTCTACAGGGCGATCCTGATATCATTAAATGTGTGTTTGCTATAAATGGTACGTAAGTTGTTGTAAATAATATTAATTGTACATGTAAAGGTGGCAACAGCTCTCGATGCAAACATACTTCAACTGTCTTATTGAAAGTGAGGTGACTATTTATTAATATTAATAGTGAATGTCTCTTGTTTACAGTATTGTATGATTATAGATTCCCTCTAAATGAATTAGAAACATTGTCCCAACTGACGTTGTATGCACATAAAAATCCAGTAAAACAGCAGCTGAAGAGAGATATGCAGCTAATCCAATTCTGATATGCCTTGCTTCCGAAAAAAGTTCTGCTATATTGACTTACCTTCAAAGGACGTGAAGAATAAATTTAGGCAAAACTTTTTAAATGATTTAACCCTAATCTTCATTGTATTTACATAGGTATTTACGTAGAAAAATACAGGGTTTTTTTCTTTGAGTTGGGTATGTTGCCTATTTTATTGTGTTGGTGCTGTAGTGCTCTCTTGCGATTTTAGGCTGTCAAAACAGTCTTGTAAATATTCACTGTTCCTTGCATAGGTATGACTAAATAATTGATTTAGAAACATATGTAATAATGTTAATAAATACTGAAATGAAATATTCTTGTAGTATTCTTTTCCTCTAATTTTACCTCTATAATTAAAATAAAAAAACTTCATATCCATCTCTTTCCGCATCTTTTAGAACAATTTCTTGACCCACACAGTAACATTAGGTTAAAATCAAATACATATACCATCTCCGGGAAAAATAAATCCTTGGAATTTTACACGGGCCGCGATTGACTAATCTTAAACTATATGCAAAGAATATAGATAGCTACTATACCGATGGCATACGTCCTTCTTAACTCATTACCACCAGAGGCACCATTTTATTTCGTACTTTGTAGAGAAGCGGTTTATTTATGTCGTGTTTCAAATTTTATTTTTACGGAGATGTTTAAAATTTACTGCCAATTTTACTAGCGTTCTTTTTAGTTTTAATGTGAACAATGCTGAAAAAACCGAATAAAATTCGAAAAGGTGACAGGCAGTTGTTTTGTCGTGCTATGTGGAGATTGTAAAACTGTATATTAGTAATTGTATTTATTTATTAGTTTAATAAAAATAAGTCCAGAAGCAATATTAAAGAAAAAATAATATGTTCTAGGATATTAAGAAATTGCATACATTTTTAATTTGATAATACCGAGTGTAATTAGTGGCCTACGTAATATTGATCACGTAACTGACATTGCTCTATTAAAAACTGTAAATTAAAAAAATATATTAAGGAAAAAACAATTTATTGGCTAGAGTATGTTTATAGGCGGAAAAGACGTGGGATCAATCGAATAAATTCGGAAAATATTAGTTTGCAACCAGATATACACGGTGCGAAAATCCTAAGAAACTATCATTTTATCAGTGCTAAAATTAATAACATTTTAAGGAGATATTATTAGTTTTAGATTTTCACTATTTGCAACAATTTAGTAAATATTTCATGTTAATAGATATCCTTTTAATATTGAAATGAGTAAATCAAAGACTGTAAAGATAAAAAAAACTCACCTGTGTGCAATGTCGGCTCAACATTTTGTAAATCATTTTCTAATTTCGTTACCATTTCTCTGTAACCATCGATAACTTTCTCAAGATTATCAATTCTGTCTTTCTGAGTCTGCACTTGATTGGTACCAGGTTGTGCAGTGCTAGAAGGCGCCATACATATTGTTAAATCTTTTTCATAGGAATCCAGTTGCTTCCTATAACTGTCTCGTTCGCGACTTATCAATAATAATTTCTTTTGCATTCTGTGTATTAAGTTTTGTCGTTGTTGTATATTATTTTGCAGTTCTGTCACCAATTTCTGGTTCTTTTCCGCATCTGCTTGAGACGTTTTAACTTGCTGGAATATAATGCGATTAAATCAAGAGCACAGTAAACAAAATAAAACAAAACATACAAGTGTTGCTGTTTTCAATTGCGATTCAAGTTGTATCTTCTCCGATGTCAAATTTATTTCTTGCTGCTGCAAACGTTCAACTAACGAACGTAACATCTTCTGCAGAGACATATCGGGAGCGTTACTTTCACAAATATTCCTAGCAACTGCTCTCCATTCGTCTAGATACACATCATTTTGAGCTTTCAAAACCTATTTAAAGTGCATGCATAATTATATTATGCGTTTTATGGATTAATCATTTTGTTTTACCTGCAAAGAAGCTAACTTCTTTTCTTGCTCTTTGAAATTGACCAAGCGCCCTTTTAAATCGTGTACTTCTTCTTCCAAAAGAAGTTTATTGTGGATCTCATCTCTTAAGTGTTTAGCTTCTTCTTGGAGTTTCTTATTTTCTTTTTCCAACTCATTATATGTGGAAAGTTTATGTTGTTGCGTCTAAGAAATGAATATTAGAAATGGAAGTACCACGTTTAGTGTTGCATTAATAAAAAACAATAAAAATAATTTTTAAATGAAAATGGTCAGAAATATTACACTGATAAAATAATTGAAGCATAATACAGGCTGTCAAAGGCAAGTAAGGATCTATTCCAAAAAAATTGAAATCAAAAGAAGTTTCTAAAGAATATACGAAAATCAGAATCTACATAACAGCAATATGGAAAAGAGTGGAATACATGTAATGACAGAAGACATGGGAATACTGGTGTAACGCACGGCGCAGAATAGATTTTAATGCAGGAAGAGTATGAAAAAACTCGAAGTATAGTAGGCCTTAAAGGTACATAACACCATATTATAAATAATATTTAATTGCAGATTTACATTATACAATTCTGAAAAAGTTATATACAAAAAAACACTAACATTTTTAATAAATTCTCTAAAGTTTATTAAAAAGTCCGCAATATTTACTAATGGACAAGATCTCCCAAGATTATAATTTTTCGAAATCTATAACATTGAATTCGAGTAATATGGAATATTTCTTCAATACAAGTCTATCAATGATAATATCCATTACATATTTATAATTCAATAATGAATAACAACAAAGTACATTTTAGAAACAAAACCTAAATTATAAAAAGATTTACCTTTGCCTGATGTTGGATTTCGTGATAAGTTTCTTTAATGTAATCTAATTCTTTAATTTCTAATCGCGTTTTTTGTACCAGATTATCTTTTATTTCCAACTCTTGTTTTATTTGAGCAAATTCTGTTAAACGAGAATCTAAAATATTGAATAAAACATATATTGCATAATAGGTTCAAGTCCACAACACCGCTTACTTAATTCTTCAGTCAATTTCTTATAAGCTTCAGTTTCTTCTTGAGCTGCATTGTATAACATCTCAAGTTCACTAATTCTTTGCTTGCTCTTTTTATAATCATCATTTTCCTCACTATCTTGGATTTTCAATTCTGTCGTTAGTTCTGACAACTCCTTTTCCAGTTCCTCAATTTTAGTGTCAGCTTCAATTTTAAGGTTATCATAGTTATTTTTCTCCTAAAACAACTATCATTAATTTTAATTGAGCAAAGTATATAACAACTACCTTTGATAGTTGCTCTCTCAATTCTATTTCCCTTTTCCGGATCTTCTGCAATTGTTCTTCCAAATCCTCTATCGTTTTAGTATCTCGCATACTTTGTGACTGTAATGTTGCAAGTTCGTTATCAAACATAATTTGCATTTCTTTCCGTACTCCATGCATGTGTTCAATCTGATGTTGCAAATTTAGTATTGTATTGCGGGCAGAGAGTATATCAGCTCGAAGTCGTCTAACTTCTGATGGCGAACCGACATATGATACATCCAGTATACCTTCATGTTTAGGCTTTTTACTGTTTGGTGTTTCTTCATTACTAGTATTACTAATAGAGCTCAAAGAACGTTTTAAAGGTGTCGAATATTCCGATTTCATGCTTCTAGGTCTCAGATTTGTTATCATATTAATAATAGTATCATTCACACTAGGCTCTTTACTGGACATAATTTGTGAGAAGTAAAAAATTCTGAATTAAACGATCATTAAAAGGAAACCATTCGTATCCATTTCAATAGAACACATCACAGTATTGGAATATTACTTATGCTTTCCTTTGCTTTACAAGTTTTAAAGGAATTTTTATCGCGTACTTCACTCAAAATTAAACAAATGTATTGCTATTTTCGTCAAATTGTGTATTACAACTGTTCTTTGATATTAGCTACAATCTGTAGAACAGGGCAAGCAATTGCTCCACTAATTGTACCATCATGTAACTAACGAAAAGAGGAATTAATTATTCAAATGGTAAATAAGCAATCGTAATTTAATTTAGTTTTAATTAAATTACATCATTATTATCATATAAACCATTTCATTGTGATTTAGTGATAAATTAAAAAAGAAAGGGAAAATTAATTCCCTAATATGGCTTTCATCCTTGCCCACACAAATGTAAATTTATATTTTATACTAAAACCTCTCTTTTAACGTATGCTTTTCTAAAAAACCCATAGAGAAATTTAATTAAAATAAGTAGCAAATGTGTTTGGTTGTTGTGCTGGTGCGATTGGTAACTATGAATTATGCTGCATTACGGAACGCCGCCGTAAATATGGCGGTAATTTTTTTACTCAAAAAGAAGTGGAGAATAGCAGCATTTTAGGTAAGCATTAAAAGATATAAGCAATTAAATTTTTTACAGGATTTAAATGGTGTCCTAAACATATTTGTATATACCCTATAATAATAGGTAAAGAGCAAAGTATTTACATATTTACTACCAGTTTAAATATATTTACTTTATTCGTAAAACAGTTTGACTACCACCGGTTTATGTTTGTTCGCTTTCTCAGCCAATAATCTCCGATAAGTGTTTGGACATGCGCGATTGTTTAGGAACCGCAGAGCACAAGTCCGCCATTTTACAAGCGTCGCCCAATTGTTTGAGAAACGCTTTCGTGGAGCCAGTGTTTTTAACACGGTAGTACGAGTGTATTTCCACAACAAACTTTGAATCGAAAACGCCGGCATGGGTGACTATCAGGTAACGAACGTGCAGCAAGACGCATTGGGGGCCGTGCAGTTGGAACTCGCCGCAAATCCGAATGCCCTAGCATTACGCCGGCCGTTTGATCCATTGGCACACGATTTAGAAGCAAGCTTTCGCTTGACGCGTTTTGCCGATTTGAAAGGCCGCGGATGTAAGGTTCCCCAAGAAGTCCTCAACAAGCTGGTCGAAGGTTTGCAGCAGGATTATAATTCGGCAGCAGAACATGAGCACGCTCACTTTATGCATATGGCCATTCCGAGAATCGGAATCGGTCTCGATTGCTCGGTAAGTAACTTTTTAATTCATATCAAGAAATCAACATTTGTTGTTGAATCACTTTTCAATGCATGATTAATTAATTAACTCACCTTTGTTTTGTTCCATTTTCTTTGATACTCGTGTACATCTATGAAGGGCTCAAGCAAAAAGGAAATTCAATGTGTACATACATTATGATTGTGACCTTGACTTAGACAACTGTGTTTATGTTGGTGATCCTTCCAGTAATACAATAACCTTGCATATTTCTGTATTGCAAATTTAAGCCTATCATTAACAAATTTGAAAATAAATCCCGAATAAAAAATTATAATGCACCTTGGATTTAATTCTCATCAACACTTCCATCTAAGGGTAAACAGTAAATATAAAAGCATACCATAGTAAATATTGAAAAATCCATATCGAAACAAATCAGATTTTTGCTTGTTCAGTCACAGAATTATATAATTGATGATTGCTGCATATCTATGTTTTTCCTAATGAATAGGAAGTGCTGTGAGTAGCCTCAAATTTATTGTAGTGCCACTTATATATGAGAGCTTAGGCTAAGTAGACATTGCATGAATTTATGAAGAACTGCTCAGGGACGGGTAATTTGGTGTACTGTAGGCGGTATATGTCACATGCTATGGATGCATACATTTACAATGATTTTGCAAGACTTTCTATCGCCTAAGTCATAAAGTTCCACTTTACAAACTGTTAAGAGCCTGGCATCATCTATAGTCGTGTTCACTAAACTCATATCTTTGTAGTTGTAGATTTATCACTTGGAAAGAATAGAAATACACTATATATACACTATTTTGTCAGGCGTCCCACAACCTTCGTCTCACTGTAATTATTAGTAAGTTATGGCACATTTCGACTTGTGAATGCTTGATATTGATGCAAAATTGTTTTTACTAGTGGCAACTCAAGGTTTCACTATTATTAACCAGAATTTATATATTTAAAAATGTAATGTAATGTTATTCAATCAAAAATGAAGTTGTTGTCTACAATCAAAGATTGTTTCCAAAATTAACAAAATTTTAGGTTTGTTCTGCAAAGCAAATTCTTGTTATTACAACATATTTTTTTATCAATTCTTTAAATACATTACTGTTGAGTCCAGTGATGTGAACTCTTACAAAACCGGTCGTTTACAATAAATTAGTAATTGTGGAGAACTTTTATTATTTACCTTTTATATGAGGGTACAAAGTAATCATTTTTAATTGGTACATAATTAGCAAGTCTATATAGTGACTGTCGTTTTACAAAACTAGATGCATTACATATAGATATGTAAGTATTTCATTTCTTATATTTCAAGATACTTATAAGAATATCACTTTTAACATCTGTAAGGGCTTTATTGCACCTAGTGTGGCCTGGCCTCTCATTTAAAGGGTGCGGTTTACCTGCTTACATCATATGAATCTGGGGGGTATATTAGCTATGAATTATAATTCTATAAGATAATAGCAAAATGTAATTTTACTATTTTGGTGATATACAATAAAATTGTTTTAGTTAATTAGCTGTCTTTAATAATTATGAAATCAACATATGTATTTTAATGTGAAATTTATGGATCATCAAAGTTAATTATCCATTACTGAAAGGTAGTATGATAATGATGAACAACGCTCCGTATCATTCGCATCAGGAAAAGTAGGTCCTTACAAAATGTATAAATAAGAAAGATATTGAAGAATTTTAGAAATAAATGATTTATATTATAATGATCATTATACGGAAAACCAATTATTAGAAGTTAGGAATTCGATAGAATATTTAATGGATTATTATGTGAATAAGAAAGCCAGCGAAGCAATGACATACAATTTTATTTTTACTACCGTGCCATTACGTTTTCAATTCCGTTGAATTGATGCGGGTCTAATTAAAAAATACTATCAGGCGAACAAATTAAACGCCGAAATTTAGTGAAAATAGTATAACACATAAAAAAAATGCGGAAAAACCAAATTAAAATCGCGTTTTAGTATTATCTTATAGAACGGTAATCTATAATCAGTACCACCGCTGGATTCATATGCTAGCTGGTAAATTGTATGCTTTAAATGAGGGGTCAGGTAATTATCACCATAAGAGGTGCAATAAAACCATTATAGACGTTAAAAGTGATATTCTTGTCTTGAACAATATAATATATCATGCATGGAATGCGTGCGGGCAACTCTAGTGATATTTTCACTTCCACGTACATATATATCCGTGCCCTAGTTGCTACTATTATTATAGTTATATATTATCCATTTCAGGTTACACCATTACGTCATGGAGGGCTTTGCTTGGTACAGACAACAGATTTCTTTTATCCTTTGGTTGACGATCCCTACATGATGGGTAAAATTGCATGCGCCAATGTGCTGAGTGATTTATATGCCATGGGTGTTACGGAATGTGACAACATGTTAATGTTACTGGGTGTCAGTACAAAAATGACTGAGAAAGAGAGAGACGTAGTGATACCATTGATAATGAGGGGCTTCAAAGATTCTGCTCTGGAAGCCGGTACTTCAGTGACTGGAGGACAAACAGTCGTCAATCCTTGGTGCACTATTGGTGGGGTGGCTTCAACAGTATGTCAGCCAAATGAATATATTGTTCCTGATAATGCTGTTGTTGGAGATGTATTAGTTTTAACTAAACCTTTAGGAACCCAGGTAAATGCTTATACTAAAATCGCAAAATAACATGCATGAATCAAAATGAGAGCATTTTTAATTTCTTATACTTTATTTTTATAGGTTGCTGTAAACGCCCACCAGTGGTTGGATCAACCGGAACGTTGGAATCGAATTAAATTAGTAGTTAGTGAAGAGGACGTTCGCAAAGCATACCATCGAGCCATGGACTCGATGGCTAGACTGAATAGGATTGCCAGTAGATTGATGCATAAATATAACGCGCACGGCGCCACAGATGTCACCGGTTTTGGTCTACTCGGTCATGCCCAAACATTGGCGTCTCATCAAAAGAACGAAGTTTCTTTTGTAATTCACAATCTGCCAGTAATCGCAAAAATGGCAGCGGTAGCAAAGGCTTGTGGAAATATGTTCCAATTGCTCCAAGGTCACTCTGCAGAAACGTCGGGTGGATTATTGATCTGTTTGCCTAGGGAACAAGCAGCTGCTTACTGCAAAGATATTGAAAAACAAGAAGGCTACCAGGCGTGGATCATTGGTATTGTTGAGAAGGGAAATCGCACTGCACGTATCATAGATAAACCACGAGTTATCGAAGTACCGACTAAAGAATAAATAATAAAAAATGAAAAAACAAGAACATTAAATCCAGATACATTTCAATTTAATTTTCTAATAATAGTAGTGGATAAATATTAATGATAACAATAACAGATGTATTGTTCTTTGGCCTTTCCCGCTTTTAGGAAAAAGATAGTTTTGGAAATTTTTAAAAGTATGAGACTACCAGGACTTGTGTATTATTGCTATTACATCTTTACCTTATCTGTCTATAGATTATCTTTTCTTATTACATTGTTGGCCTTCAATGTAAATTTCATTTTGTTTATGAAGAAATGCGCATTTGATATGTATTTAGAATCTGTTAGGTGTATTTTTCGTTGATCACATATTCTCACGCATGGAGGAATTGCGTTTTTCTTAGATATATAGCTAGGTATTTTGAGTTTCCTAAATATTATTTAGATTTAATGTAAGAAAATGTTTGTATTCATAAATTTTGTAAGATACTTTTCGGAAAAATAGATATCTTAAATTATCGCATTTTCTTATTTATTTTTATTATTAAAAAAATAAAACCTAGAAATGTGGCGATCTGTACATGTAAGAACATTACATGTGAAATATCTATCAGGTGCGAATTAAAATTATTATTATTTTATATGTATGTTTAATTTGCCGTCCTTTTAACGAACTTTCGTAATTTGATTTGAACAAGAATGTAACGTTTGTTATTTGTTGGTATTACATTGACAGTTACGAAAACTCACCGTATTGGCGCCACTTTACGTTAAATATTCTCTGAAGTTTCTCTGAAAAATGAATATGCAAACGTCTTGCAACTAAGAAATCGGAAATTATAATTAAATAGTTCACAATAATTCCAGATTTACAGTGAAGTAAATAGATTCGTACAATGATTCAGAATCACGTTACTTGCTATCCAATAGTATTTTTTAAATTCTCCGCTTATTTGTAGTTGGCGAATCGATTATAATTACTGAAATAAACAAAAACAGCTAATAAATTTCTTCCATTTTATATAAAAGTATTAATGCGTAAATTATGAGCTGGCATACTCGGCACGTTCTATTATTTGTTTATATTAGTGTCTTGTGGGGTAATTATGAGATTTTTAAAACTTATGATTACTGACAACATAATGTTATTAAACAGTTCAAAAAATGAATTCCTACACAAGGTTGAGTCTTCAACCATAAATAGCCCACTTATATAAATCTAACTATAAGGGAAAAAAAGTAAAAAACTTTTCACCCCAAACGATGGGTAGACTTGAAGAAAATAATAACCGAACGATTCAAGCCTGAGCAAGCAAGAGAGAAAATATCGGCTCCTTATTAGAAGGGACCCGATATCTTCTGTCTCACTTGCTTCTGTTCGCATCGTTCGGGTACTTTTTTCTTCAAGTGTACGTTTGGGGAAAATATGAGACACTTATGAACAAATGTGAGACATCCATATAACTTGCTTATCGATCGTTACTGACAATTCCTTGGTTCCTTGGGTAGTAATTAGACAGAGAGCATGTAAAATTGCACACAACGAAACTATAGGTATACTTTTTTTTATTTTCACTTTCAGAAAAAAATATAAAGGCGTAAGTAACACTTATATTCTTTACTTGCATCAGAAACACCTACTAAACATCTATCTTATCTTCTATATTCTGAAATACAAATGTCTCATTTTGTCCCTTACGATATAGAAACTTGACATTATACTCCTCTTTAGAGGGAACTGAGTTTACCTGTCCTACATAGTGAACAAGCAAAAGTTTCAGATATCTTTAAAAGCTTTTAGAGAGTATAGTAACAGCACTAACTAAAATGAAAACTTTATCTTTTAATATTGCCAATCTTTATTCGTTATTTGCGGTGGTCAAGAGCTAAGGGGCAGGACAATATTCTTTAAAAATAATGACGATAAAAAAAATGTTAGGCTGTCTAATTTTGCCCAAGGTTTTGAGCGTCTCATAACCATAGAGAGTAGACAAAAAAAAACCTTTGTTCGTCATGAGCGTAGATATGGTTTAGTGGGAGTAGGGTTACAAGTATGCGTGCGGAACAGATTGCGATAGTACCATAACACTGTTAAGACTTTTGTTTGGTGTATCTCGTTAACAGTACTTCCTTTTTTATATACATGTATTTTGAAATCAAAGATTTGTGCTATTTTAGTTTTACTTTTTTATTTTATTTTCGTTTACGTTAACTCTCGTTTGTTTATTGCTTTATTTACCACTGATAATTTAGAATAAACATATCATACTTAATGCATATTACTCTAGTGTTCTTGGCGACGATGACGCTAAATAATAAAATAAAAAAGTCATAAAATAATAAATAGCTGAATAAAACTTAAATAAACCGATGTATAGGGAATTTTAATCCCCCCTGTTCTCCTATTCATTGATTTGAAGCATGCAAAACTTATTTTTTTGTCTACTTTCCGCTCATATTTACCCCACAAGACTTTCACTGTTTTATGAGCAATTTTTAACAATAAGATTGACATTTTGGACAGCTGTGTTGTGAGGTAGAATTATTTTTTGGTAAAAAGATTTATTAACGATTTTATTAAAAATAATATATACACAATCTTAGAATAACCAGCGTCGCACATAAAGTTCGAATGATTTTTTTATTATTCATTAGAGATGAATTTTAATTTATGGCTACAAAGGGATATCAAATGACATGCATATGAGCAATGCCATTACCTTCTCCTACCAGTAAATTTGACGTTCTTTCAAGTATAAACCGTCGCACTTTTTCTTTTTTTTTTGTCTTAGAAAACAGTAGCTTTTTTATTTTTACCAATTTTCAACACTCTTCGTACAAATTATTATTTTTTTTTTTAATTTATTAATCTGGCTCCGGTTTTGAATCATTTTAATTAAGACAAACAAAATCGGTTGTAGCGGATGTGATAAAATTAATATTTGACAAACAGTGCATTCAATCACAACCAGATTCAAAGAGCTCATAGCATGTTGTCGATATGGTAGAATTGAAACATCCAGCGTTGCGCAAAATATAAACGATACCAGACATGAAATCAACATAGAAAATCTTAAATTAGTGAAAAGTGTAGAATCACTGAAAGAGTTAAACGCATGCGAAACCATATATATGAAAAACATATTGAAATAACTTATTAAATAGGGATTCAAGATTCACATTCCTCGCTAACTCTTGGTATTTCGAAGAGTCAAGTAGGTGTAGAAAAAACACTTGTAAATATGTTTCGTTTTTAGAGGAAGATGTGCAGTGAATGTTTAGGTAATATATAGGTCTTTCTTATTCCTGAAACAATTCTCCCGAATTAATCAATATGTAGAAAAAATATTGTTTTAATTAGGTTTCTCTTCTTTTATGTGAATTAAAAATGCACAAATAAATTCATCTATAATATAATGAATAATAAAAAATGTTCTCATATGATGTGAACTTTATGTGTGATACCAAGTGATAGTGTATATTGTACAAATATCAAAGAAACTTATCTATTTTTCATAGCTTTCTTTATTTTAATCATTCGCTTTCCACCTAATTTTTTTCTAAATGGCTTATTTTTCCTCTGGTTATTTCGTATTTTAGCTCTCACAATTTCCTTAATGTTTCTCCTAACTTGTTTAAATTCCATTTTATCATCTAGAGCGAATCTTCGGACAAAATCTTTACCCTCTAAAAACAATTTAAAAAATTATCCTGCAATTCATGAACACAAAATAAATACAATACCTTGAAACCTGTAGTCATCTTCCTTAAAAAAGAAAGGCTCTCTCCACAATTTCGTCGGACCTAACTGAAGATTATTTGATCCTTTTTTATCTGCATTGAGAATTGGATTTTCATTATTCTCTTCTTTCCCATGAGGCTTGTGTTCGTCACTAGAATTCTCATCATCGCTCGAATCGTAACGAAAAGGATTTTTCTCGCCAGTTTTAAGTATTTCTTTTTCTTCAATGAATGGAGAATCAACATCATCGTTGGGTGTATGATTATCTAAAATTGGTAATAATTCATTAAAAAAACTAAAAAACCTCACACAAGAAAATTTTTCATTACTAAATAGATTCAGCAAACTGAAAGGCTTATCTTCTTTTAACGTTTCCGTGAAGTTTTCTTTAACTTCATAAAATGTTTCTTTGGAAACTGTAGGTCTTGGCACTTCCTGATTTTCAGAAACTGAATCTATATGTTTCCGCTTTTTTGTTTTTTCTTTTAGAGGTTCAGTCTGTTGCAATACATATTTACTGTGTTCTGGATTCGTCGGATCATATCGAACCATTCTAACAGAATTAATTGCTCTAAAAAAGTAAGGCTCAGAAAAAAATACGATGAAAATGCCAATATCACATACTTCTTTGTTAATTCTTTATCCTTGCTTTTTTTAATTTTCTTTCCCAAAACCTCCTCCAATATTGATAGTTCTTTCTGTTTTTCTTCCAAGGTAATCTCAATATCATCTACATTATTGTCTGGATATATAGATGGTTTTGTATCTCCATCATTATCATTCTCAACCTCTTCAGCTTCAGAATTATTGTCTTCTAAGAAACGCTCATCCATTTTAAAACGTTTGTCATTTTTAAATTTCAATTGCAATTCCATCAGCTAAACAGGTATATTATTGTCATTTCTGCAAATAGCAATCAAATGAAGATTATCCCAAATACCTTTTTTCCTTTTTGTCCTTCAAACTGTTCTTTAGTTTCAAAATTATATTCTACGTCTTCTTCATCATTATTATCTTCAAACAACCTTTTCTTATTTGTACTATATTCTGAATTAATATTATCGTATTTAGTCTCTACCTCACCATCATCATCTTCAAAAACTACTTTATTATTTAAGTTTGTGTCCTACAAATTTCATACACACAGAAAATGCGAAAAGCATGTTCGAAGTACTACTTACAACATTCGTTAATGCTATCTTTACAGTATTTATTTTTTGTCGATATAGCTTCTTCATCTCCACAAGCGAATTTAATCGTTTCTGATCGGATGTTTTTGTTGCATTTACCTGTTTTTCACTCATATTTTCGTATGTATTAGGGCTATTTACATGATCTCTATGTTGGTCGTTAAATGATATATTTCCCTTTATATGTTCACCGTTTTCTCGGACAGGTGGGGGCTTTTTGGGTAACATTTTCATTTCTGTGGACTTATATCTAATATTACTTAAACTTTCGCAAATGGAAAGTGATGGAAAACGATAAAGCAAATATACATATACACTTACCCAATCAGACAGTATGGTATTGTAGGTTATGATAAATACAGGAATCTGTAATTGAAAATAGATCGAAGCGCCATCTCTTTGTTTAAATATGATATTAGCACCTATGTATATCGTGTATATCTCGAAATTGTACTATTTACTCTTTCTCGTCTGTTGCTATCCATTTTGTGATTAGACTGATAGTAACAATTGAAGAAATATTTATAAAACACTGCAAGGATTTATTGCCCCCGAATCATACCCACCAGAGATAATTTTTGCGTGTTACCCAAACAAAATTCGAATTTTTTCGCGTTTATATTGGTAACAATTGGAATATTAATTTATATAGGACTTTCAATTATAGCGTCGAGTGAAGGAATTAGTTTTACTACCCTCGTATCTTTGTATTGAAATTACTAAAAATAATTGCAGAAAATACTTGGGGTTACCTGAGGACATCTACTTATATGTTAAAAGATAGAGTAATAAAAAAGGACAATTTTATTTATTCTACATATAATTAAAGTATAAAAACTACTATGCTGTGTCTATAATACAGATAACCACGGTTTACTGCGAGAATTCTATTATCGCAGTAAGTGATTGTCTGTAGAATATATGAATTCACAACCTAGGTGATACATCGTGAGCATTTTCTTTGCTATTCGCTATTCTCGACCCAAACTGAAACGCTCTTTTTTTAAATGTCGACGCGCTTCGTATTCCTAAATAATACGCTAAGGCCCTTAATAAGATCTTGTCACCCAAGCCAACTGGTAACTCTTCAGATGGACAGCACCTGAAACAAATATCGTTTTCAGAAAACAAGGACGTTTGTGTTAAAAAAAAAACACAGTTACCTGCGCCAGCAATCTAAGTTGCGTACGAATTCGACAACATTCTCATCTAGGTATGGCGTTCTTAGTTGTCTTCCGTGATCTGATACAACTCTGTCGTCCCTAGCAAGATTTCTGTGAGATATATTTTGCCAATCTTCAGTTAAAGCTTCATGCAAACTCAACCAACCACCTTTCTTCAAGGCGGCTCTATGTCTTGTGTACCCACCAAAAAGCTCGTCCGCTCCCATACCTACCAGCAATACCTAATTATAAGGTAATTAAAAAAAAAGTCTTTTACAAGAAATCAAGAAATATTAGTTTGTACCGCTACAATTCATAGAGTTACACAGCTGCCTCACCAAACTGATTCTTTAGAGGTTTTGGACTATTTGGAAAAGTTGTCGAATGTCCGTGTTACCAAAAGTTCTTTGAGAAAATATTTTCTTTAAAGAAATCGTAATTTGATAACCTATCCTTACGGAAGTTTTTAGTGGATCGTAAAACTGTTTGCAGTTGAATAAATCGGTATTTATTTGGAAAACATTCGCAATTCCACGCTCATCTGTAATAGTTTAGTGTTTAGTTAAACATATGTAGGTAAAATAATGGCATAAGTTGCAGGTGTGCTTCAAATATGAAATATTTAGAAAGACTTCCCTGATTTTAATAATTTTTTTTATTTAAAATTGAAGTCGACACTACTTCGTAAATTACCACAGAATAGAGAATAACCAGAAATTTCACTCCCATGTTATTCCCTCACAATTTTATTTTTTATACTTTTTAGGACGCCACAAGTCTACGTACAAAAATATAACACAATACGCAATCGCTCCAAAAATTGCTAAGAATTGATTGAAAAAAGATACAAAAAAGCCAGAATTTAGTTGAAATAACTGGTATTCTAGTTATTCTCTATTACGTTAAATTACGTAGATTGCTACTAGTTTCGGTTTCCTTAAATCCTTCCTCAGACGTACAGAATCCTGAAATAGTCAATCTGTTGAAAAACTTATGGGAAAACATTATGCATCATATGTGATTGTAGTGTCACAGGTAAACCCTCTCCAATACCACAACTATGTTGTTCGAATGGTAGGTCTACACTGTGCATAACAAAAGTATTCAACAAATTGACTATTTCAGTATTCTATACGCTTAAGGCTTTAAGAAAACCGAAACTAGTAGCAATCTACGTGATTTGGCACAGAATTAGGGTAGTGAATTATAAAAAATAAATTAGGAAGCACTATTGACTTCCATTTTATCATGAAACGTAATTGTAGACTATTAAAACTCAATTTTTTATTTGTAGTAGCGCTGGTGACATGTTTCTATGTCGACCTCAGTCTTACGTGACAGGAATAGACGTGATCGTTCCGTCATCTGAGATTATAGCGGTATAACTCATCTACCCTCCTCCTAAAGTTCAGAAATGGTTTTAGAATATTATAGATATGTAGCGTATAACGTACTCAATTGAAATTGATTTTGCGGGTTTCGCCGTGTGTCAAAACTTTCGCTCACGACACACGGCGAAGCCGACTCTGACTTCTCGCCCGAGACACTGACATCAAGGTCACGAAATTTTGCCCACTCAGATCAAAAGAGCCGACAAAGAGTTTGCATTCTGGTTGTTACGATATTCTGTGGTTATAGTTACATCGGCCGTGAAAGCCTACGCAGTGTTGTGAAATTGATTTTGTATTAATTGCATGTATCTTCACGGGATTGGAGGTTTTTGCCAGTAGTAGCACCATCTCACTTCCTATCTTCTAAAGTGATATGTGTATATTTCTCTCTATTGTTGGACACACTCGGTATGAGATACAAATCCTACCTACAATAAAACTATCCTTGTCCAACATGTAACACATTTAAATGTAAATGGAGGCATCAATATATTGCGCTTGGAAAAATAAAGGTCCAAAATCGGCACGAAATTATCTCGCACTAAAATATGAAGTTATCTATGCTATAAGCCTGAAAACTTCTAAAGAACCAATCAGGTGGAATGATACATTAGAACAATCTAATATCTCTTTCTTTTATGAATCTATTAAATCTACCAACCCTAGATGGCGTTTCATATGATTCACAACGTCCTCTACCGGCATACCACAATGCGCAACCCAAACTATCATCCAAGACGCTTTTCATTGGATGTATTAAATGACGAATATGGTTTTTCCGATCTTCATTTACTTCTGATCTTGGCACATTTACCGCAACAAAATTCCATGACCTATTCGGACAGAGTTTTTTCAGTTCTTCAAAACTCTCCAACCCTGTTTTCCTGTCTGGAGTATTATAATCTGCATTACATTCGAATGCAACATTTATCAGGTCTATGCTTCTACCTTGGTCTGTAAATTTATCTGATAACAAAGCTAGTATGGTACAGTCAAGCCCACCAGAAAACAATACCCCTGTTACTGCATGGTTGCAAAACTCTTTATTGTGAATGCAATTCTTACAGTACTTTGGCTGTGTATATATTCTTTGCATAATTGCATTATCCAATAATTTATGTAAAATCTCAACATTATTTAAAAATGTAGTATCATTTAATAATATTTCCAAAGCATTGTTCACAGGCATTAATTTAATTCTTTGAAAAATCTGTAAATCTACTTGGGTTGGTTCAACAAATGTTTTACAATGTATTTTCTTTAACTTTTGATCTAATCGTATTCCACAATGTAAAGCTGCTTCTAATTCTTTCAGTTTTATTGAAAAATTATTATTTGTAATACTCCATGGTATTAATGTTAATGTTTTGAGATTTAAATCATATGAAAATGTACCAATAGCAGGCAACTCAAGACAATTAAGATCATTTGTAGCAACACTTGTCAAAATCAATCCTCCTTCTATCAGTCCAATTAATAAAGATCTTCTGCCGAATACATCACGGCCAAAATATAACTTCAAATTCTTCTTGTCAAGATAAATGAATGCATAAGGACCTTGGATATTTGAAAGCAATTCAACAATATTATCAGAATCTTCTAACTTTTGTAATAATGTAATTGTGTCCCCATATAAATTTCTGTCATCGTCAGAAATGTCTCCTCCAAAAATATCACCATTGTATAGAAATATTGAGCTATCGTTAGAAATTGGCTGCTTTACTAACTTCTCACCTTGTAACCATAATACACTTGCACATGTAATAAATTTATGATTTACAATTTCAGTTTCTTGATAAGAATTATAATCTGGTCCTCTCCGTTTAATGCAGTCTTCACATAATTTAAGCTGTAATGAAGTGATCTCCAGTAAGAAAATAATGAAGATAATAATAATGTAAAAATGTACTCTTACATATTTTAAAAGTACATCAGGCCTTTCTGAAGTGGAAAATATACAAAAGATTCCACACATTTTCCTAAATCAGTAAAAGTTACATCCTATCTTTTCAGCTGCTCGAATTATGCACATCCTCTCTGATACCTCTGATCAGACCTCTGATTTTGATACTCTCTCTGTCTCAAATTCCCAACCATTGATAAGGTAGGTTGGTTCCAAACCATATCCCAACTTCCAAGTGCCAGCTGTGTCCCAAAGGTCCCTATAAGGCCCTAAAGTTTCCTATACTTTGGTTCCAACTCAACTTTTTTCTCGTAGTGCCATATATACAAGCAGAGAATAAGCACCAGATAAGCACCTGCTTACAGCCCTTACAGCTCCTTATCGACTTCAAAGTTGGAATCGTAGTGTGTTGGTAGTTCATTGGAGGAATAGTGGAATTGATGGAATGTGTGGGATTTGCATAATTTGGCTGCAAGAACCTAACCTAAATAGGCCAGTATTGCCAACGTGAGGGATTTTCCTCTGAACGTGGGGAAAATGTGTAAAGTGACTATTTTTCATAGTTAAAATATTCGTTAAAATTGAGTCTTGCACCTGGAATAAACAGCAAATTTTATCGAAATCATTTTTTTACAAATAAGTTTATATATTTTTTTTTAATTTTATAATTTTCATTTTCAGCATACGCAACATACTCCGAAACTCGGAACTATTGAATCCTAAATAACCAATTTCAAATTTCCCGCAATTTTTTGAGTAACTTCACCAGTAAACCAAATTCAAATTTCCCGCAATTATATTTAGTAACTTCAACTTAAAGGTAATTTCATGCTTTAATGTTGAAGTTACTAAAAGCAATTGCGGGAAATTTGAATTTGGTTCACTGGGCACCATTGAAACATAAAATGACCTACTTATTTTAATATTTTTACATTGAATTCACTGATACTAATGGCAGGAAATCTAAATCTGGTTACTAGGGAATTAATAACCTTCCAATTTTGAAATATAATTTCAAATATTTTGTTTTAGGGAATTTGGGGCACCATCTAGAGGTAAGTACTCCCTGGCGGTTGGCCACCTGCTTCAAACCACTTCAAAGTAACCGCGCTAATATTTTTATTTGTGATGTTTATGGTTTATTCTGGTTTATTATTATTAATTGTTTTAAAATTATTATTTAGTGTAGGTATATGAAGGATTATTTGCTTAATTTCCGGATAATTAATTTCGATATTTGAATAATTTCTCCTTTTTTGCATTAATAGGATTGGATGTGGATCTTGAATTCTTTGAATTAGAATTATAGGTTAGTCATTGGTAGTTTGGATCTCCAGGTGGTCCCAGTACATATACTGAATTGATAAAAGACTGCAATTGAATGTCTATAAAGACTACACCTTGCATCTTACATACACACAATTTGAAATATGGCTGGCAGTGAAAATAACACTATTTTGAAGATTTGAAAAAGAAATATTTACATAATTCTCAAGTGTATTTAGATATTCCTATTGGTGATGTTAAGGTACCTGAGTTAGAAGAGTGTGCATTAAATCGTCTACATCTTCTCAAGATAATATCGAAAGCTACAATAACTTCTAAGAGATATTCAGAAGAATGGACACAACAGATTTTGGAAAATTTACGTGTCCGATACCCAAATACATTTCCTAAGTTATGTGAAAGTACTATATTTTCTTGGGTGATCCATCAGAAGAAGAAGTGTTGGCACGGCGAATGGATCATATTTCACATTTTATTCTGCGTGCCGTATATAGCAGTAATGGGAATTTATATTACTGGTTTATAAACCAAGAAACTGACTGGTTATTCTTAAGACTTCAATTACAAACAATTAAAGAAAGAGAACTATTTTTGAAACTTAATTGTTTGAACTATGATCATGCTACTAATGAAGAAAAGGAAAGTATCTGTAGTGATCTAAGTGAATACCCGGAAAATGAAATTATTTATAAAGTACATTATAGGGAAGCACTCAATTTAATCAAAGACAGAAGGGTAAATGTACACAAGGGCTATGCTTATGTTCCCAGCTCTTTGTTAGTTTACTGTATCATTTATAAATTTAAATCATTTTTGGGAAATGTTTTATTGTATACTAAGCATAAGATGAGTTCGTTAAATAAGCAATATAGGATTATAATTGAACAACTTTCAAATATACTAAAATGCGAAAATTTGGTAGTTGATAGTAGTAATAAAAAGCCTGATCAACAAAATAACGACATCAAAGTTAAATTATCAAATCTTAACAGATACGCGAAAAAGAATTTTCCTCTGTGTATGCAACATTTATATGAAACTCTTAAAGAAAATCATCACTTGAAATATGGATCACGTTATCAATTAGGCCATTTTCTTAAAGCTATTGGCCTAACTTTAGAGGAATCTCTAGAATTTTGGAAAACAGAATTTGTACATAAAATAACTGAAATTGCTTTTGAACGAAATTACGCATATTTTTTCAAACATATGTACGGCAAAGTAGGATCTATGAGGGAATATAGACCAGAAACTTGTCAGAATATAATTTTTGGAAATATTAATATTGAAGAGATTCATGGGTGCCCTTTTAAAACTTGGGATTCCTTATATTTAATTCGCAAACTTCAACAACGTGGAATATCTCCTGCTGGTATTGATATACTTGAACATGAAATATGTAACAATCAATATCAAAGAGCTTGTGCAAAACATTTTGAATTAATTCATGGAAAAACAAAAGAATCTGAAATAAATTCCCCGCATGAGTACTTTCAAGAAAGTGTAATGATTGCAAAGAATGACCAAAATGAAGAAATGAGTAGTGATGATGACACCTTTTGAAGAAGAATATTATTAATTGTTAGGACTTTTTGTAAAAGACACCGTTTGAATGATCACAAATTAACGATATAAGTAAATAAAGCTATATACAAGTTATAAATTGATACTTTTATTAGAATTAATATGTCTATACAGATTTGAAGGAACGATTTGGGGGAGGATATATAGAGTAAACAATGCCAGGGATGCTATGTTTAATATTTTAACATAACAATCACAATTAGCTCGTACTCAGATGATAGGTTGTAACATTTTAAATTTGATATATTTTCGCTAAACCAAAAGCGATGATCTATGAACAACTAAATTTATATTTCCCGCAGTTATTTTCAATAGAACATTTAAACATGAAGTTATCTGCGATTTTATGTTGATTACAATTTTTGAGTAAATACTACATTTTCAATTTTATTGAAATATAATATTATGCTCCTCCCTTGCCAAATAACCAAATTTTAATTTTCTAAATTTTGAGTAGCTTCAACGTTGAAACAAATTCCGTTTGTACCAATAGTGATGGGAAATTTGATTACTGGAGTTAGAATAATTATTTTCAATCAAATTCACGAAACATTTTCAAATCAAATTTTCTCGCTTAAATGTAAAATTATTTTGGAGCTATCACAAAGTTATCGGTTACATCACTACTTGATAGGTTTGATAGATGATTATTATGGAAAATGAAAATTGTGAAGAATTCAAATTTTGGTTTTAGAATGTTGGTAGCGACGAACTTCACAACAAATAAAATGGCCGATGTCAACATATAAAGCATTTATAAATGATGCAAATGAATATTTATCATTTATTACTGCTTGTAGTTTAATTATTCGGTTTTAACTTGTGCGGATAATTGTAATATTTTAGTGATAGCGTTTAATTCATCTCGACTCTGAATTAGTTTAACTACATTATTATGTGAAAATTATAAAATTTTCATATAACGACCCGCTGAAAAATAAAAATGTGTTTTCCCAAGCGTTTACATAGTGTTATTTTTAGTAGATACAAAACTTTAAATTTATTTACAACAAGTAAATAATAAACATTCTATGTGTACATAAAGTAACATTGTATAGTGCAGCTGGTGAAGTGGTCGGATAAAATATACGATGGCCGGTAGCTCAGGTGAAACCGAATTTAATATAATAAACTTTGAGAAGAGATTAACAAATCTCAAAGACTCACAAGAAAGTATAAACAATTGCTGCCATTGGTGCCTAGAAAACCATCAGCATCATAAGAAAATAGTAAACTGCTGGTTAAATGTGTTAAAACGTGTGAGAGTGGAGCAAAGACTAATTTTGTTTTATTTGGCGAACGATGTGATACAATACTCAAAAAGGAGAAATTACGAGTTTGTGGAAAGTTGGAGCACAACACTGCAAAAAGCAACTACGATGGTTCGGTATGCTTATGGGAAATAATTTAGTTACTTAAAATTTCATTGATACAATTTTTAGTGACGAAAAGGTAAAACACAAAATACTGAGGATATTTAAGATATGGGAACAAAGAGGTATATATGGAGAAGAATTTATTACAGATCTTAGTGGTTTAATTAGCGCTACACCTACAGCTAGAAAAAGTGATGATCCTCAAGAGTTTCAAGTATGTAATTTAATATATCAACAGTTATGTGACTTAATTTGTTGTGTTTTCAGAGCTCATATCTAATTACTAAAATCAAAAGCTGTGCAAAATTAGAGGCTGACACGGATCTCAAACTAAAAAAATTTAAAGAACACAACCCAAAGATGATGGATGGGGAAGCGTTATGTGCTTCCTTGAAAGGTAAACGCCACCGTATCAGCAACTTTTTAAACTACAATTATTGTGATTTTAGATCGTGCACATGTTGATGATGTAGAAAAAGAAATGGATGAGTATGTGGGCCATATGGAAGCATATGTTAATGCATTGAAGTTAGAGATTAAAGCTAGGCATAATTTAATATCACTACTACAACAGGCAGAAGTGCACTTGGATACAGATAAGAAAGATGTTAAATTAGTAGCCAATGTAAGGAAATTGCAATTGTTTATATGTGTATAAATCAGCAACTTTGTTGCTAATTTCCTTTGTTGGCAATATCAAAAACTTCTAACTCCCAACTTGTTCACTTACCCTACTTTGTTTATCCATTTTCTGGCGTTTAGGACCTAAACTAACTTTAAAGATGTTTCTCAAACCTGCCAACATTTTGTTTCGTTTGATAATTATTGTATTTATTTCTATACATTCTTCTGTGTTTGTAATTGCAATATTCACATAAGCAATGATTCCTTTATATTGAGTACGATTTTCAGTTATTAAATCCAATTCTATGTTCGGTAATTTCCTGTGCTTTGTTTCTCTTATAATGATACATACTTTGGATCCTCTTACATTTATTTTTAACTCTTAAGTATTCCTCAATTCTGTTATTCTTTTATATGCCATTGATGCTATTTAGTACCACACCCATACCTGAAATCAATGAAGAGTATGAGAAAAGGTATATTCTGGTTATGGCTGTTATCTGTAGTTTGTTTTCTGTTTCTTAGATTGAATCCAGTTTCTTATTTTCTCATTTTTCTCGAATTTTTCCCTTGATACAATATAGTTTATATATAGAAAGAGTAAAACATGAATGTGGTATTAGGCAGCAAACCAAGATACATAAAGAAAAATAAATATGCTTTACTGAAGGACCTTGTACGGCTAATGAGTTATTTATAATTTTCTCTCTTGTCAGAAGTAATATCTATCTGTATTGTTAATCTTAAATTTATTCCAAAATAAAACGCGAAACATTCGAATATATTGTATTAACTGAAACTAACAGATTTATGCAGAATAACCTAATTTAATTTTCTCTATTTACGTTGTGGCTTGTGTTAGTATGGGTGGTATACTAATATTTCCAGTATATGTAACTCTTTTTGAAATGGTAAAAACGCAAATATTTGCAACCACTGGCTCAATTTAAATAATTGAATGATTAATCAAAAGCCCTTAGCGCAAAAAGAAAACTTTTTAAAACAGTGAAAAAAAAAGGATATTTGAAAACGCTGCTTTAAAACGTATTTCTTTACATTATTTCATTTGTATAACACCGTTTTTAATACATTTTGGCGCTACTAATTTGAAAAATAGTTGTCCTTGTACTTGAAAGTATGTGCAAGCAAGTTGAATCAAAACAAAAATAACCGATAAAAAACTTTATTTCTTTTCGGACAAAAGACATACTTTTAGTTGCTTTAACAGATATTGTAAGAAAATGCATGACATGAAAATGAACTAAGGATTATAATACCATTAGGCTCTCATCACAGATCCTGCGACTTAAAAACTGCCGTCTTTAGTATACATAGACGTTTGTATTAGGGTGTGTTAGTAGTAACATATTTACAAAACAAAGTTGTTTGTCACTTATATATTCATTAGGCGTCTTAATGAATGATGTTTTAAAAACTGAATCATCTGACGAAGACGAATTATAAAGCAAAATTTTTTTTTATAATTTAAAGATGATGTGAAGAATTATTTCTTTGTCTGGGAGCATGAACAATATCTTGATTTCCTTACGTACAATCTTGTTTTTAGATTTTTAATCGCGACAAAACGGAATAAATCGTGTACTGCTGAAGTATAACATGTATAACTATATGTATATTTTATTAAAACATTGTGCAGATACATAGCAGTGCTATAAGTATGTCTATGTGCATTTTAATTTATAGTGTGGTCAAGAATCTATTTTATTGCATCTTTTTGTACCTGGGATCTAACATCTTTTTTCATCATTAAAATTTCATGTTCAAATCCCATTCTCGAAATGGCTTGGATCCATTCAGCTATTGTTGCCTCCGAATCGTATTTGTTAGTATTATTTCTATGTATTTTAAAATTCTTCAAGAATAATGGATATTCTAGAATTCTGGCATTTCTGTTAAAACTCTAAACTTTTTCTTTCACATACCGAAAGTTACAAAAGAAAGTAACAAAAAGGAACTGCTTATTTTAACCAGCGTCCTAGATTAATTTCATTGTTTAATGCTTATGTCAACGCATATTTTTTTTGTGGTAGCCATCTGGAAGAATGCAGCCTTTTGCAGCTTTTTTTACTTAGTTATACCATTATACCAGCCTTACCAGGATCCCAGGGCCCTGCACTAATCTGTACAGGTTTCTGACTGGTTGATTTCATTTTTGCAGTTGGTATCTCCAGTGTTGATTCCAATTTTCCGTAGGTGTCCTTTCAGTATACAGTGTCCTGTTGGGAGACCTATTACGATGCGAAGGTGATTCCTATTGAGCTGCAGCAGTTCTTCAGTTTTCCTTTTTTTGCGGTTCCTTAGTAAAAGTTTTCCCATGAGTTTGCCTGGTTGTGTTATTCCAGTGCTCTCTTTAACTCAATTTCTTACCTGCCCTCATGTTGTGTTTTTACACTCTCCTAGAACAGGTTTCGAGTCTATATATGAAGCAAATGATCCCTTTCTTGGTAACTCATCGGTTCTTTTTTTTTGTTTCCTTCGATTGCTGAATCCCACAGCAAAGTGTGCGTAAATACTTGAAACTGTAAGAATAGCTTCAATATAGGAATCCCCAATGACAAAGTAAAAATCCTATTTGTCACATGTCTGCTGTAATTTTTTGTAGCCGTTCCTTCAATTTTTCTCCTTCCTGCCGACATAGCATTTTCTTCCAACGCCTTACCGTCTTTTAGTCCCGCAATAATAACTTTAAATTCTTCCCTAGCCTGCACAAATGTTTATGTTATGAAATTGCTGGAATAAACATTTACAGGCTTATAAAGCTTTCGCAATGAGAGTTAAGAATCTAAAGAAGAAGTTGGAGGAAATGATGCCAACGCTGAACAGTCCAATACCGTCTCCCGATATCAATGCACCGTCTCCAAGTCCAGATTCGGATTTAGAATTGCCAACAACTACCGCCACACCGCCAAATTGTAAGTATGGAAACATGCCCAAACCGTAATATTCAATGTTCTTAAGGAAAATTGTGTACGTGATGTTGTATTCTTTTGATTTTCTACACTAGCTGTAACTTCAGACGTAACGCAACTGATGTACACCAATGGCGGTTTCTATAATCCCGTGCCGCCTCCGAAATCAACAGAAGCAAGCAACTTTCCAAACAATGGATTTTCAAGTTTTCTTGGTGCGAATATGCCGTTCAATATCGAGGTGTGTTAAATAGTATAGCGAGTATAAGTGTTTCCACTTCCATCTGTTTTATTCTAGAATATTAACGCGGCGTTATTTAGTTCGAATCAAACGTCCACGGCGATTGGTGGAAATTCGAATGAAACTGCCACGACGGACATCTACAATTCCAATAACAGCATCTCCAGTTTGTTTCCTTCACTTTCTCAACCGCCTCCGCCTCCTGATCCAGTTCCTCCTGTGGCAGCGCCCTCTTCCACAGATTACCAATTTAATACACAGCAAGTACCGCTAATGCCGCCACCTATTCCGCCTTTTAGTAAATCCGATGTCACCTATAATAATTCCTACACAGAAAGTTATAACACTGACACAAGTACAAATTTTGGTAAGTACACATATGTGCAAAATATGGTTGATTTAAGCGAATTCTCTGTGTTGTCCTTTTTAAAAACATTTTTTCTTCTTGCTCGATATAGGTAATACACCATACAATCAATCCAATAATTCTTTTACTCACGCATCTGTAACGTCTTATCCTTCATCTGTTGCACCGTATCAGTCGTCTCAGTCTACTACAACGGCTACAAATTTCCAAACGCAGACTTCCTACACACCAAACTTTGCGACGACTGCTACCAATAGTTTCGATGCGCCATCTATGAACAATTTTACAAATACTTTTGTTCCGCCACCTCCTCCGACTGGCTCGGCGTACGCTTCGAACGATGAATATAATCCCGAGGAGGAGCCGGAAACCTGGGAAAATGAAATCGTCTGGGAGCAACCCCCCGTAGACTTGGAAACTCCGGAAAGTCCGCCGAATTTCGAGAAAGAAAGCTACAGCGAACCTATCGAATATCACGATAATCAAACGATGGGAAGTGGACTAGATGTCGACCATAGGATGTTGTCGTTGATGGGCCCCAATTCTAATTCAGGTATTTTTATGGTAACGCTTAATGTTGCAGTCACAATGTGTTATGATTGATTAAATTTTTTTCTTTATCAATTCAAGCTTTACAATACTGATCTTCTTTTATGCGCTATTTACATGTATCAATAATATTTCTGTATGGCGTGGAGGTATATTATTTAAAAATTATTTATAGTCATACCACAGAATAGAGAATAATACAGAAGTCCCGCAGAATGTATTTTGCAGTGGTCACGGCATTATTTTTTCTGGTAATTATCTACGGCGACACAATTTTGCGCACAAATTCTTTGTAGAACCGTAATCAGCTCATTTTATCAGCACAGTCGTATTATGAATAACGAATATGAAAAATTCGAGCGATATTTTACATATTTTATAAAACCACAATAGAAGACTGGGCGTTTATCTTGAACGCACCAGTTTATAAAATGTCGAATAGTAAGCTGGGCATTCGACTTAGATGCACCACTTAATAGAACACACATCTCTTTTAGATACCCTCTTTCTTTTGTTTTTTAGATTAAATAAGAGGTTTGTTCGCTGGTGCTACACTTTCTACACTGGCTTGTGATTAAAACAAGATAGAAGATTTACTCTGTAGCTACCTAAGAAAGATAAAATATGCACCAGTGTTATTGGTGTAGCACCAACAAATAAACCTAAGAATTACAAAAATGAGAAATTAAGTTATCTTCGATTGCAATGTAAATATCTTTTCCAATGTGATTTATCAATGTTTTATAACTGTAATTATATTGTTTAAATAATGAAAGTGTCATTACCTGGAATTGGCCAATTTCACAACTTTTCCACTTTGTGTTGCCATGGGATAGTCGCTCACCCCACTAAAGTATAGAAAAACCAAGTAGCGTCACTCTCGCCAAGATGTATTTCATCCGCCATTTTGTTTTGTACCGCATAATTTATGTCATGTGCGTCTATGATTTGAAATTTAGAAAGTCTTTTGGAATTTAGGTTTTAGTTTTCTTTTCGAATGTTGGAGTGTTTTCGTTTATATGGGAATGATTTTAATTTTAATTCTTAAGTATACCCATATATTTTTTGAAATTTTGAGCACAATGTACAAAATAAAATAATAAAAGGTCATCAAAACTTTTTTTAATATTAGTATTATGTTTAAAATTGTAATTCTGTAAAATTCATAAGTGGCAAGAACAAATCTTACGTGTTGATAGGCGGCCCTGTAATGCGGAGACACAAATGTCAAATATATTAAACTCATATAAATAAATCAAATCGACTCATAGCAAAATAATTATATATGAACACTGAAAAGCACGCAAAAATAGGAATTAGTTGAAACGGTATGTAAATGCATATAAGCATACAACAAATATTCGCAAACGTACAGCTCCTACCAAAAAAAAGTTAACAACCTGCACGAAAATATCGGCAGTAAGCCCACTTAGGACGAACTGTAGCTTTTACTATAGCTATTGAATAAAGCACTATATTGTATTCTATTATTGAATGGCCGTAGTAAAAGCTACAGTTCGTCCTAAGAGGGCTTACTACCGATATTTTCGTGCAGGTCGTTAACTTTTTTTTGGTAGGAGCTGTACATATATAGGAATATATAAGAGAGTAATTAGATGTTGGTATTTCATATTTTATTTAACTAGTTCATTATATTAATAGGCGTATTCTTTCGTGGTGAATAAACTGATCAAAGTGAACGATATTCAATTCGTTCGCTTAATTTGACGTTCTTTCGTGCATGTTCAGTCTTCCCACTCTGGCAATTGAAGTGATTGCATTCAGAAATCCCTTTACCCCTCAAGCACAAAGAAATTCTACAACTGATCGTAGAATTTCAATAAACGCATTCTTTTGCTTGACAAACTGAAAGTGAAAACTGTTCACATTCAGTTATATCACTTTCAGTTAGTTCACTTTATTCACCACGAAAGAATACGCCTAATGTGTGAGATTTTGTATATATATGTAGCGTCTGTAAGGTTATATCAAATTTTATATCAGTATACATATGATCAAAGAAATGTTCCACTGGCGCACTATAGATGACACCACCAGCATTTTCTATTGTTGTGCATTTGTAGTGGTAATATATTTCCATAAGAGAATACTTGTGGTGCCATCTATAGTACGCCAGTGGAACATTTCTTTGACCATATGTATACTAGTATAATATTTGGTTATATGTATTTTTGTAAGCATCCATACTACATGCTACCGGTCTTACAGATAATCTTACAGGCGCTACAGATATGCACAGAATTCCACCATGAGTTACTTCGTCCACACTTTGTTAACGATACCAAACACCGTTGTTAACAAATGTTGGGATATAAAATGGGATTATTTACCTTCGAAAATCTTTAGAAAATCTAAGTAAGCTTATTCATGTTTCTTTCTTAACGCTGCAGTAATATTAATATTCAAAAAAAGTTCACTAACGAACAAGATAGAGTTCCAATAATGTAATAGAAGGGAAAAAAGTACAGACATATTGACGGCAATATACAGGGTGAGTTTTTTATCTTGAGACAACGGAATATCTCTAAAACACTGCATCAAATCAAGAAAAGATCTTAATAAGATTTATTATAATGTAGGGGGCTCACGGAATGGTGTCGAACTCGATCCCCCAGGAGGGGGGACAACTTTGAAATCTTAAATGGGAACCCCCATTTTGTATTGCAAATTCGGATTCTACGCCATCAAGTATGTAGTTTTTGTTTGAAACTTTTTTCGATTCGTAACAGATGGCGCTGTAATCGCAAAGAACATGATTGCAAAGCACAAATCGATTTTGTAAAACGTCTTTAGAAATTCTATGAAATCTTTCACTTAAACTGCTGGGACAATACTAGATAACGTGTGTAAAAAAATTCAATGAGATTAGACACGGCGTTTCTGAGAAAAAGGGACATACGTAATGGCGGTTTTCCCATATGGATGAAGATATGTAGTGAGCCCCTTAAGTGAGCTGAGCCAGACGCCAAAAGGAACGCTACATAAAGTAACAGACGAAAATAAACTTGAAGCAAACGACGTGTGACTAATGCAAAGAGCGAACCATAAGATTCTTGTCCGATTCAATACTGGGATCAAGTTGCGCGTTGATCTGGTTGTTAGATATTTTGTGCTAACGGCAATAGCAGTCGAATGATAGTGATATTCTCGGCGCTTTCGGAACATCGTAACGTTTACGCACCAACTCACGGCTTTTTTTTTTCTAGTTAATGGTTGGTAGATCCTTGCTTGTTAAGATTTTTCGATCGTACATGATTACAGCTATTACGTATTTTTTTATTATACTTTATTTCTGGTACACCCTGTATAGGGTTCCTTGTCTGTCCGAGACAGCTGTATTTCCTAGTCTGTGGTAATACTACCAAGATACATTATAAACTTTATGACTTTTTTTTATAGTTAACATAAAAATCTATAGAAAAAATATCAAAACTAAATAAAATATAAATGTACAGGGTATGTCTGAGTATATTTAACCTGCTATTTTTAGAGGTAATGGCAGGATGAACTTTATTTTATATCCATGTTAAATACTCTATCGAAAGCTAAATCCTGTTAGTCTATTTTCCAATTTATTCCTGTTACTGTTTAAGATAATTCTCTGTGCATTTTTTGCAGTTAATGTACATAATTAAGAATTAAGTAGTTCTTGCTTCGAACTGTATATTTTAGTGTTTGTTTTAGACTCGGAAAATACTCACAGGAAAAAGGATATAGATCACAGAAACCTGATAAGTCTGACTGGTTCCCCAAAAGAAAATAATCCCACGAAAATCTGGAAGAGTGACGGTGATCAGGTAATTTTACGTGTGCAAATGTACTTTGTTAATGACTTAATCATTCGCGAATGCCAAGGAAATTGGTAGAATTGGTAAATCTGAATTGTCGTGGAAATTTCGTTTTATTCGATTCTTCTTTTTCGTTACGTAACAGCTCTGTGGTAAATAAATAATTTTATAGGACTATCGAACGCCCCCTAAGCAGCTAGAAACCGGAGATCAAGATTACCGTATGCATTTCAACTTCGAAAATCTACAATTACCCCCACCACCGCCTCCACCTAATCACCTACCATCTAATAAATCCCACAAGAAGCACAGTCAATCGCCGAGAAAAGCCCAGGACAATGTTGAAAGCATAGACATGGACTTAAGTGATGACGATAATATTCACGACGGTGCTAGCGTTGCCAAAGAGTCGGTTAATGATAATTTAAAGGTCGTTACTTTGATAGATGAGAAGAAGTCCCTCGAACCGCCACCCCCATTTCCGGAGTTCTCCGACGAAGCCGACGCGAACGCCAACAATTTGCTAGACGATCTGAATAACGATCTGGACGAATCGGACGATTTGATCTCGGCATTAGGTCAGCAGCAACATTCTCAAGACATGGACGTGTTAGACGGACCGATGTTATTTGAAGCGAATATGGGTCGCGTATGGAACAACAGGATACCGGGGATGAACATACTTAGTGATATCGGCCCGCCGATACTTCAAGTAAACGGACCTCCACCAAATATCAGGAACGGACCGCCAGATATAATATTAAGCCCCTGGCCGGAATATGTTGACTTCCGCGTTGGCAGAGGTAACAAGAGGGGTAATTTTAATAACAGGGGTGATTTCAGGGGACGACCCTCATCGGGGAGGGGAGGTTTTAATTGGAGAAACCGCGGGGCAACTATCGCGGTAATAGGGGTGGTCAAAGGGGCGGACATGCACAAGGAAACGGAAGATCGAGGCCACCTTTCAGGGGTCGTTTTCGCGGCGGTTTTTAAGATAGTTTTATATTAAAAAAAACGAAAAAGTAAAATGCATAATGGTTTGTATTACTTTAAGGTGTTTTTCTTTTCTTTTATCTTGAGTTACGAGGGACGCAAGCAATTTTGTAAAATATTCTTATTACTGCTGCACATATGATGAATATGTAGATTGATTTGAATTTAAATGTAAATTGTGTTTAACTTGAATAAATCAATATTGCCTACTATTTTTTATATATCTGTGTCTTCCTATTATTGTAGTAACTTCAAATCTAAAACAAAATTACGAAATATTTACCGCATATTTACATTTCACAACTTCTAAAAAGTAAGCCATTTTTCTTACATCAGTTATATTGATCTCTATTTAATTAACAATATACAGGATATTGATAAAAGTAACGCACAACAATCATTATTATAAGTGATGTTCTGAAAGACGTTGAAATTCATCAATTTTATGCTTGTAAAAGACATCAATCGACTATTTTTTTTCTATTTTCATTTTTATTAATGGCCATTTTCCCTGCAGAAATTGATTCTCTACTTTTTTTTACGATAGTATCCCCAGATTCTCAGCCATTTCCTTGCTATAAGACACAGACAGTTTTCTAAAAAAAAAAAGGCGTGAAGTCAAGGATGGTTATTTTTAAAAATTTGACAATTACCAGCACCTTCGTAAACATTTTGGACGAATTGTGCACATATTTTAAAACTTTTGTTTAGCTATGTATGTATTTTTTTTTTTTTAGTTGGCTTAAACGACTTCCAACAGAAATATATTTTTTTCTTTTTTCGAGTAGCCTAATACCACTCACTGTTATTTTTTTTTACAATTCAGAAGATAAAAAATCTTTAATAAAAATTGCCTGATTTGAAGCTGAAGTAATAAAACATTTCTTAACGTACGCCGTTAAAAATTTGGCAATCACTGGCACGTGTATGAACATTTTAGATGTACTGTTTACTTATTTCCAAGCTGATATTTTCCATTTCGTTTTCATTTAGCTATTAGATTTGTAAGAACAGAAGGGCATTTTCGATCCCTGATAAGGTTATCTAATATGGATTTATATTAGGTTCCAAATCTGGCGATTCAATTGTCCTTGTCGCATTATCCATCTGTCAGAGAAAATATTGTTAGGAAATATTTCATTATTCTCACATAAATAAGAAGCGCCTCCATTCTGCTAAATAAAATTTGAAAATGAAGAACGTCATTTCCTGCAGCTGATCTAAGTCTACTACATTCTTTTGTTGTATTGCTATATCTTGAGTCTGCTTTAAAAGACTAAATAATTTAAATAATCTCTAATCTAATCAAATTCCAAACATAATACAAAATATCAGCTGGAAATGATTTAACAATGCATCCAAAGTGCTATTTAAAGGGGGAAAGAAATATTATCTCCGTTTTAGATCTTTATTTAACTTTCGTCAACGTTCTTAGCCCTGTGACAGCCAACTACTTTAGGAGGCTTCAATTAATACTAGAAGTCGCTGGTTCGAATCTCGTTCTGATAAAATACTTAGGCTCTGTTTTTGACCATTGTTGACTTCAGCTATTTTTTTTTTAAGAACATCTTTATAGGAAAAGAGCAGAAAATTTATTTACGAAATAAAAAAATCCGATGAAGCAACACAACCAAGAAGCAGAAAAAAAATTCTCGTCGGTTAGTGTCTTTTGTTAAAATAAAATTGACATGTTTCAGCGCTATTTTATCGAAATCTTATAAATTATGTAATTTTAATTTGTACCAACAATCTCGTCTTTAATGTTCCCTGTCTAGATTCGAGTGCAATTAGAACAGATTTGGGTTGTCATAATATTAGGCAGAAAAATGTCATTAATTCATCTCAATACGATAGGTGATGATGTGGTATGTGTTGAATGTTTGTAAGAATATTGCGTGCAAAATTTAGTTACTATAGCGCTGACTTAATGCTGGCTAAACACGCAGTGATTGAAAAGTTGATAAGAATGATCCTTAAAAACCGTATTCGTGTCTTAAAGAGTACAAGAATTGATGAACGTCTTCAATTTAAGAAGCGAATCAACTTACAAAACCTTTAATTCTTAACTGTTGCTTTTCTATCGCTGTATAAAGTCACCATAAAGCATTATATTTAGATCAAGCGCACTCCATTATAGTTTTTTTTTGTAACTAAGTGACATGCGACACAAATCACTTAAACATTCAATTCATGCCTAAATATGTTATTTTAAGCTATAATTATTAATGCGGATTTTACGGCGTCTGTCGTCTGACTAGTAAAGCAGAACGCGCACTAGATCGACTCGGAACGATGCAATTGGCAGGTTTGCTATAAATGGAATTAAGTGAAGGGTCCCTCAATGGTTCGAAATTTCCGATTAAATATAGCCAAAACTATTGATCGTGCCGTTTCGATCCGAGTCGATCCAGTGCGTGTTCTGCTTTAGACAGAGCGAGCAATATACATTGAAATCGAACGTATTTTGCTACGCTTTATCTCACTTGTCGGCTATGGAAACGTGAAATTCGCAGTTTAGTGATGATGAGGTTGAGATTATAGATATTATTTGCGTATGTTGGCAAAATCTATCCAAATGAATTGATCTGCTAATCAACAGACGCAAGTGCAGTAAAATATAAGTGAATTTCTTTTATCACATATCATTAAATTAGTTCAAATATTGTAGTGAACTTGACTATAAAAAAAACTAGCAAAAATATGCTTTTACATCTTATAGCTTCCAGTATAAACAATATTAATTTATGAAATGAATTTATTATCAAGCAGTTAAGAAAGGATCAAATTCACAATTATTAAAATTTATTTTGCGACCGGTTTCCTGGGTTTGCACATCTTCAAGTTTTACGTATTTATGTATATTCAAAGAATTGTCCAAAAGAATGAGTTTGGTCAAATTTTAAAAATAAAATGTATTGCACTGTTATTTCTTTTAAAATAATAAGTATTTAACTCTTCATATATTTTTTTAATTAAGTGAAATCTGAATTAATATGAGAATAATCTATAACGCGTATATTGTTGATAGACCTTAGAACTACAATGAAAGATTTTAAATTAAATTATTCTGAACGAAGTAATAAATATTGCATTTTATTTTGAAAATTTGGCTAGATGAATTGTTTTGGACAATTCTTTGAATATATTACCTAAAACCTGAAGATATGGTAAAACGGTCACAAACAAAATCTATTTTTGTTTTAATTGTATTAATAGTAATTTTGGACCTATTTTTAACCTCTTATCGATATGAATCACACAGCGTCGTTTTCCAAAGACTTGAATTTATTGTTCTTACTTTATGATTATAATATAGCTAATAGTTGTAAATATTCTTACTTCTATATAATATTGCAAAATAAAACCACAATTACGAGAAAAAAATAAGTGCCTTAAATATATATTTTTTGTTTTGGAATACTATGCCACTCTATAACTGGTCAAATATCCAGTTAGGGAGTTAGCCTGTGTAGGTAGGTGTCCTTCCGAAGACTGGAGCTTTGATTTTCGCGTTAAGAAAGAGTAATCTTTACAAAACCAACAACCGGCAAATATTTATAAAATTGAATAAATATTGAAAATAACATTTGGTTTTTTTTGCATTAATTTCGAAAATGACAAGATGTTTTATTATCATTATTGCTAATAGAGTATGTGTCTACTTTTGTGACATCTGTGTACTGTAAAAATAGTCGAAACTTAGATTCTTTCTATACTCACTGAATTCTAATTCTATAAAAGCTCTGTTGAAAATATTTGGTTTTTAAATTAAAACTGTAGCCATAGTCAAAGATCCAGTATTTCGTCGGACATATCCTACAAAAGCTCTGTGCTCTCAAATGGGCCCTGGATGATCTATATAAAAAAAATTAACTTGCCTTCCTACCTTTTTTAGTGTTTAATGTAAGTAAGAAGAATAAAATAAGTTTCGATTTTCAATAAAAATCGCTTGCATTTTAATTAAGTTTCAATATTTAAAATTCAAATTACATTACAAGAATATTATTGTTTCAATGTCAGAAACCTGTGTAGGTACTTTTCGAAATCTAAACACAATTTACATTAATTTTCAAATTACTTAATTTTAATGTACAAATTTTGGTATTTACTGTGTAAGCACCATAGATATACGAACTGGTATTTCGTAGAGTAAACAAAGTTTTTCTTTTATCTGCTATGTAACCCAACAATAGAAATAATATAAGAGCAGTTTTTCTGTTTCCTTCGCCTCTTACCCTTTAAAAAAATGACTAAGAAATATCAAAATGTTGATATATAAACAAAGTTGTATGAACACACCCAAAACCTCCCTTTATGGTTCAAATATATTTGTGGTCAATTTCTGATCACACAGTGTTAGGATTCGTTAATCACGACTATATTTGACTTAATGATAAATTTAGTTTCTATTGAAACCTATTATAACAAATTATTTAAGTAGTATTCGTACGAATAACTGAAGCATTTATATTGGCATTTGTCTGGCAAAATGTTACGAAACCCGTTGTATTAAAAAAAATGACTGAAATTTATAATTTAACAAAAATATAGTACAACAATGAATGTTTTCTATAGATATAACATTATTTTGGATCATTGTAAAGTAAAAAGTCGTCATTTAAGAAAGAAAATTTTTTATAACCTTTAAAAAGAAATAATTTTGTTATATCGATTCTTTGTATATATAGGTACATATAGTTGTAATCATTACATTTAGAATCTATTTATTTTACATGAAAATGCCATTTTGTTTTTCTCATTCATGTATTGTATAACATGGAAATAAATTCTTTCTCCCACGTTATTTTTGTCGTATTATGAAATGGAATCAATATTTTTTTTTTGGTATACCCGCCAAATTTAAATTAGGGTTAGACGCTCAGTCGGTAACAAATTGGTTCTGTTACCAGCTAAGCGTACAGAACCGTATTTGAAATATTTCTTAACTGCGTTGATGTAAAATTTCCTCGGTTTGGCCTCTGCAATTAACTAATGAGAAAAATTAAATGGTTATATTTGGAATTGTAGATATTTATATATAGGAAGCTGCTTTCTCAGAGGGACAAATGCTATCTTCAAAAGTCTTAGAGAGGTACGGTGCCGTTTATTTCTTTTCGGCACAGTTAAAGCAGCAAAATTTTCTTTAATTATTTTTAGTAACTTAAACATTGAAGCATGAAATTACTATTTTATTTTTGAAATTACATTTATAGATATTTTAACGTCTTTTATGTTCAAGTAACAATATATATTTGCGGGAAATTTGAATTTTGTTGCTTTGGAGGTTTTCGTATATTTAATTTTGCTGCACTAAATTACTCATATGTATATGTCGACACAGAATTTTTAATAATAAGTGATCTGTTTTATGGACCACGGTGTAAAATATAACGTGAAATATGCGGTCTGTTTTAAAATCACATATTTCGAAGAGTTGAATAGATAAGCTGTATAATATTTAATACAGCGCATTAAGAAAGGGGTACTTTAAATAGTCACGAAGATATACGAGGAAAAAACCAAAAAAGCCATTTTACTTTACTTTGATTTCACTGTCAGTCTGAAGATATGGACAAAATTTAATAAGATTTCTTATAATAGAATAACCAAGCTGTACACCCAGATTCACAAAATCGTGTTCCGGTTTGAAGAACCGACATAAACTTTCTTTACATGCGCCTTTGTTTATTTTTGTACTACAAAACCACAAGACTAATTATATTTAATTATATTTAATAATTAAATAGACTCCATCAACTACTAAATTTAATTATTATCTCTTAGTTCAAAATTGGATGCTACCATTGCCTAATTTCATTTAAAAGAGAACACGACCCTGTGCAGCAAGATTATATGATATACTAATTTTCTCATTGGAGCGGCATTCTTGAACTCCCAGCATATCTTCCGACATGTCATTTATGGCTCTGTATTTGCTATCACTAACCTCATACACATCTGCATGGCGTCTACCTTCAAATAGGATGGGTGAATGTCCTTGAACTATTTTGGCCGCTCTTTCGTAATGAGAATGACTAGAACGCGAAAACGCGAGTGGCAGTGTACAGGCTAGAGTGTCTCTATTTCCTTCTGCGCATTAGGCAATTTTCACAAACTCCACCAGTTACTTTATCACTTATATGGCGCAATACATTCACCTTAAAGTGTGGATTTCTACAGCTGCAACATCAGATCTTACGTAAGACTTTATTATGCTTTTGCCAGGGGCGTTTTTTTTTGCATAATCTCCATCACTGTTTAACAGTCAAATGCGAGCATATGAACGTAAGGAATCTGTACGAAAGTGCTGGGTACCGCGTCGTTCATGTGCCTAGTAATAAATATGAAAAACAATGGGGACCGCTATACTAAGTGTTGTTCCTATAAGTAGCAGTGGCGGCTGGTGCATACGTCAGAGGCGGGGCCAATACAATGATTGAAGTTCGTGTGCTGTCGTCCGAAATACAAACATATTACGAACTTATACGAAGAAATTAGATCATTGTAATGGCCCTTATAAAACGTAAGCACCAGCCGCCGCTGATAAGTAGTGATTGTTGCATCCAAAGGTATTTAATAACATTTCTTTTATTTATTAAAAGACACTGACAATATGTTGATGCGTACAAAGTTAACATTATACTTCCTCGTATTGACGAGCGTTTTTTGTATGTCATATGACCTTGTATGTGGTGAAATTCTTGATAGGATAAGTTAATTAAAACGATCAGGAACTCGCATTTCTACTAACAATATATAATAATTGCAATTCTGTTTACCAAAATATGTTTTCGAAAGTAAACGTTGAATACTATCAATAATAATCAAGAATAGTTAGTATTAAAGAATCGATAACAAGGGAGATTGTTTCGTTGATTCAAAGCATATGTTTATAATTTGCAATTTAATGTTAAATTTGGGGTAAATGAAGGAACAGACCTTATTACAAATTATTATGCTATTTTTGATATAAACAATAGAACATTGTCTTATACAGAACCGCACTCAGTTTGTATTATCACTTGTATATTTGCTTTAAAAAAACTATCGTAAGAAACACAAAACGTAAAAATGGGCAGAGTCGCTTCTTTAAACCCCAAACGACTTGATGTAAGTCTAGTTGCAGTAACCTAAGTTATTTCATGAAAATTGCAATACCTGCTTGTATTTCTTATTTTCAAGACACTATTTTTTCTGGTTTTTTCTATATATCTTCAAAGTAGTTAATTCTTTTCAGTGCGCATAGCAACAATGTCCTTATGAAAAAGCAACGAGCCTGTACATGTCTATTTTTATGCTTAAGTAGAATCAATAACCGCCTTGGCTGTGAAAATAATTTATATCTGTTATTGTGTAACAAAATTGTACTGATATTATATCTTCTTTTTTGTAAAAAGAATATTAGTATAACGGAGTATTAAAGAAAATGTTGTCAATTTTCTTAGAGTATAGGTTGAAATCGTGTTTTCTAATATAAAAGGGATTGAGCAACCAAACATGTTTTTAAACGCCTTAATCCATCATCCTCCTAATCTTATGATTTAATTTGCAAAAAAAAAATACTTTTTAACGTATATATTTTATTTATATAAAATTACAAATTTGAAACTTAAAAACCTCTAATAAACTTCCGTTTCTGTTTGTTCTGTTTCTAGTGATGTAGAAGAATGATTCGCCATAAGGTTTTGCGTTGTGTCGAAGATGAGGCTGGGCTTCGGGTTTATATTTCCCGCATCCAATGCCAAACTAGTTAAATCGCCGTGGAAAGGTAATGGATTATTTACAGAACTGGGAACGACGATTTTCTCCAATAAATCAAAAAAACTGGTGGTCATAGCGTCGCAAGGTAGCGTGACCAAAGTAGATGGCGGAGCCATTTTCGTGCACTGCGTCTGTTCTTTCGCCATTTCTAATTGTGTGGTTAGAGTTTTCTCTGAAAATTTTCTTTCAACCACATTGTCGTATAGCGTAGTGAGTGACTGAAAACATCTCTGCAGTTCCTTTTCTCTTAGTCGCCTCTCTTTATCTCGTTTTACATATTCGGCAGGAGTTAGAGCAATTATATTCTCCAATTTTTCTGCGTTCGGACTGTACGTTTTAAAATTGTTGTTAACATTTTGTGGTAGTATCCAGCCGTATTGAGAGTGATTGCTGTAATTGCTACATAATCTCTTATAACCCACGTGTGTTGATGGAGATCGACTCACGTTGAAGGTGCAGTACTCATGCTGTACTCTGGTTATATTAGTACAAATAGATTCCCTACTACTGCATTCTGAAACAATGGTAAAATAAGTCGTCGTGACTTTTTTAAGATGTCGATCATTTTAATTAACTGGTATGTTGAAAAATACTTTCCATACGATGCCAAGAGTCGGATATCGAATTTCCACCGTACCATTTAACGGAAAGAGTATTCATAGAGGCTTACCTTTTAAAAATTTCCTATATTGTACGGTGTTCGGTCTTATTCTTAATGTACATTTAGCGATTTTGCTGATTTCAAAGTGTAAATAGGCGTAAATTAAACACATAACAATCGCCAAGAAGGTTTCCAGCGTAAAGTGTGGAAAAGAATATATATGAACGGTTGCTGACTGGCTTAAAATCTTTGCTAGTAATGCTGGAATCTCCTCCATTTTTTTGTACACTCAATTTTGACATTCCAAATCTGTAACTATTTGAAATAAATAAAAGAAATTTTACGTGGACAGACTAGGATTTATATAAGAATATAAATCTTACTTCATATTAATATAACTTCAACAAACATAAAAAGCTATCAGCCGAAATAGCTCAGTTGGGAGAGCGTTAGACTGAAGATCTAAAGGTCCCCGGTTCAATCCCGGGTTTCGGCAAAGCTTTTTTTTTTTTTAATTATTTTTACTGACATTACGTTATTGTACGACTTAAAATAAATATCAATGCGACCAAAATAATTATCTTTAAACGTACCACAATTAGTTTTAGTAACTTTAACGTTCAAACATGCTTTAATTACCATAACATTCACTTCGGCTACATGAGATTTTATAATAATAATTTTTATAATACAATCTCATGTAGCGCGGTGTGATCGGATATTCATGTGTCTACTACTACACTGTAGCCCTTGGAACCATTGTGATATCTTTGTATATTTCGTACTGCATTAATAGTTATTTTAATAGTATAATAATAATTTAAATTTGCTTAATAGGAGAGCTTACTACCCCTATAGGTATTTATTTTCATAATACAAACTGTTTGTTGGCTTTTTAAGTAAATAATTTTTTTATGCCAATATTTGCCTCAAATTTTTAAATCTACCGAATTTCCCCAAAATTAGGTTTAGTCTTTACCGCCAAAAGTGGCGGGGGTAGTCTGAATGTTTAGCGAGAATAAGAACCAGAATATAAATTGTATAATAGTGCGATTCGCCACTAGATGGTACTGATTCATAACGTATTTTAATGTAATGTATGATTACTAATTATGGTAATAATGATATGGGATTTCAAGCACGGCAGGCGGCAACAATATTTTGAATATAAATAAAAAATAACTGTATATCTGTCATATGTCGTATACGAATTGGTAAGATATTATTTTTTAGTTTTATCTGTGAAGTTTATTAGTGTTAAGTTGTAAGTTTATTGTTATTGTTTGTACAAACTTTATTATTTATATTTTGCTAGAATACAGCAAATGTGCTATACTCTATAATAATAGTTTTATTTTATTGGTAACTGAATTTAGGAAGCCAAAAAGACAATAAACAGAACATTCTTGGAACTCTATAATGGCATGTCGGCATATTGCTATCGGTTTTATGAAAGTGATTAATAAAATTAAAATTTGATATTCGAGGTTTCTGCCAATGGAAGTTAAAAAAAACTCTTTATTTACTTAAATTAAATTTCACTTGAAATACGTTTACTTCCCCACTCTCAAAAATATGAGTATTTGTAATATTGTCACAGAATGGGATAAAAATCAGAAGTTTTACTCCCTGGCGGTCTCTTTGATCTTTTAAGGGCTTTATATTGAGATCTCGGACACCATCTTTGCAGGATACTAATAGACTTCAGGATCGCAATAACGACAATTTGTTTTCGCCAGGTCTGCACTAAATTTATTTCAAAAAATAATTTTTGGACTATTTACTATAAAAATTGAAGTAACATGAATGCGTTTAACACTTTTTCATTTTTTTCATGACCAAGAAATATTTAACCCTGAAATACTTAACGCTTTTACGTACGTGGTTAGTAAACAGAAAATACACGTCGCTATTTGATGTACCTACACATTATAGTATTCCATTTCCATGATTCTAGGGTTACATAGAAAGTAAGAATACAGTGAATTTATTTTACTATTAAAAAAAAAGATGTTTACCATTGTTGGTTTGTCCCACATAGCCAACTTTAAATTGCCCGCAATTATTCTCAGTAACTTCAACGTTGAAACAAAAATTACCTACCATTTTGTACTACATTAACAGTTATTTTAATGCGTTTAAATTGAAGTCACTTAAAATAGTGGCGGGAAATTTAAATTTGGCTATTAGGGTATAGTTCGTGCTATATAGTTTATATTTAAAGTTAGAGAAATTTACAATGTTCTGCAGATACTAATTAACTATCCATGCATAATATAAATTTCTTTAATTAAGTGAAAAATAAATAAATGAATGATCATTCATAATTCAAACGTCATAAACAAATTATCGAATGATCGTCAATAATATGATGCCTTTTTCGTCGTTCGATTACGTCCATCACAAGTAGAGTAGAGAAGAGATAGCGGAATGTCGAGTCGTATATTAGAGACTATAAAAGACGTTATTTAAGTGTTCACATTATATATAAAAGTTGTATGCAACACACTGTAACAATATATTTCAAACCACATATAATATTAAACCATTTTAAATTGAGCAGTGCCTGTATTCTTTAGTAAAGAAAGTGTCGACAACAGTGGTTAAAATATAACTTTTGGGCGATACAGATAAGTGTATTTTATATATGTATTGCTTCTCAATGTACTATGTGTATACAGCCCTAATAGCCAAATTTAAATTTCCCGCAATTATTCTTAGTAACTTCAACGTTGATACATAAAATTCCCCACCATTTTGTATTACATTAATAGTTATATTAAAGCTTTTACGTTGAATTCATTAAAAATTGTGGCGGGAAATTTAAATTTGGCTGTGATTTGCTTGGTACAACTATTTTTGAATAGATTGCGCTGTCATACTTAATACATCACAATAATTTCTGGTTTAGCTCCAATCTTAATTTGGACATCCAAGCGACATCTATCGATGACTTTTAAAATTAATTTGCTTTTATATGGACTGGGTTTGTCTTGTATATAGTCACTGGCACAGGCACAGACGTTCCTACAAAAACAAACGAAAATGTCAGACGAGGGCACTCCTCTTAAAGAAATCTAACAAAATATTATCAAAAGTTTAAAAGTAATTTAATAAAACATAAACAATTGGTTTACTGCATACCAAATTAAATAAATTCTACTCAAAAAACCTTTAATACTTGAATTTAAGGCAGCAACATTCATTTAACTTGATGCTAATAACAAATAGGCCGATAATTACTAATGTCTTTTTAATAATTTGTGTGATAATGGGTTGTGTTTAATGATATAATATTGCAATTGCAGATATATAAGACTCTAATTTCGAACCCAAATACACAAAAAATAAAATGTTTACAGTTTACATAATGTATTTGACGAATTATAAGCAAAGGATAATAAACTTAACTAAAATGTGTGATAAATAGATGTAATCGGATGGTATTCTCTAGACGCTTATAAATAAAGTTAATCTTTCTGATTCCATTTAAATTGATTGAGTGATTTTATTTAATTTTTGTTGACCACATTAGCGTTTTCTCTCCTTTCATGCAGTGAGGGTTATTCATGGCTCATCCAACTATGATTTATTTTGAAATATTGGTGTTTCTCACTAGCATTAGTGATGGGGCAGTCGGATCCAAAAAGTACCCGACAAGCTTAAACGGATATGCAGTCACTACGCTAAGAAAAATCGGAACCTTTTCTTAACGATTTTGATTCTTTTGCTAAATGATTCAAGTATCGGTTCATACAAATACCGATTCTTTTTAGTCGATAAGGAAAAAGAATCGTTAAGCAAACTGTAGTCGATAAGGAAAAAGGTTCGTTAAGGAAAATTTAATCGAGTCGATGAGATCATGCGCGGCGTTCTTTTTTTCTTTTTTTTGTGATTTCTTTGTAACAGCTGCATAATATTTGTATATAATGGTCTTTGGTTTTTTTTTTCATTGGAATTACACCTTAGATAATTATTCAATCGGATCCAACAATGAAATATAGGTATGTAAACATTGTATGACATTATATTTTATAGTATCCCAATATTCCTAATACAGTTGTTCAAGCAGAGTCGGGCATTAATTAATTAAATTTTTAATCAATTAAATTCCCGATTAAAATTATCATTTTTAAATTTTTAAATTGTTAAATTTAAAATTTTTAAACTTTTAAATTTTTAAGTTCTTAAATTCTTAATTTTTTTTTTAATTCTTGAGTGCCCACTACACTAAAAATGGAGCGTGCAGGGAGAATAAGAGTGTGTTTAACTAGCAATAAAAGAAGCTTGTTTTTAAAACGTTGCTTGTGATCATATGCGCTTAATGAATTTGTAAACTTTACGCAAAAAATTTGGTTTCATAGTTATAAAAATAGGCATATATTATTAATTTGAAGATTTACTTTTTTACCTCATATAGAAACTGAAAATGAAAGTCACATTTAATCTGTTTTAGATTAACATTAACGATTAATTAACTAATAATTACATATTTAATTGTTAGTTGACAATTCTATATAATTTGATTGATAATTCTAATCCGATATTTAGTTGATTAAAAATTTCATGGACTAATATCGAACTCTGAGAGTGAGTAATAAGATAATAAATTAAATTAATTTTAATAATAAAATAAAATAATTTAATTAGTCACTTCAATTAATAATTGAAAATTTTTATTCCAATTGCGCTTGATTAATTTGATTGAAGTTTGCAAGAAGATGTAGTTTTAATTTTTTCATATTTATGTTACTTTCTTTAATAGACTAAACTGAAAATTTTATAATGTATGAAGTTCCAGAGGATTAGTGTATGTAATTGAAAAACGGAAGAAATTCGTATACAAAATCCTGTTTATTGGAATATTTTATAGCGATATATTTCGGTCTAAATAAAATCATCAAGATTGACGTTTATTGCCTAAACGTCAATCTTCGTTTTGTATGAAATGATGTGTCCAAATAAATTATATAAGTACATATAAAATCGATTTAATGCACGTCCTTGGTTCGTTTTCCGTTTAGTTATATTTGATTGATGTGATAATTTTTACCTGCATTTTAATGTATTATTTGTTGTTCGTTTGTATTTTAAATTCGTATTATCAAATTTAATTATAATTATAATTTATTTCGACACATCATTTTATATAAAAGACCGTGTCGTAATAAAATATTACAACAAATAGGATGTGGTGTACGAATTTTCTTGCGTTTTTAAATTTTCAAGAAAATTTTATGCTAGCATATAGTAATATTGCTTCGATTATTTTATTATGTATTTTGTATCTAAACAAAAAAATACTTGTATTTATTGTGCAAATGCACCACCACTAAAATTTATCTAAATCATGTTAAACCAACGATAATGCAATTCTAATTCCACTAAAATAATATATGCGTCTGTATTAAAACCTTTATATACAAACATTATGCAGCTATTAGAAAGAAATCGCAAAAAAGATCAAAAGAAAAAAACGCCGGAGCTCGCCGATGTTTACATATCATACATAGGTACATACATAGTTTCAAGCATTTAACCTCTGCTGTTCTCTCATTGTAATGTGGTAATACTACAATGTGCCTTAAACTAAGTCAAACATCTTTTTCAGTGCAACAGCAAGTATACTGACAAAAGATATGTTCAATTGGGTTTTATATAAATGTAATAAATTGTTAGTTAGTTATTGCATAGTTTTGATATCATAAAAACAAATAGTTAAAACTTTATTTTAAAACCACATTTCCGCAAGCATACTAAACAAAAATAGATACAATTTCTTAAAATAACAAATGGAAATGAAGAAACAAAATGTTTCAATAAATATTTGATACTATTTAGGATTAAAAAGCCTTCTTATAATCTAGGAAGGCAGCCGGCGCAAAAAAGAGCGGCAGTTTTTGTACCCCTGTAAATGCGTCAACCTCGAACTCTACTAATCCTTTAACTGATATTAAAACGTAAATGTATTTTTCTTCCCGCTATGGTCACTTATGGTGGTCTCAGTTATTAAATTATATTCGTAAGTAGTGGTTGTGCTTAATTTATGCTGGATTCATACATTTTCGAGACTGTGCTAAAGAAAATGATCAATTAGGCGATGAGTATGTATGTACTTTTAATTCTTTTAAAATCTTTTAAAAGTATCTATATTATGTGCTTTTAAAATCCGGTTGTGTTTTTGGTAATACATATATATTTTTTTTATATTGTAGTAGACCAACGTATTTATGATTAAGTTATACATGACAAATTCCTTTTTAATTAAGTATTATATGATATTTTATTGTCTAATTTTTTGGCGGCATGAAAACGGACAAGTAATAAATACCAAGCTGAATAAATAATCACGAGTGAGGTTTAAATAAGGGATCCAATACTGATATTCGATAATTACCAAAATGTTTTGGAAATTATAGTTATATACATTCATTTATTGCAATATAGTAAAGGGGTATAATATAAAATACAGGGGTAAAGTCATTGTTAAATAGCAACCTAGTATTATTTATTTTATTGCATTTGTGCTACTTCATTCAACGGGCTGTGACTGAATGATAATTTTGCTATGTAAAACTATTGATTGATTACGTTTCATTGGCAGATATTTAATTCGTATTTTAGCATAATTTTGCATGAAATTTAATTAAGCAATGCGTCTCCACCTTTACTAACGATTACGGTAGTAACCGATGGTGCAAATGGTTGCACCATTTTGTATTACATTAATAGTTATTTTAAAGCCTTTACGTTGAATTCATTAAAAATTGTGGCGGGAAATTTAAATTTGGCTATTAGGGAGGCTAAGTTAATTTAGGCTGCGTTCCGAGTCGCGCATAATGCATTTTATGCGTCTGATGTAATGATACATAGTTCCGATTTAACATATATGCGCGCATAAAAAGTTTTGCCGCGAAATCAGTTTAGACCCTGACAGAGGCTAGAATGGAACATACAACGCATAGAAAAAAAGATAATGCAGCCTATGCGTGGCATATGCACGACAAATAAATCGGAACGCTCACAGTGTGCTATGTCTTTCAATGCAGGCATCGCATAAAATACGCGACTCGGAACGCAGCCTTACACCTATGCTAACACACATTACGCATTAAACTAAAAGGAAACAAATTTATTCAACCTCACAATTTAATGTATATTGGTGTGCCTTTGATGTTTCTTTTTATTTTACAAACTTAAAGCTTTCCTGTGTTTACTTATAACGTAGCCCTCCTTCTTTTAAGTAATCGCATTTGTGAAATCTCGCAGATTTGTCATTGAAAGGAATGCTGATAAGAAAATATAGTACTGGAACTAGTATCTCGCCGTAAATAATATCGGAAAGACAGCCTCTGCTTTTTTCGATTTTAAATGTTGTACTCGTTGATATTCATATTACGTTTTTTTTTTTGTTTTACATTAACGATTTTTTTTAATTTTTTAGTTTTTTTAATATTTTAATTTTTGAGTGCCCACTACACTAAAAATGGAGCGTGCAGGGAGAATAAGAGTGTGTTTAACTAGCAACAAAAAAAGCTTGTTTTTAAAACGTTGCTTGTGATCACGTGCGCTTAATGAATTTGTAAACTTTACGCAAAAAATATGGTTTCATAGTTACTTATAAAAATAGGCATATATTATTAATTTGAAGATTTACTTTTTTACCTCATATAGAAATTGAAAATGAAAGTCACATTTAATCTGTATTAGATTAACATTAAGGATTAATTAACTAATAATTACATATTTAATTGTTAGTTGACAGTTATATATAATTTCTATTAAATCCCGATTGATAATTTTAATCCGATATTTAATTGATCAATAATTTCATGGATTAATATCCAAGTCTGAGAGTGAGTAATAAGATAATAAATTAAATTAATTTTAATTTTTAATTAGTCACTTCAATTAATAATTGAAAATTTTTATTCCAATTGCCCTTGATTAATTTGATTAAAGTTTGCAAGAAGATGTAATTTCAATTTTTTCATATTTATGTTACTTTCTTTAATAGACTAAACAGAAAAATTTACTAATGTATGAAGTTCCAGAGGATTGGTGTATGTAATTGAAAAACGGAAGAAATTCGTATACAAAATTCTATTTATTGGAATATTTTATTGCGATATGTTTCGGTCTAAATAAACATCATCAGGCAATAAACGTCAATCTTCGTTTTGTATAAAATGATGTGTCCAAATAAATTATATATTTAATGTACGTCCTTGGTTCGTTTTCTCTTTAGTTATATTTGATTGGTGTGATAATTTTTACCTGCATTTTAATGTGTTATTTGTTGTTCGTTTGTATTTTAATTCGTATTATCAAATTTAATTATAATTATAATTTATTTCAACACATCATTTTATATAAAACAAGACAGATTGACGTTCATTGCCTGATGATAGTTATTTAGACCGTGTCGTAATAGAATATTACAATAAATAGGTTGTGGTGTACAAATTTTCTTGCGTTTTTAAATTTTCAAGAAAATTTTATGCTAGCATATAGTAATATTGCTTCGATTATTTTATTATGTCTTTTGTAACTAAACAAAAAAAAATACTTGTATTCATTGTGCAAATGCACCATCACTAAAATTTATCTAAATCATGTTAAATCAACGATAATGCAATTCTAATTCCACTAAAATAATATATGCGTGTGTATTAAAACCTTTATATACAAATACAAACATTATGTAGCTATTAGAAAGAAATCGCAAAAAAGATCAAAAGAAAAAAACGCTGGAGCTCACCGATGTTTACATATCATACATAGGTACATACATAGTTTCAAGCATTTAACCTCTGCTGTTTTCATTGTAATGTGATAATACTATAATGTGCCTTAACTAAGTCAACCATCTTTTTCAGTGCAACAGCAAGTATAGTGAGAAAAGATATGTTCAATTGGGTTTTATATAAATGTAATAAATTGTTAGTTAGTTATTGCATAATTTTGATATCATAAAAACAAATAGTTAAAACTTTATTTTAAAACCACATTTCCGCAAGCATACTAAACAAAAATAGATACAATTTCTTAAAATAACAAATGGAAATGAAGAAACAAAATGTTTCAATAAATATTTGATACTATTTAGGATTAAAAAGCCTTCTTATAATCTAGGAAGGCAGCCTACGCAAAAAAGAGCGTGCAGTTTTTGTACCCCTGTAAATGCGTCAACCTCGAACTCTACTAATCCTTTAACTGATAGGAAAACGTAAATGTATCTTTCTTCCCGCTATGGTGGTCTCAGTTATTAAATTATATTCGTAAGTAGTGGTTGTGCTTAATTTATGCTGGGTTCATACATTTTCGAGACTGTGCTAAAGAAAGTGATCAATTAGGCGGTGAGTATGTACTTTTAATTCTTTTAAAATCTTTTAAAAGTATCTATATTATGTGCTTTTAAAATCCGGTTGTGTTTTTGGTAATACATATATTTTTTTTTATATTGTAGTAACCAACGTATTTATGATTAAGTTATACATGACAAATTCCTTTTTAATTAGGTATTATATGATATTTTATTGTCTAATTTTTTGGCGGCATGAAAACGGACAAGTAATAAATACCAAGCTGAATAAATAATCACGAGTGAGGTTTAAATAAGGGATCCAATACTGATATTCGATAATTACAAAAGTGTTTTGGAAATTATAGTTATATACATTCATTTATTGCAATATAGTAAAGGGGTATAATATAAAATACAGGGGTAAAGTCATTGTTAAATAGCAACCTAGTATTATTTATTTTATTGCATTTGTGCTACTTCATTCAACGGGCTGTGACTGAATGATAATTTTGCTATGTAAAATTATTGATTGATTACGTTTCATTGGCAGATATTTAATTCGTATTTTAGCATAATTTTGCATGAAATTTAATTAAGCAATGCGTCTCCACCTTTACTAACGATTACGGTAGTAACCGATGGTGCAAATGGTTGCACCATTTTGTATTACATTAATAGTTATTTTAAAGCCTTTACGTTGAATTCATTAAAAATTGTGGCGGGAAATTTAAATTTGGCTATTAGGGAGGCTAAGTTAATTTAGGCTGCGTTCCGAGTCGCGCATAATGCATTTTATGCGTCTGATGTAATGATACATAGTTCCGATTTAACATGTATGCGCGCATAAAAAGTTTTGCCGCGAAATCAGTTTAGACCCTGACAGAGGCTAGAATGGAACATACAACGCATAGAAAAAAAGATAATGCAGCCTATGCGTGGCATATGCACGACAAATAAATCGGAACGCTCACAGTGTGCTGTCTTTCAATGCAGGCATCGCATAAAATACGTGACTCGGAACGCAGCCTTACACCTATGCTAACACACATTACGCATTAAACTAAAAGGAAACAAATTTATTCAACCTCACAATTTAATGTATATTGGTGTGCCTTTGATGTTTCTTTTTATTTTACAAACTTAAAGCTTTTCTGTGTATACTTATAACGTAGCCCTCCTTCTTTTAAGTAATCGCATTTGTGAAATCTCGCAGATTTGTCATTGAAAGGAATGCTGATAAGAAAATATAGTCCTGGAACTAGTATCTCGCCGTAAATAATATCGGAAAGACAGCCTCTGCTTTTTTCGATTTTAAATGTTGTACTCGTTGATATTCATATTACGTTTTTTTTGTTTTACATTAACGAATTTTTTTAATTTTTTAGTTTTTTTAATTTTTGAGTGCCCACTACACTAAAAATGGAGCGTGCAGGGAGAATAAGAGTGTGTTTAACTAGCAACAAAAGAAGCTTGTTTTTAAAACATTGCTTATGATCACGTGCGCTTAATGAATTTGTAAACTTTACGCAAAAAATATGGTTTCATAGTTACTTATAAAAATAGCATATATTATTATTTGAAGATTTACTTTTTTACCTCATATAGAAATTGAAAATGAAAGTCACATTTAATCTGTATTAGATTAACATTAAGGATTAATTAACTAATAATTACATATTTAATTGTTAATTGACAGTTATATATAATTTCTATTAAATCCGGATTGATAATTTTAATTCGATATTTAATTGATTAATAATTCATGGATTAATATCCAAGTCTGAGAGTGAATAATAAGATAATAAATTAAATTAATTTTAATTTTTAATTAGTCACTTCAATTAATAATTGAAAATTTTTATTCCAATTGCGCTTGATTAATTTGATTGAAGTTTGCAAGAAGATGTAATTTCAATTTTTTCATATTTATGTTACTTTCTTTAATAGACTAAACAGAAAATTTACTAATGTATGAAGTTCCAGAGGATTGGTGTATGTAATTGAAAAACGGAAGAAATTCGTATACAAAATTCTATTTATTGGAATATTTTATTGCGATATGTTTCGGTCTAAATAAACATCATCAGGCAATAAACGTCAATCTTCGTTTTGTATAAAATGATGTGTCCAAATAAATTATATATTTAATGTACGTCCTTGGTTCGTTTTCTGTTTAGTTATATTTGATTGGTGTGATAATTTTTACCTGCATTTTAATGTATTATTTGTTGTTCGTTTGTATTTTAATTCGTATTATCAAATTTAATTATAATTATAATTTATTTCGACACATCATTTTATATAAAACAAGACAGATTGACGTTCATTGCCTGATGATAGTTATTTAGACCGTGTCGTAATAAAATATTACAATAAATAGGTTGTGGTGTACAAATTTTCTTGCGTTTTTAAATTTTCAAGAAAATTTTATGCTAGCATATAGTAATATTGCTTTGATTATTTTATTATGTCTTTTGTAACTAAACAAAAAAAAATACTTGTATTTATTGTGCAAATGCACCACCACTAAAATTTATCTAAATGATGTTAAATCAACGATAATGCAATTCTAATTCCACTAAAATAATATATGCCTGTGTATTAAAACCTGTATATACAAATACAAACATTATGTAGCTATTAGAAAGAAATCGCAAAAAAGATCAAAAGAAAAAAACGCCGGAGCTCACCGATGTTTACATATCATACATAGGTACATACATAGTTTCAAGCATTTAACCTCTGCTGTTTTCATTGTAATGTGATAATACTATAATGTGCCTTAAACTAAGTCAACCATCTTTCTCAGTGCAACAACAAGTATAGTGAGAAAAGATATGTTCAATTGGGTTTTATATAAATATAATAAATTGTTAGTTAGTTATTGCATAGTTTTGATATCATAAAAACAAATAGTTAAAACTTTATTATTTATTTTAATATTTTTACAATCTTTTAAAAGTATCTATATTATGTGCTTTTAAAATCCGGTTTTGTTTTTGGTAATATATATATATTTTTTATATTGTAGTAGACCAACGTATTTATGATTAAGTTATACAGGACAAATTCCTTTTTAATTAGGTATTATATGATATTTTGTTGTATAATTTTTTGACGGCATGAAAACGGACAAGTAATAAATAACCAAGCTGAATAAATAATCACGAGTGAGGTTTAAATAAGGGATCCAATACTGATATTCGATAATTACAAAAGTGTTTTGGAAATTATAGTTATATACATTCATTTATTGCAATATAGTAAGGGGGTATAATATAAAATACAGGGGTAAAGTCATTGTTAAATAGCAATCTAGTATTATTTATTTTATTGCATTTGTGCTACTTCATTCAACGGGCTGTGACTGAATGATAATTTTGCTATGTAAAATTATATTGATTACGCTTCATTGGCAGATATTTAATTCGTATTTTAGCATAATTGTGCTTGAAATTTAATTAAGTAATGCGTCTCCACATTTACTAACGATTACGGTAGTAACCGATGGTGCAAATGGTTGCACCATTTTGTATTACATTAATAGTTATTTTAAAGCCTTTAGTTGAATTCATTAAAAATTGTGGCGGGAAATTTAAATTTGGCTATTAGGGAGGCTAAGTTAACTTACACATATGCTAGCACACATTACGCATTAAACTAAAAGGAAATAAATTTATTAAACCTCTCAATTTAATGTATATTGATGTGCCTTTGATGTTTCTTTTTATTTTACAAACTTAATACTTTTCTGTGTATACTTATAACGTAGCCCTCCTTCTTTTAAGTAATCGCATTTGTGAAATCTTGCACATCTGTTATTGAAAGAAATGCGATAAAGAATATACTCCTGGAACTATTATCCCGCCGTAAATACTATCGGAAAGACAGCCTTTGCTTTTTTCGATTTTAAATGTTGTACTCGTTGATATTCATATTACATTTTTTTTATGTTTTACATTAACGAAATTTTAATTTTTTTTAATTTTTTAATTTTTGAGTGCCCACTACACTGAAAATGGAGCGTGCAGGGAGAATAAGAGTGTGTTTAACTAGCAACAAAAGAAGCTTGTTTTTAGAACGTTGCTTGTGATCACGTGCCCTTAATAAATTTGTAAACTTTACGCAAAAAATATGGTTTCATAGTTACTTATAAAAATAGGCATATATTATTAATTTGAAGATTTACTTTTTTTCCTCGTATAGAAATTGAAAATGAAAGTCACATTTAATCTGTTTTAGATTAACATTAACGATTAATTAACTGATAATTACATATTTAATTGTTACCGGACAATTATATATAATTTTAATCCGATATTTAATTGATTAAAAATTTCATGGACTAATGTCGAACGCTGAGAGTGAGCAATAAGATAATAAATTAAATTAATTTTAATTTTTAAGTAGCCACTTCAATTAATAATTGAAAATTTTTATTCCAGTTGCGCTTGATTAATTTGATTGAAGTTTGCAAGAATATGTAATTTCAATTGTTTCATATTTATGTTACTTTCTTTAATAGACTAAACAGAAAATTTTATAATGTATGAAGTTCCAGAGGATTAGTGTATGTAGTTGAAAAACGGAAGAAATTCGTATACAAAATCCTGTTTATTGGAATATTTTATTGCGATATGTTTCGGTCTAAATAAAATCATCAAGATTGACGTTTATTGCCTAAACGGCAATCTTCGTTTTGTATAAAATGATGTGTCCAAATAAATTATATAAGTACATATAAAATCGATACAAAATCCTATTTATTGGAATATTTTATTGCAATATGTTTCGGTCTAAATAAACATCATCAGGCAATAAACGTCAATCTTCGTTTTTTATAAAATGATGTGTGGAAATAAATTATACACATATAAAATCGATTTAATCGTACGTCCTTGGTTCGTTTTCCGTTTAGTTATATTTTTGATTGGTGTGATAATTTTTACCTGCATTTTAATGTGTTATTTGTTGTTTGTTTGTATTTTAATTTGTATTATCAAATTTAATTATAATTATAATTTATTCCGACACATCATTTTATATAAAACAAGACAGATTGACGTTTATTGCCTGATGATGGTTATTTAGACCGAAACATGTCGTAATAAAATATTACAATAAATAGGATGTGGTGTACGAATTTTCTTGCGTTTTTAAATTTTCAAGAAAATTTTATGCTAGCATATAGTAATAATTGCTTCGATATTTTTATATGTATTTTAACTAAACAAAAAAAAACCTGTATTTATTGTGCAAATGCACCACCACTCAAATTTATCTAAATCATGTTAAATCAACGATAATGCAATTCTAATTCCACTAAAATAATATATGCCTGTGTATTAAAACCTTTATATACAAACATTATGCAGCTATTAGAAAGAAATCGCAAAAAAGATCAAAAGAAAAAAAACGCCGGAGCTCGCCGATGTTACATATCATACATAGGACATACATTGTTTCAAGCATTTAACCTCTGTTTCTCATGTAATTGATAATACTATAATGTGCCTAAACTAAGTCAACCATCTTTTTCAGTGCAACAGCAAGTATAGTGAGAAAAGATATGTTCAATTGGGTTTTATATAAATGTAATAAATTGTTAGTTAGTTATTGCATAGTTTTGATATCATAAAAACAAATAGTTAAAACTTTATTTTAAAACCACATTTCCGCAAGTATACTGAACAAAATTAGATACAATTTCTTTAAATAACAAATGGAAATGAAGAAACAAAATGTTTCAATAAATATTTGATACTATTGGCAGCCGGCGCAAAAAGAGCGTGCAGTTTTTGTACCCCTGCAAATGCGTCAACCTCGAACTCTACTAATCCTTTAACTGATATGAAAACGTAAATGTATCTTTCTTCCCGCTATGGTGGTCTCAGTTATTAAATTATATTCGTAAGTAGTGGTTGTGCTTAATTTATGCTGAGTTGATACATTTTCCCGACTCTGCTAAAGAAAGCGATCAATTAGGCGGTGAGTATGTATGCACTTTTAATTTTTTTAAAATCTTTTAAAAGTATTTATATTATGTGCTTTTAAAATCCGGTTGTGTTTTTGGTAATACATATATTTTTTTTTTATATTGTAGTAGACCAACGTATTTATGATTAAGTTATACATGACAAATTCCTTTTTAATTAGGTATTATATGATATTTTGTTGTCTAATTTTTTGGCGGCATGAAAGACAAGTAATAAATACCAAGCTGAATAAATAATCACGAGTGAGGTTTAAATAAGGGATCCAATACTGATATTCGATAATTATAAAAATGTTTTGGAAATTATAGTTATAGGTATACATTCATTTATATTGCAATATAGTAAGGGGGTATAATATAAAATACAGGGGTAAAGTCATTGTTAAATAGCAACCTAGTATTATTTGTTTTATTGCATTTGTGCTACTTCATTCAACGGGCTGTGACTGAATGATAATTTTGCTATGTAAAATTATTGATTGATTACGTTTCATTGGCAGATATTTAATTCGTATTTTAGCATAATTTTGCATGAAATTTAATTAAGTAATGCGTCTCCACCTTTACTAACGATTACGGTAGTAACCGATGGTGCTAATACTTTTCTGCAAAAAATATAAATTTCATAGTCGTTATATAAGCTCTATGAAACCGATTTCAATAGCTACTTGTAACGAGTATACTTGCAAATCAAATATAGTTTTCCTTCTAAGCTACTTTAGCTTCGGAATGGGTTACTTATAAGCAAACATTCACAGCTTCTTATATTTCTCGCCCTTCTCTGAAACGCTATCTTAAGTCGACCAATATTTAGTTAGCGGAATCTATTTTATTAATGTAACTACTGCTGTTTGCTCATTTTAATGTCTGTGAAGAATTTTAAAGCAGCGGAAATGAAATTATGCACTAAATTTAACATGAAATTTGGTATCGTGTCCGACGGCCTATACACAAAAATGTGTTTCTAAATTTCGCACGAAATTTTGTACTAAATATTTAGAACCTGTTCTATTTTCCTATAAACTTTACAAACAAAATGCGCGCGCGCAGTGTGTGGATTGTATTTGACATTGGGTAAGTACAATAGGTTATGTTGGTATTTGTCGCATGAATGTGTCTTTATGGTGCTATCAAGATAGATCTAATTAAATATTTGCATTCCGTCCCAATATCTAGGCTGGCATAGACAACGCAAAAATACACGGTGGAAGTTGTGTCGACTTATAACAAATAAAAAAGTTATCCACAAAGGATCATCAGTTCTTAATTCGCAATTTAGTATATTTAAAATTCCCCTTCATGTCGCCTACTTAACCAATTTTTACACCATATTTTACGGGAGCGCCGACTTTTATTAATTTGCCTTTTTTTTTTATTTTAAGTGCACTAGCTATCACAGTAGCATTCAAAGATAATAGACACAACAACAATTCTTCTTATCACAGTAGCATTCAAAGATAATAGACACAACAACAATTCTTCTTGGTCAGCAATTTTACGGTAATATTAATCCTTTTCATAACTTTTTTCATACTAAATTTTTTACTTTAAATATCAAACAGACATATTCAAATATTTTGTACCAATTTTCAGATGTAATTTTTTTTATGTATGACATGCAGGTAAATTTCTTTATAAATTCAAAATAAAATTTTATACAAAATTTCATACTAAATTCCGTATAATGTAAAGCCGGCCTTAAGTGATTCTTAATGATTATTTTCATATCTATTTTTAATTCGCCGCGGCTCCTTTTTTCTATATTAGCCTAAGAAATAATTAATAATCACTAATTAATAATTTAAATCTGCATTTTATATTTATACCTATCACTGCTGTACGATGTAGGACTAATTCAAATTTTGAATATCTTTTGAAAAAATATTATGAGCCTTTTGAGGTAATATCTTTGGAACTAAGGAATTTATAATCGAAATATTATTTTATCTTGTTATTATAATATTAATAAAAACACCAATACTATAACCAACAGAAAATATTTCTGACGAGTGTAGAGCTTTTCGTTATAATAACTGATATAAAAATCGTGATTTTGAATGCATCCTCGCCATATCTCTTTCATTATTTAATGTCAAAGAAGGAAACCGGAGCAAATTAAAAAATGGGTATGAAATCATCAGACATCAATTAGACTAAAAAATATAAGCATATTTGAGTAAAGCTGCAGGGAAAACAAAACATGCATTTCTGTCAATACCGACATTAGTACAAATTTCGCTGCGTTTAATCCAGGGGTCGCCAAACTACGGCCCGCGGGCCAAATCCGGCCCGTTGCGTATTTCAATACGGCCCGCGCAAGTTGTAAGTACCAAGCGGTTAATTCAACTATTGCCGATAGCTTTTCTCACCCACAATAAGGGTTTACGAAAATTATTGTACCGGGAGGTATCTACATCTACTATTCACCGACTGATAGTCAACTGATGTCGCGATAAATAAGTCCGGTTAATTCATTTACTATAAACGCTTTCGGCGTACTTCGCAATAATATTTCTAACCTTATTTAGAATTAAATTTGAAATATTCATGAATAGATTTGCGATAAAGCTGAAGAAGTGTGCCCAAAGAAGAGAGTTTGTTTTTCTGTTGACCTCTCAGCTCAAGGGACTGTCAGATAAATTGAGAATATCACATACGCTTCTTAATGCAGAAGGCAAAAAATGTCTAGTGGTTTTTGTTAATTCTTGATGAGTCAACAGTCTCATTGTTGATACTGCCCAAGTATTTTTGTTTTGTGCAAAGCTTTCAATAAGTCATTGCATAATTCATAAAACACCTCTTTCTATTTTGTATTATTGAACCAGTTGTGGCAGTGGTTAACTTTATTGGCTCTCGGCGAGTTAACCATCGCCAGTTCGATGGTGCAATAGTGGAAAAGTTTTATTGAGATTTTTGGAACTCAGAGAAATTATTAATATTTTTTTTAAATGAGAAAGAATTTCTACAATCATTCTGTCCATCAATAGTAATTATTGCTTCTGTTTCTTATGCCCTCTCAACTGAACATTCGTCCCTTCAAATTATTTTAAATAAAAAGATACTAACATTCGTTGAAGTATTACAAAAAAATATGTCGCAATTCATTTCTTGTGATCTAGATTGGATTAGAATTCCTAAAAATGGATCCTATTTTACCTCAAAATTTTCTGGTCAAATGTTTTCAAGGTGCCCAAATCTTCAGAAGTAGCAAGTATTGAACTACTGAGATGTGTTTCCAAATGCCCTAAAATAGTGGAATCTTATTTTTCTTGGCTTTCTTCATAACACTACTATAGGTTTGTCTTTTTTGTCTTTTTAATTAATAAATTTTTGGTTTATTGCGTAGTACTTGACTGTTTTATCAATCGTTTATTCCAGCATCTTGTTTTCCGGTTTCTTCCAATGTTACTCTTAAATATTTAAATTTCTTATTTGCTCTATTTTAGTATCATTTATTTCAATTTTAGCTTCAACATTCTGGTTTCCGAGGATTTTAGCTTTTTCTATGTTTATTGACATGCCCTCTTCTTCCATGTTTCCTTTCCATATGTTCAAATTTTCTTTGTTTTTCACTGTCTGTTATTATTACCACATCGTCTGCAAAGATTCCATTGTGTAGCTATTTCAATCCTCTGCAAATTCTTATATCACACAAACATTTTATTAACTTTTTGTTCGCATTTTGCCCCATTTTGCAAAATGCGAACCAGATGAAGATAAACTTTTAATATTTAATATTTACTGTTTGGTTTATATATTGCGTACTTTTCTAGGTACTAACATATAGACAACAATGATTATTATAATATTTACTAGCAATAATAATTTATTGTAATATTATTTATAATCCACCAGGTAAAAATTATTTGACCATTTGGAAAAGTTAATAAATAATAGGGAATAATTTAAAATAAAACCACTGAAGCCTATAGGGAATGTTACAGAAAAATATAAGAATATACAGGGTGTTTTTGAAAAAAATAAGTTTTGTAACTTTAAGATTCTTTGACAAATCAGTAATTTTTAAACATCTGTATGATACGACGGAAACTTTTTGGTACATTGTTTTCGGTTCAATAAAAACACAGAGGAACACTTAATAAAAAATATACACGTTTGAGTTTACAACCCGGCCCGCTGAACTTAATTTTCGTTACGATTTGGCCCTGTCCTAAAAAAGTTTGCCGACCCCTGGTTTAATCAATTAATTGGCGCAACACCCACCTCACGAAAAGTAGAAGTAGTAATAATCTTTATTACAGTATTGTTTAATATCTTGCATACGGGCTATCGCAACTTAGGTAATGTGTTCAGTAATTCTAAAAAAGTGTTTCATTCATAATGGAGATATGCTTTATTGATTTCAGTATAACTGAATACTTTAAATGTTTTCATGCGATCCAAAAGTAAGAAACCCATTGTTTTATATGCGTTATCTATATATTTTATTGTAAAGGAATAAACTAAGCTGTATGGGTAATACGGTCTTTAAAATAAAACTACTTAATCACCTCAATATTTCGTCATATATTTTATGACTTCATCAGGAGGACATCTACAATATTACAAAGAATATGAACCAAATGAAAGGTATAAAAAATAATACTTACAAAATTCAAATATAATAATCAAATTACACATATTTTAATTTTAGAATTTTTTAAAAAGTCAAAAAAACATTTTTGTAAATAAGGTAATGTCAGGTAATTATGTAAAATGTTGCAATAAATATGGTTAAGTTGATTTGTGCCTGTTTTGAAATTAATTGGATTTTGATTACTTTTAATATGAACCATTTCTAGAAATAACAGCTTTTCGTAATTATTTTCAACATCAAGAATTTTGGTATTATCATTATTAAAATTGTGGTCTAAATTTTGAAAATGTAAAGACAAGGCACATATATGAATGTTTACCTATACGACTTAAATTTTCGTTTGAGGTACTTCATCTACAGCAATACGTTTATTAAACCCGCGCATATAAAATCACAAACTTAAACTCGTAAATCTTTAACTGTTCCCAAAAAACGTACATTTCCCTCAAAGATACAAATAATTGATTTTTTTAAAAAAACAAAAATAAATTGGCAACAGCGCAGCCGCAGTTAAGAACTACGCCGCATCGTTAAATCCCTCTGCAAAAAGCCGACAAAGCAAAGCCGCCACTAATGCGCTTTGATGCAGCCGACAAACAAAAAAGAATATATATACTATGTAAAAAAGATAATGAAATGCACACAAAACAAACGAAGTAGTATTGTAAGTAAACACTAAACAATATATAAATAAGAAGTATGGATGCGAACAGTTTTACTGTACAATATTTGAAAAAATTCAAGTTAAAAGTATGGGCAGACCAAAACCAGGACTTAATTTGACGCAAACTACAAAGGGCAAATTTAGAGACTTTACAAGAAAATTTAAGAAGGACATGTACGAAAAAAATGATTGGATTTTAGTTGAAAATTTGCATGTTCTTGATGAACACCCTACGTTTCCGACCACGAGCCGCCACTGATTAGCGACACAAGATTTCTTAACGATAAATTTAAAAAGCTATTTAACATTTTTTCCAATAACGGCTACCCTAAAAATATTCTTTTCAAATTAATTTTTTCTCCAAATTCCTTGCAACATATAAATACTAATACAACTACCATTTTTAAATATTACAAATTACCTTTCGTAGAAGGTTTAACTAATATATTAACTAATAATTAAACATTTTAAAGATTTTAAAAATCTCAAAATTGCGAAGTATAAATGCAACAACCATAAAAACAATCTTTACAAAAACTAAAGACAAGCTACCAATTTTGGACCAAAGTGATTTGGTATATAATATTTCTTGTCGTGATTGTCAAGGTTGTTACATTGGTCAAACTTCTCAAACATTAAAAAATAGAATAACCCAACATAAAAGTGATAGTAGTGAAATCGTATAGGTAAACGTTCATGTGACTTGTCTTTACATTTTCAAAATTTAAACCACAATTTTAATTATGATAATATCAAAATTCTTGATGTTGAAAATAATTACAAAAAGCGGTTATTTCTAGAAATGATTCATATTAACAGTAATCAAAATTCAATTAATTTCAAAACAGACACAAATCAACTTAACCATATTTATTGCAATATTTTACATAATATCTAGTAACATTACCTTATTTACAAAAATGTTTTTTGACTTTTTAAAAAATTCTAAATTTAAAATACGTGTGATTTGATTATTATATTTGAATTTTGTAAATATTATTTTTATACCTTTCATTTGGTTCATATTCTTTGTAATATTGTAGATGTCCTCCTGATGAAGTCATAAAATATATGATAAAATATTGAGGTGATTAAGCAGTTTTATTTTAAAGACCGTATTACCCATACAGCTTAGTTTATTCCTTAACGAAGATCCGGTCGGTACTCCTTTTCAAATAATATTTTATTGTATGTACAGAGAAGAGGAGGGAGCAAAAGGAGGAGAAGAAGGAGCAGGAGGAGGAGTAACACCAGGAGGAGGGGGAGCAGGAGGAGGAGTTACACCAGGAGGAGGGGAGCAGGAGGAGAAGAAAGTGAAGAAGCAGGAGGAGGAGTAGCAGCAGGAGCAAGGAAAGCAAGAAAGAGGAGTACGATGAAAAGGGGCAAGAAGAGTAAGAGGAGAAGGATAGGAGGAGGCCAGAGGAGCGAGAGGAGGGGGAGGAGGAACAATACGAGAACGAGGAGCGTCATAACTTTATGAAGAGTAAAACATTTAATTCTTATATGAGAGTAAGTGTTAAAATATATAATAAATTACTCAACAATATTAAATTTTATAATAATAGGCTACTTGGAAACACCTCAAAAATACTTTCGCTTTACGAGCATTATACTCCTTGGAGGAGTACTTTGAGGGACTCTGAACGCTGGGATGATTCTGTGTAACACCTGTACTTACTACTTTATATTTTATACTTTAACTTTCAGATATATGCTGGAATCTGCGATTATTATCATTTGTCGCTATAATTTCACTGTTATACACATTGCTTTTTTACTGCTTTTATATCTGTTGTCTATATATTTTATTTTGTATACGCAGGAGAGGAGAATGCATAAGGAGGAGGAGCTAGAGGAGCAGGAGCAGAAGGAGAAGTAGAAGCAGCAGAAGTAGGCGGAGGAGGAGCAGTAGGAGAACGAGGAGGGTCATAACTTTACGTAATTCCTATATGAGAGTAAGTGTTAGAATATATAATAAATTAACCAACAATATTAAATTTTATAATAATAGGCTACTTGGAAACACCTCAAAAATACTTTCTCTTTACGAGCATTATACTCATTGGAGGAGCACTTTGAGGGACTCTGAACGCTGGGATGATCTGTGTAGCACCTGTACTTACTACTTTATATTTTATACTTTAACTTTCAGATATATACTGGGACCTGCCATTATTATCATTTGTCACTATAATTTCACTGTTATACACATTGCTTTTTTACTGCTTTATATATCTGTTTGTCTATATATTTTATTGTGTATACGCAGGAGAGGAGAGTGCAATTGGAGGAGGAGCTAGAGGAGCAGGAGCAGAAGGAGAAGGAGAAGCAGGAGGAAAAGGAGAAGCAGCAGAAGTAGGCGGAGGAGGAGCAGTAGGAGAACGAGGAGGGTCATAACTTTACGTAATTCCTATATGAGAGTAAGTGTTAAAATATATAATAAATTAACCAACAATATTAAATTTTGTAATAATAGGCTACTTGGAAACACCTCAAAAATGCTTTCTCTTTACGAGCATTATACTCATTGGAGGAGCACTTTGAGGGACGCTGAACGCTGGGATGATCTGTGTAACACCTGTACTTACTACTTTATATTTTATACTTTAACTTTCAGTTATATACTGGGACCTGCGATTATTATCATTTGTCACTGTAATTTCACTGTTATACACATTGCTTTTTTATTGCTTTTATATCCGTTGTCTATATATTTTATTGTGTATACGCAGAGAGAGAGAGACAGAAGGAGGAGGAGCTGGAGGAGCAGGAGAAGAAGGAAAAGCAGGAAGTATCAATTCACCAAGAGGAGAAGGAGATAAGAGGACAAGAGCAGAAAGGAGAAGAATGTAGGAGCTGTCATAACTTTACGATGAGTAAAACATTATTTTATATAATAAGCTATTAGAGTTGGGCAAATGTTTCGGCGAGGCAGATACCGTACACAGATAAAAAAGTTTCTTTAAATCAGTGAAATATTTGTTTGCTCGTACTTGAAAAAAACAATATTTCTTTTAGTTAATGCTTCCTTTAGTTAACACGAATTGCTTTCATTGGAAGAAATATGCATTAACTGAACAAAATGGTTCTTTTAAATACGAGCAATGAAATATTTCTTTGAATTTAAAGAATTTTTTTTATCTGTGTAGAGTTACAAGTCAGTATGTAGCAGATCTTTACTTAAGACGGACGTATAATTATCAAATATGACGGACGTGCGGAAGGGAAAAGGAGACCATCGCTTGAGGTGGTGCAAAAGTTTATTAAAGAATTTCCAATTTATATTATAATGTGCTAAGATATACTCTAAAGTTTGCAATACATCGCTGATGTGCTGGTACAAAAGGACTGTAAAAATCATATAAATAGTGTACGATACCAAAATAAGGAAAATAACGTATAACTACAAACGCAATTTATGTTAGATTTATTGTTCATGATGATCGCCTGTGATTTGAGACTTCATCTACTCGATAAGCAACCGTTTCATGACTTCTGGAATAAATACAATCCCAAACTGGAAGCTACCATCCCAGAGAGCGTTGCAGAGAAGCGTGCCTACTGTGCGTAACGTCATCGAAAACAGGAACAAGCTGTAGTAAAAGATAAGCAGCGGTGGCTATGTCTCAACGAAACGACAGATTGAACAAAAAAAAAAAAACTATTTGCATATTGTTAGTGCATGTTCTAGGTCCCGTAAGACGACATTTCCCATTTTATTAGCTAACAAAAAGAATGGAAAAGTGCACTGGTGAAACAAATGTGAAGGTAGTGCTCGGTACGCTAACAAAATTTCAAATTCCGCTGATCAACTGTTGATGTTTTGGAGCGATGGTGCAGCGACAGTGTGTTGTGTGGGCCGTTACCTTAGGGACAAGTGTAAGGGACTTTTACATGTGACGTGTAAAGTTGATGCTGCATGCACACCTTGTAGCACAAAGTATTCGGCAATGTTATCCAGAGGCGCATGCATTAAAATACAAAAAAAAAAGTGTTTTTAAAATCTCCCAGACAAATTCGAGAATTCCACAGACGGTGCCCCGGTATTCCCCAGCCACCAGAGCCAATTCTCACACGGCTCTCTATGATTGCGAGAATTTCCAACAAATAACATCTGTGGTTCTGCGATTCAAACCTAACGAAGTTACAGCAATAAGGAAAGCCGAAAAGATTTTGAAAAAACTTCCGTTGAAACTGATTTAAAAACAATTTACGACAATTATAAAAACTAATAAAAACTAAGTGTGTTGTAGAAAAATTCGAGAGTGTTAGAAACAAAGATTTAGTTTTTACCAGATGAAGACAAATTTGTGATGGTGCATGTATTGATTCGTTATCTGTTTCTAAACATTATTTTAAGTATGCGTGTATTACATGTGTTGTAACAACAGTGTCTGTCTTTCTTATAAAATGTAAAAATATTATTTTACCTAAAAAATGTAGTGATATAAAATTTGCCACAACTCTATTAATATGACTTAGGTTTTATAAATACATACTAAATTACAAATAATACGATCGATCTGCTTTATATTTGTATATTACATTATTGAGGCCCGCGTCGCAATACGTCTCTGCTCCAGATATATACTGGGACCTGCGATTATTATCATTTGTCACTGTTATACACATTGCTTTTTTATTGCTTTTATATCCGTTGTCTATATATTTTATTGTGTATACGCAGGGGAGGAGAGAGCAGAAGAAGGAGGAGCTCTATGAGAACGAGAACAAGGAGAACCAGGAGGAATAGTAGTTGAACAAAATGAATGACCACGGTGAGAAGGAGGCGGAGGGATCAGGAAGAGAAGGAGAAGGAGAAAGAAGAACAGGAGAGAAGAAAAAAGAGCGGGAGAGGAGAGAGCAGATGAAGAAAAACCTTTATAAAGAACACTTTTTTCTTTTTGGGTTCTAGATAAATAGTCATTGCATGTTAGAAGCGCGAACGGGCGCCCCAGTTGTCCCGTCTCCCGACAGACGCGGATTGGCTCGTAAAATCTCAGGTGTAGGCCGCGCGGAGCATGCTAAAAGCGCAAACCGGGTCCTGCGTGGCCTGTTTTGTCCGGTCCGGTACCCGGACGGATGCGGCTGGCGCGCAAATGGCTCTATTTTGGCCTGTTTTCTTAATTAATTTTAATTTAATTTCTGGTGAAGGCTGGTGGTGGGCTTTTTTGTAATAAGATATAATGTAATCATGACGAGGAGAACGAGAAGATAAAGAAGCGGAAAGAGGAGCAGGCAGAGCAAAAAAGAGAAGCCAGTAGAAGAGCGAGGAGCAGATTTGAAGTAGAAAGAAGAATAGGAGGAAGAGTAGCAGGAAGAATAGGAGGAGAAGAGAGAGAAGGATCAAAGTGGAAGAGAAATGGAAAAAGAGGAGGAGGGGAAGGAGTTAGAAGGAGGAGCACGAGGAGTAGCAGCAGGAGAAAAAAGAGCAACAAGAGGAGGAGCACGATGAGAAGAAGGAGCAGGAGGAGGAGCAAGGAAAGGAAGAAAGAGAAGGAGTACGATGAGAAAGAGCAAGAAGAACCAAGAGGAGAAGGAGAGGAGGGACAAGAGCAGCGGGAGGAGAAGGAGGAAGCAGTAGGAGGAACGAGGAGGGTCATAACTTTACGAGAGTAAAACATTTAATTTCCTATTATGAGAGTAAGTGTTAAAAATATATAATAAAGTTAACCAACAATATTAAATTTATAATAATAGGCTACTTGGAAACACCTCAAAAATACTTTCTCTTTACGAGCATGATACTCGTTGGAGGAGCACTTTGAAGGACTCTGAACGCTTAGGATGATCTGTGTACACCCTGTACTTACTACTTTATATTTTATACTTTAACTTTCAGATATATACTGGGACCTGCTATTATTATCATTTGTCACTACAATTTCACTGTTATACACATTGCTTTTTTACTGCTTTTATATCTGTTGTCTATATATTTTATTGTGTATACGCAGGAGAGGAAGAGTGCATAAGGAGGAGGAGCTAGAGGAGCAGGGAGCAGAAGGAGAAGGAGAAGCAGCAGAAGTAGGCGGAGGAGGAGCACTAGGAGAACGAGGGGGTCATAACTTTACGTAATTCCTATATGAGAGTAAGTGTTTAAATATATAATAAATAACCAACAATATTAAATTTTATAATAATAGGCTACTTGGAAACACCTCAAAAATACTTTCTCTTTACGAGCATTATACTCCTTGGAGGAGCACTTTGAGGGACTCTGAACGCTGGGATGATCTGTGTAACACCTGTACTTACTACTTTATATTTTATACTTTAACTTTCAGATATTTACTGGGACCTGCGATTATTATCATTTGTCACTGTAATTTCACTGTTATACACATTGCTGTTTTATTGCTTTTATATCCGTTGTCTATATATTTTATTGTGTATACGCAGTGAGAGGAGAGAGTCAGAAGGAGGAGGGAGCTCTATGAGAACGAGAACAAAGGGAACAGGAGGAATAGTTGAATAAAATGAATGACCACGGTTGAGAAGGAGGAGGAGGATCAGGAAGAGAAGGAGAAGGAGAAAGAAGAACAAGGAGAAGTAAAAAGAGCGGGAGAGGAGAGAGATGAAGAAACCTTTTATAAAGAACACTTTTTTCTTTTTTTGGGTTCCTAGATAATAGTATTTGCATGTTAGAAGCGCGAACGGGCCCCAGTTGTCCCGTCTCCCGACAGACGCGTATTGGCTCGTAAAATCTCAGGTGTAGGCCGCGCGTAGCATGCTAAAAAGCGCAAACGGGTCCCGCGTGGCCTGTTTGTCCGGTCCGTACCCGGACGGATGCGGACTGGCGCGCAAATGGCTCTATTTGGCCTGTTTTCGTTAATTAATTTTAATTAATTTTTGGTGAAGGCTGGTGGTGGGCTTTTTTTGTAATAAGATATAATAATCATGACGAGGAGAACGAGAAGATAAAGAAGCGGAAAGAGGAAGCAGGCAGAGCAAAAAAGGAAGCAGTAGAAGAGCGAGGAGCAGATTTGGAAGTAGAAAGAAGATTAGGAGGAGAGTAGCAGGAAAGAATAGGAGGAGAAGAGAGAGAAGGATCAAAATGGAAGAGAAATTGAAAAAGAGGAGGAGGGGAAGCAGTAGAAGGAGGAGCACGAGGAGTATCAGCAGGGGAAAAAAGAGCAACAAGCAGGAGGAGCACGATGAGAAGAAGGACGTAGGAGTAGGAGGCAAGGAAAGGAAGAAAGAGAAGGAGTACGATGAGAAGAACAAGAAGACCAAGAGAGACGGAGAGGAGGGACAAGAGCAGCGGGAGGAAGGAGGAGCAGTAGAGAAACGCAGAATGGTCATAACTTTACGAAGAGTAAAACATTTAATTTCCTATATGAGAGTAAAGTGTTAAAATATATAGTAAATTAACCAACAATATTAAATTTTATAATATAGGCTACTTGGAAAAACACCTTAAAATATTTTTCTCTTACGAGCATTATACTCGTTGGAGGAGCACTTTGAAGACTCTGAACGCTGGCATGATCTGTTGTAACACCTGTACTTACTACTTTATATTATACTTTAACTTTTCAGCATATATACTGGGACGCTGCCATTATTATCATTTGTCACTATTAATTTCACTGTTATATCACATTGCTTTTTACTGCTTTATATCTGTTGTCTATATATTTTATTTTGTATACGCAGGAGAGGAGAGTGCAGATGGAGGAGGAGCTAGAGGAGCAGGAGCAGAAGGAGAAGGAGAAGCAGCAGAAGTAGGCGGAGGAGGAGCAGTAGGAGAAAGAGGAGGGTCATAACTTACGTAATTCCCTATATGAGAGTAAGTGTTAAAATATATAATAAATTAACCAATCAATATTAAATTTTGTAATAATAGGCTACTTTGAAACACCTCAAAAAATCTTTCTCTTTACGAGCATTATACTCATTGGAGGAGCACTTTGAGGGACTGTGAACGCGCGGATGATCTTGTGTAACACCTGTACTTACTACTTTATATTTATACTTTAACTTTCAGATATGTATACTGGGACCTGCGATTATTATCATTTGTCACTGTAATTTCACTGTTATACACATTGCTTTTTTATTGCTTTATATTCGTTGTGTAATATATTTTATTGTGTATACGCAGGAGAGGAGAGAGCAGAAGGAGGAGGAGCTGGAGGAGCAGGAGAAGAAGGAAAGCAGGAAGTATCATTCACCAAGAGGAGAAGGAGATAAGAGGACAAGGCAGGAGGAGGAGAATGTAGGAGCATCATAACTTTACGATGAGTAAAACATTTAATTGTTATATAATAAGCTATTAGAGTTGGCAAATGTTTCGGCGAGGCAGATACCGTACACAATAAAAAAGTTTCTTTAAATCAGTGAAATATTTGTTTGCTCGTACTTGAAAAAAACAATATTTCTTTTAGTTAATGCTTCCTTTAGTTAACAACGACATTGCTTTCATTGGAAGAAATATGCATTAACTGAACAAAATGGTTCTTTTAAATACGAGCAATGAAATACTTCTTTGATTAAAGAATTTTTTTTATCTGTGTAGAGTTACAAGTCAGTATTAGCAGATCTTTACTTAAGACGGACGATATTATCAAATATGACGGGCGTGGAAGGGAAAAAAGGAGACCATCGCTTGAGGTGGGTGCGAAAGTTTATTAAAGAATTCCCAATTTATATTATAATGGTGCTAAGATATACTCTAAGTTTGCAATACATCGTTGATGTGCTGGCTACAAAAGCGACTGTAAAAATCATATAAATAGTGTTACGATACCAAAATAAGGAAAATAACGTTATAAACTACAAACGCAATTTATGTTAGATTTATTGTTACATGATGATCGCCTGACGGTTTGAGACTTCATCTACTCGATAAGCAAACCGTTTCATGACTTCTGGAATAAATACAATCCCAACTGGAAGCTCCATCCCAGAGAGCGTTGCAGAGAAGCGTGCCCTACTGTGCGTACGTCATCGAAAACAGGAACAAAGCTGTAGTAAAAGATAAGCAGCGGTGGCTATGTCTCAACGAAACGACAGATTGAACAAAAAAAAAACTATTTTGCATATTGTAGTGCGTGTTCTAGGTCCCGTAAGACCGACATTTTCCCATTTTATTAGCTAACAAAAGAATGGAAAGTTCGACTGGTGAAACAAATGTGAAGGTAGTGCTCGGTTACGCTCAACAAAATTTCAAATTCCGCTGATCAACTGTTGATTGTTGTGAGCGATGGTGCAGCGACAGTTGTTGTGTGGGCCGTTACCTTAGGGACAAGTGTAAGGACTTTTACATGTGACGTGTAAAGTTGATGCTGCAGCACACCTTGTAGCACAAAGTATTCGGCAATGTTATCCAGAGCGCAAATGCATTGAAATACAAAAAAAAAAGTGCTTTTTAAAATCTCCCAGACAAATTCGAGAATTCCACAGACGGTGCCCCGGTATTCCCCAGCCACCAGAGCCAATTCTCACACGGCTCTCTATGATGCGAGAATTTCCAACAAATAACATCTGTGGTTCTGCGAGTTCAAACCTAACGAAGTTACAGCAATTAAGGAAAGCCCGAAAAGATTTGAAAATACTTCGTTGAAACTGATTTAAAAACAATTTACGACAATTTATAAAAACTAATAAAACTAAGTGTGTTGTAGAAAAATTCGAGAGTGTTAAAACAAAGATTTATTTTTACCAGATGAAGACAAATTTGTGATGGTGCATGTATTGATTCGTTATCTGTTTTCAACATTATTTTAAGTAGCGTGTATTACATGTGTTTGTAACAACAGTGTGTCTTTCTATATAAAATGTAAAAATATTTATTTTACCTAAAAAATGTAGTGATATTAAAATTTGCACAACTCTATTAATATGACTTAGGTTTTAAAATACATACTAAATTACAATAATACGATCGATCTGCTTTATATTTGTATATTACATTATTTAGGCCCGCGTCGCAATACGTCTCTGCCTCCAGATATATACTGGGACTGCGATTATTATCATTTGTCACTGTTTATACACATTGCTTTTTTATTGCTTTTATATCCGTTGTCTATATATTTTATTGTGTATACGCAGGGGAGGAGAGAGCAGAAGAAGGAGGAGCTCTATGAGAACGAGAACAAGGAGAACCAGGAGGAATAGTTGAACAAAATGAATGACACGGTGAGAAGGAGGCGGAGGATCAGGAAGAGAAGGAGAAGGAGAAAGAAGAACAGGAGAAGAAAAAAGAGCGGGAGAGGAGAGAGCAGATGAAGAAAAACCTTTATAAAGAACACTTTTTTCTTTTTGGGTTCTAGATAATAGTATTGCATGTTAGAAGCGCGAACGGGCCCCAGTTGTCCCGTCTCCCGACAGACGCGGATTGGCTCCGTAAAATCTCAGGTGTAGGCCGCGCGTAGCATGCTAAAAGCGCAAACGGGTCCCGCGTGGCCTGTTTTGTCCGGTCCGGTACCCGGACGATGCGGACTGGCGCGCAAATGCTCTATTTGGCCTGTTTTCTTAATTAATTTTAATTTAATTTCTGGTGAAGGCTGTGGTGGGCTTTTTTGTAATAAGATATAATGTAATCATGACGAGGAGAACGAGAAGATAAAGAAGCGGAAAGAGGAGCAGGCAGAGCAAAAAGAGAAGCAGTAGAAGAGCGAGAGCAGATTTGGAAGTAGAAAGAAGAATAGGAGGAAGAGTAGCAGGAAGAATAGGAGGAGAAGAGAGAGAAGGATCAAAATGGAAGAGAAATGGAAAAAGAGGAGGGGGAAGAGTAGAAGGAGGAGCACGAGGATAGCAGCAGGAGAAAAAAGAGCAACAAGAGGAGGAGCACGATGAGAAGAAGGAGCAGGAGGAGGAGCAAGGAAAGGAAGAAAGAGAAGGAGTACGATGAGAAAGAGCAAGAAGACAAGAGGAGAAGGAGAGGAGGGACAAGAGCAGCGGAGGAGAAGGAGGAAGCAGTAGGAGGAACGAGGAGGGTCATAACTTTACGAAGAGTAAAACATTTAATTCCTATATGAGAGTAGTGTTTAAAATATATAATAAATTAACCAACAATATTAAATTTATAATAATGGCTACTTGGAAACACCTCAAAAATACTTTCTCTTTACGAGCATGATACTCGTTGGAGGAGCATTTTGAGGGACTCTGAACGCTGGATGATCTGTGTTAACACCTGTACTTACTACTTTTATTTTATACTTTAACTTTCAGATATATACTGGGACCTGCCATTATTATCATTTTGTCACTACAATTTCACTGTTATACACATTGCTTTTTTACTGCTTTTATACCTGTTGTCTATATATTTTATTGTGTAATACGCAGGAGAGGAGAGTGCATAAGGAGGAGGGCTAGAGAAGCAGGAGCAGAAGGAGAAGGAGAAGCAGCAGAAGTAGGCGGAGGAGGAGCACTAGGAGAACGAGGAGGGTCATAACTTTACGTAATTCCTATATGAGAGTAAGTGTTAAAATATATAATAAATTAACCAACATATAAAATTTTATAATAATAGGCTACTTGAAAACACCTCAAAAATCTTTCTCTTTACGAGCATTATACTCGTTGGAGGAGCACTTTGAGGGCTCTGAACGCTGGGATGATCTGTTGTAACACCTGTACTTACTACTTTATATTTTATACTTTAACTTTCAGATATATACTGGGCCTGCCATTATTATCATTTGTCACTATAATTTCACTGTTATACACATTGCTTTTTTACTGCTTTTATATCTGTTGTCTATATATTTATTTGTATACGCAGGAGAGGAGAATGCATAAGGAGGAGGAGCTAGAGGAACAGGAGCAGAAGGAGAAGTAGAAGCAGCAGAAGTTAGGCGGAGGAGGAGCAGTAGGAGAACGAGAGGGTCATAACTTTACGTAATTCCTATATGAGAGTAAGTGTTAGAATATATAATAAATTAACCAACAATATTAAATTTTATAATAATAGGCTACTTGGAAACACCTCAAAAATACTTTCTCTTTACGAGCATTATACTCATTGGAGGAGCACTTTGAGGGACTCTGAACGCTGGGATGATCTGTGTAGCACCTGTACTTACTACTTTATATTTTATACTTTAACTTTCAGATATATACTGGGACCTGCCATTATTATCATTTGTCACTATAATTTCACTGTTATACACATTGCTTTTTTACTGCTTTTATATCTGTTGTCTATATATTTTATTGTGTATACGCAGGAGAGGAGAGTGCATAAGGAGGAGGAGCTAGAGGAGCAGGAGCAGAAGGAGAAGGAGAAGCCGAGGAGAAGGAGAAGCAGCAGAAGTAGGCGGAGGAGGAGCACTAGGAGAACGAGGAGGGTCATAACTTTACGTAATTCCTATATGAGCTGAGTAAGTGTTAAAATATATAATAAATTAACCAACAATATTAAATTTTATAATAATAGGCTACTTGAAACACTCAAAAATACTTTCTCTTTACGAGCATTATACTCATTGGAGGAGCACTTTGAGGGACTCTGAACGCTGGGATGATCTGTATAACACCTGTACTTACTACTTTATATTTTATACTTTAACTTTCAGATATATACTGGACCTGCGATTATTATCATTTGTCACTGTAATTTCACAGTTATACACATGCTTTTTATTGCTTTTATATCCGTTGTCTATATATTTTATTGTGTATACGCAGGGAGGAGAGAGCAGAAGAAGGAGGAGCTCTATGAGAACGAGAACAAGGAGAACAGGAGAGAATAGTTGAACAAAATGAATGACCACGGTGAGAAGGAGGCGGAGGGATCAGGAAGAGAAGGAGAAGGAGAAAGAAGAACAGGAGAAGAAAAAAGAGCGGGAGAGGAGAGAGCAGATGAAGAAAAACCTTTATAAAGAACACTTTTTTCTTTTTGGGTTCTAGATAATAGTATTGCATGTTAGAAGCGCGAACGGGCCCCAGTTGTCCCGTCTCCCGACAGACGCGGATTGGCTCGTAAAATCTCAGGTGTAGGCCGCGCGTAGCATGCTAAAAGCGCAAACGGGTCCCGCGTGGCCTGTTTTGTCCGGTCCGGTACCCGGACGGATGCGGACTGGCGCGCAAATGGCTCTATTTGGCCTGTTTTCTTAATTAATTTTAATTTAATTTCTGGTGAAGGCTGGTGGTGGGCTTTTTTGTAATAAGATATAATGTAATCATGACGAGGAGAACGAGAAGATAAAGAAGCGGAAAGAGGAGCAGGCAGAGCAAAAAGAGAAGCAGTAGAAGAGCGAGGAGCAGATTTGGAAGTAGAAAGAAGAATAGGAGGAAGAGTAGCAGGAAGAATAGGAGGAGAAGAGAGAGAAGGATCAAAATGGAAGAGAAATGGAAAAAGAGGAGGAGGGGAAGGAGTAGAAGGAGGAGCACGAGGAGTAGCAGCAGGAGAAAAAAGAGCAACAAGAGGAGGAGCACGATGAGAAGAAGGAGCAGGAGGAGGAGCAAGGAAAGGAAGAAAGAGAAGGAGTACGATGAGAAAGAGCAAGAAGACCAAGAGGAGAAGGAGAGGAGGGGACAAGAGCAGCGGGAGGAGAAGGAGGAGCAGTAGGAGGAACGAGGAGGGTCATAACTTTACGAAGAGTAAAACATTTAATTCCTATATGAGAGTAAGTGTTAAAATATATAATAAATTAACCAACAATATTAAATTTTATAATAATAGGCTACTTGGAAACACCTCAAAAATACTTTCTCTTTACGAGCATGATACTCGTTGGAGGAGCACTTTGAGGGACTCTGAACGCTGGGATGATCTGTGTAACACCTGTACTTGCTACTTTATATTTTATACTTTAACTTTCAGATATATACTGGGACCTGCATTATTATCATTTGTCACTACAATTTCACTGTTATACACATTGCTTTTTTACTGCCTTTATATCTGTTGTCTATATATTTTATTGTGTATACGCAGGAGAGGAGAGTGCATAAGGAGGAGGAGCTAGAGGAGCAGGAGCAGAAGGAGAAGGAGAAGCAGCAGAAGTAGGCGGAGGAGGAGCACTAGGAGAACGAGGAGGGTCATAACTTTACGTAATTCCTATATGAGAGTAAGTGTTAAAATATATAATAAATTAACCAACAATATTAAATTTTATAATAATAGGCTACTTGGAAACACCTCAAAAATACTTTCTCTTTACGAGCATTATACTCCTTGGAGGAGCACTTTGAGGGACTCTGAACGCTGGGATGATCTGTGTAACACCTGTACTTACTACTTTATATTTTATACTTTAACTTTCAGATATATACTGGGACCTGCCATTATTATCATTTGTCACTACAATTTCACTGTTATACGCATTGCTTTTTTACTGCTTTTATATCTGTTGTCTATATATTTTATTGTGTATACGCAGGAGAGGAGAGTGCATAAGGAGGAGGAGCTAGAGGAGCAGGAGCAGAAGGAGAAGGAGAAGCAGGAGGAGAAGGAGAAGCAGCAGAAGTAGGCGGAGGAGGAGCACTAAGAGAACGAGAAGGGTCATAACTTTACGTAATTCCTATATGAGAGTAAGTGTTAAAATATATAATAAATTAACCAACAATATTAAATTTTATAATAATAGGCTACTTGGAAACACCTCAAAAATACTTTCTCTTTACGAGCATTATACTCATTGGAGGAGCACTTTGAGGGACTCTGAACGCTGGGATGATCTGTATAACACCTGTACTTACTACTTTATATTTTATACTTTAACTTTCAGATATATACTGGGACCTGCGATTATTATCATTTGTCACTGTAATTTCACTGTTATACACATTGCTTTTTTATTGCTTTTATATCCGTTGTCTATATATTTTATTGTGTATACGCAGGGGAGGAGAGAGCAGAAGAAGGAGGAGCTCTATGAGAACGAGAACAAGGAGAACCAGGAGGAATAGTTGAACAAAATGAATGACCACGGTGAGAAGGAGGCGGAGGGATCAGGAAGAGAAGGAGAGGGAGAAAGAAGAACAGGAGAAGAAAAAAGAGCGGGAGAGGAGAGAGCAGATGAAGAAAAACTTTATAAAGAACACTTTTTTTTTTTTGGGTCTAGATAATAGTATTGCATGTTAGAAGCGCGAACGGGCCCCAGTTGTCCCGTCTCCCGACAGACGCGGATTGGCTCGTAAAATCTCAGGTGTAGGCCGCGCGTAGCATGCTAAAAGCGCAAACGGGTCCCGCGTGGCCTGTTTTGTCCGGTCCGGTACCCGGACGGATGCGGACTGGCGCGCAAATGGCTCTATTTGGCCTGTTTTCTTAATTAATTTTAATTTAATTTCTGGTGAAGGCTGGTGGTGGGCTTTTTGTAATAAGATATAATGTAATCATGACGAGGAGAACGAGAAGATAAAAGAAGCGGAAAGAGGAGCAGGCAGAGCAAAAAGAGAAGCAGTAGAAGAGCGAGGAGCAGATTTGGAAGTAGAAAGAAGAATAGGAGGAAGAGTAGCAGGAAGAATAGGAGGAGAAGAGAGAGAAGGATCAAAATGGAAGAGAAATGGAAAAAGAGGAGGAGGGGAAGAGTAGAAGGAGGAGCACGAGGAGTAGCAGCAGGAGAAAAAGAGCAACAAAGGAGGAGCACGATGAGAAGAAGGAGCAGGAGGAGGAGCAAGGAAAGGAAGAAAGAGAAGGAGTACGATGAGAAAGAGCAAGAAGACCAAGAGGAAGAGAGAGGAGGGACAAGAGCAGCGGGAGGAGAAGGAGGAGCAGTAGGAGGAACGAGGAGGGTCATAACTTTACGAAGAGTAAAACATTTAATTCCTATATGAGAGTAAGTGTTAAAATATATAATAAATTAACAACAATATTAAATTTATAATAATAGGCTACTTGGAAACACCTCAAAAATACTTTCTCTTTACGAGCATGATACTCGTTGGAGGAGCACTTTGAGGGACTCTGAACGCTGGGATGATCTGTGTAACACCTGTACTTGCTACTTTATATTTATACTTTAACTTTCAGATATATACTGGGACCTCCATTATTCATTTGTCACTACAATTTCACTGTTTATACACATTGCTTTTTACTGCCTTTATATCTGTTGTCTATATATTTTATTGTGTATACGCAGGAGAGGAGAGTGCATAAGGAGGAGGAGTAGAGGAGCAGGAGCAGAAGGAGAAGGAAAGCAGCAGAAGTAGGCGGAGAGGAGCACTAGGAGAACGAGGAGGGTCATAACTTTACGTAATTCCTATATGAGAGTAAGTGTTAAATATATAATAAATTAACCAACAATATTAAATTTTTAATAATAGGCTACTTGGAACACCTCAAAATACTTTCTCTTTACGAGCATTATACTCCTGGAGAGCACTTTGAGGGACTCTGAACGCTGGGATGTCTGTGTAACACCTGTACTACTACTTATATTTTATTACTTTAACTTTCAGATATATACTGGGACCTGCCATTATTATCATTTGTCACTACAATTTCCTGTTATACGCATTGCTTTTTTACTGCTTTTATATCTGTTGTCTATATATTTATTTGTTGTATACGCAGGAGAGGAGAGTGCATAAGGAGGAGGAGCTAGAGGAGCAGGAGCAGAGGAGAAGGAGAAGCAGGAGGAGAAGGAGAAGCAGCAGAAGTAGGCGGAGGAGGAGCACTAGAGAACGAGAAGGGTCATAACTTTACGTATTCCTATATGAGAGTAAGTGTTAAAAATATATAATAAATTAACCAACAATATTAAATTTTATATAATGGCTACTTGGAAACACCTCAAAAATACTTTCTTTTACGAGCATTATACTCATTGGAGGAGCACTTTGAGGACTCTGAACGCTGGGATGATCTGTATAACACTGTACTTACTACTTTATATTTTATACTTTAACTTTCAGATATATACTGGACCTGCGATTATTATCATTTTCACTGTAATTTCACTGTTATACACATTGCTTTTTTATTGCTTTTATATCCGTTGTCTATATATTTTATTGTGTATACGCAGGGGAGGAGAGAGCAGAAGAAGGAGGAGTCTATGAGAACGAGAACAAGGAGAACCAGGAGGAATAGTTGAACAAAATGAATGACCACGGTGAGAAGGAGGCGGAGGGATCAGGAAAGAAGAGAGGGAGAAAGAAGAACAGGAGAAGAAAAAGAGCGGGAGAGGAGAGAGCAGATGAAGAAAACCTTTATATAAAGAAACTTTTTTCTTTTTGGTTCTAGATAATAGTATTGCATGTTAGAAGCGCGACGGGGCCCCAGTTGTCCCGTCTCCCGACAGACGCGGATTGGCTCGTAAAATCTCAGGTGTAGGCCGCGCGTAGCATGCTAAAAGCGCAAACGGGTCCGCGTGGCCTGTTTTGTCCGGTCCGTACCCGGACGGATGCGGATGGGCGCAAATGGTCTATTTGGCCTGTTTTCTTAATTAATTTTAATTAATTTCTGGTGAAGGCTGTGGTGGGCTTTTTGTAATAAGATATAATGTAATCATGACGAGGAGAACGAGAAGATAAAGAAGCGGAAAGAGGAGCAGGCAGAGCAAAAGAGAAGCAGTAGAAGAGCGAGAGCAGATTTGGAAGTAGAAAGAAGAATAGGAGGAAGAGTAGCAGGAAGAATAGGAGGAGAAGAGAGAGAAGGATCAAAATGGAGAGAAATGGAAAAAGAGGAGGAGGGGAGAGTAGAAGAGGAGCACGAGGAGTAGCAGCAGGAGAAAAAAGAGCAACAAGAGGAGGAGCACGATGAGAAGAAGGAGCAGGAGGAGGAGCAAGGAAAGGAAGAAAGAGAAGGAGTACGATGAGAAAGAGCAAGAAGACCAAGAGGAGAAGGAGAGGAGGGGACAAGAGCAGCGGGAGGAGAAGGAGGAGCAGTAGGAGGAACGAGGAGGGTCATAACTTTACGAAGAGTAAAACATTTAATTCCTATATGAGAGTAAGTGTTAAAATATATAATAAATTAACCAACAATATTAAATTTTATAATAATAGGCTACTTGGAAACACCTCAAAAATACTTTCTCTTTACGAGCATGATACTCGTTGGAGGAGCACTTTGAGGGACTCTGAACGCTGGGATGATCTGTGTAACACCTGTACTTGCTACTTTATATTTTATACTTTAACTTTCAGATATATACTGGGACCTGCCATTATTATCATTTGTCACTACAATTTCACTGTTATACACATTGCTTTTTTACTGCCTTTATATCTGTTGTCTATATATTTTATTGTGTATACGCAGGAGAGGAGAGTGCATAAGAGGAGGAGCTAGAGGAGCAGAGCAGAAGGAGAAGAGAAGCAGCAGAAGTAGGCGAGGAGGAGCACTAGGAGAACGAGGAGGGTCATAACTTTACGTAATTCCTATATGAGAGTAAGTGTTAAAATATATAATAAATTAACCAACAATATTAAATTTTATAATAATAGGCTACTTGGAAACACCTCAAAAATACTTTCTCTTTACGAGCATTATACTCGTTGGAGGAGCACTTTGAGGGACTCTGAACGCTGGGATGATCTGTGTAACACCTGTACTTACTACTTTATATTTTATACTTAACTTTCAGATATATACTGGGACCTGCCATTATTATCATTTGTCACTACAATTTCACTGTTATACGCATTGCTTTTTTACTGCTTTTATATCTGTTGTCTATATATTTTATTGTGTATACGCAGGAGAGGAGAGTGCATAAGGAGGAGGAGCTAGAGGAGCAGGAGCAGAAGGAGAAGGAGAAGCAGGAGAGAAGGAGAAGCAGCAGAAGTAGGCGGGAGGAGCACTAAGAGAACGAGAAGGGTCATAACTTTACGTAATTCCTATATGAGAGTAAGTGTTAAAATATATAATAAATTAACAACAATATTAAATTTTATAATAATAGCTACTTGGAAACACCTCAAAAATACTTTCTCTTTACGAGCATTATACATTGGAGGAGCACTTTGAGGGACTCTGAACGCTGGGATGATCTGTATAACACCTGTACTTACTACTTTATATTTTATATTTAACTTTCAGATATATCACTGGGACCTGCGATTATTATCATTTGTCACTGTAATTTCACTGTTATACACATTGCTTTTTATTGCTTTTATATCCGTTGTCTATATATTTTATTGTGTATACGCAGGGGAGGAGAGAGCAGAAGAAGGAGGAGCTCTATGAGAACGAGAACAAGGAGAACCAGGAGAATAGTTGAACAAAATGAATGACCACGGTGAGAAGGAGGCGGAGGGATCAGGAAGAGAAGGAGAAGGAGAAAGAAGAACAGGAGAAGAAAAAAGCGGGAGAGGAGAGAGCAGATGAAGAAAAACCTTTATAAAGAACACTTTTTCTTTTTGGGTTCTAGATAATAGTATTGCATGTTAGAAGCGCGAACGGGCCCCAGTTGTCCCGTCTCCGACAGACGCGGATTGGCTCGTAAAATCTCAGTGTAGGCGCGCGTAGCATGCTAAAAGCGCAAACGGGTCCCGCGTGCCTGTTTTCCGGTCCGGTACCCGGACGGATGCGGACTGGCGCGCAAATGGCTCTATTTGGCCTGTTTCTTAATTAATTTTAATTTAATTTCTGGTGAAGGCTGGTGGTGGGCTTTTTTGTAATAAGATATAATGTAATCATGACGAGGAGAACGAGAAGATAAAGAAGCGGAAAGAGGAGCAGGCAGAGCAAAAAGAGAAGCAGTAGAAGAGCGAGGAGCAGATTTGGAAGTAGAAAGAAGAATAGGAGGAAGAGTAGCAGGAAGAATAGGAGGAGAGAGAGAGAAGGATCAAAATGGAAGAGAAATGGAAAAAGAGGAGGAGGAGAGGAGTAGAAGGAGGAGCACGAGGAGTAGCAGCAGGAGAAAAAAGAGCAACAAGAGGAGGAGCACGATGAGAAGAAGGAGCAGGAGGAGGAGCAAGGAAAGGAAGAAGAGAAGAGTACGATGAGAAAGAGCAAGAAGACCAAGAGGAGAAGGAGAGGAGGGACAAGAGCAGCGGGAGGAGAAGGAGGAGCAGTAGGAGGAACGAGGAGGTCATAACTTTACGAAGAGTAAAACATTTAATTCCTATATGAGAGTAAGTGTTAAAAATATAAATAATTAACCAACAATATTAAATTTTATAATAATAGGCTACTTGGAAACACCTCAAAAATACTTTCTCTTTACGAGCATTATACTCGTTGGAGGAGCACTTTGAGGGACTCTGAACGCTGGGATGATCTGTGTAACACCTGTACTTACTACTTTATATTTTATACTTTAACTTTCAGATATATACTGGGACCTGCCATTATTATCATTTGTCACTACAATTTCACTGTTATACACATTGCTTTTTTACTGCTTTTATACCTGTTGTCTATATATTTTATTGTGTATACGCAGGAGAGGAGAGTGCATAAGGAGGAGGAGCTAGAGGAGCAGGAGCAGAAGGAGAAGCAGCAGAAGTAGGCGGAGGAGGAGCACTAGGAGAACGAGGAGGGTCATAACTTTACGTAATTCCTATATGAGAGTAAGTGTTAAAATATATAATAAATTAACCAACAATATTAAATTTTATAATAATAGGCTACTTGGAAACACCTCAAAAATACTTTCTCTTTACGAGCATTATACTCATTGGAGGAGCACTTTGAGGGACTCTGAACGCTGGGATGATCTGTATAACACCTGTACTTACTACTTTATATTTTATACTTTAACTTTCAGATATATACTGGACCTGCGATTATTATCATTTGTCACTGTAATTTCACTGTTATACACATTGCTTTTTTATTGCTTTTATATTTGTTGTCTATATATTTTATTGTGTATACGCAGGGGAGGAGAGAGCAGAAGAAGGAGGAGCTCTATGAGAACGAGAACAAGGAGAACCAGGAGGAATAGTTGAACAAAATGAATGACCACGGTGAGAAGGAGGCGGAGGGATCAGGAAGAGAAGGAGAAGGAGAAAGAAGAACAGGAGAAGAAAAAAGAGCGGGAGAGGAGAGAGCAGATGAAGAAAAACCTTTATAAAGAACACTTTTTTCTTTTTGGTTCTAGATAATAGTATTGCATGTTAGAAGCGCGAACGGGCCCCAGTTGTCCCGTCTCCCGACAGACGCGGATTGGCTCGTAAAATCTCAGGTGTAGGCCGCGCGTAGCATGCTAAAAGCGCAAACGGGTCCCGCGTGGCCTGTTTGTCCGGTCCGGTACCCGGACGGATGCGGACTGGCGCGCAAATGGCTCTATTTGGCTGTTTTCTTAATTAATTTTAATTTAATTTCTGGTGAAGGCTGTGGTGGGCTTTTTTTAATAAGATATAATGTAATCATGACGAGGAGAACGAGAAGATAAAGAAGCGGAAAGAGGAGCAGGCAGAGCAAAAAGAGAAGCAGTAGAAGAGCGAGGAGCAGATTTGGAAGTAGAAAGAAGAATAGGAGGAAGAGTAGCAGGAAGAATAGGAGGAGAAGAGAGAGAAGGATCAAAATGGAAGAGAAATGGAAAAGAGAGGAGAGGGAAGGAGTAGAAGGAGGAGCACGAGGAGTAGCAGCAGGAGAAAAAAGAGCAACAAGAGGAGGACAGATGAGAAGAAGGAGCAGAGGAGGAGCAAGGAAGGAAGAAAGAGAAGGAGTACGATGAGAAAGAGCAAGAAGACCAAGAGGAGAAGGAGAGGAGGGGGACAAGAGCAGCGGAGGAGAAGGAGGAGCAGTAGGAGGAACGAGGAGGCTCATAACTTTACGAAGAGTAAAAAATTTAATTCCTATATGAGAGTAAGTGTTAAATATATAATAAATAACCAACAATATTAAATTTTATAATAATAGGCTACTTGGAAACACCTCAAAAATACTTTCTCTTACGAGCATGATACTCGTTGGAGGAGCACTTTGAGGGACTCTGAACGCTGGATGATCTGTGTAACACCTGTACTTACTACTTTATATTTATACTTTAACTTTCAAATATATACTGGGACCTGCATTATTATCATTTGTCACTACAATTCACTGTTATACACATTGCTTTTTTACTGCTTTTATACCTGTTGTCTATATATTTTATGTGTATACGCAGGAGAGGAGAGTGCATAAGGAGAGAGCTAGAGGAGCAGGAGCAGAAGGAGAAGCAGGAGGAGAAGGAGAAGCAGCAGAAGTAGGCGGAGGAGGAGCACTAGGAGAACGAGGAGGTCATAACTTTTACGTAATTCCTATATGAGAGTAAGTGTTAAAATATATAATAATTAACCAACAATATTAAATTTTATAATAATAGGCTACTTGGAAACACCTCAAAAATACTTTCTCTTTACGAGCATGATACTCGTTGGAGGAGCACTTTGAGGGACTCTGAACGCTGGGATGATCTGTGTAACACCTGTACTTGCTACTTTATATTTTATACTTTAACTTTCAGATATATACTGGGACCTGCCATTATTATCATTTGTCACTACAGTTTCACTGTTATACACATTGCTTTTTTACTGCCTTTATATCTGTTGTCTATATATTTTATTGTGTATACGCAGGAGAGGAGAGTGCATAAGGAGGAGGAGCTAGAGGAGCAGGAGCAGAAGGAGAAGGAGAAGCAGCAGAAGTAGGCGGAGGAGGAGCACTAGGAGAACGAGGAGGGTCATAACTTTACGTAATTCCTATATGAGAGTAAGTGTTAAAATATATAATAAATTAACCAACAATATTAAAATTTTATAATAATAGGCTACTTGGAAACACCTCAAAATACCTTCTCTTTACGAGCATTATACTCGTTGGAGGAGCACTTTGAGGGACTCTGAACGCTGGGATGATCTGTGTAACACCTGTACTTACTACTTTATATTTTATACTTTAACTTTCAGAATTATACTGGGACCTGCATTATTATCATTTGTCACTACAATTTCACTGTTATACGCATTGCTTTTTTACTGCTTTTATATCTGTTGTCTATATATTTTATTGTGTATACGCAGGAGAGGAGAGTGCATAAGGAGGAGGAGCTAGAGAGCAGGAGCAGAAGGAGAAGGAGAAGCAGGAGAGAAGGAGAAGCAGCAGAAGTAGGCGGAGGAGGAGCACTAAGAGAACGAGAAGGGTCATAACTTTACGTAATTCCTATATGAGAGTAGAGTAAATATATATATAAATTACCAACAATATTAAATTTTATAATAATAGGCTACTTGGAAACACCTCAAAAATACTTTCTCTTTACGAGCATTATACTCATTGGAGGAGCACTTGAGGGACTCTGAACGCTGGATGATCTGTATAACACCTTGTACTTACTACTTTATATTTTATACTTTAACTTTCAGATATATACTGGGACCTGCGATTATTATCATTTGTCACTGTAATTTCACTGTTATACACATTGCTTTTTTATTGCTTTTATATCCGTTGTCTATATATTTTATTGTGTATACGCAGGGGAGGAGAGAGCAGAAGAAGGAGGAGCTCTATGAGAACGAGAACAAGGAGAACCAGGAGGAATAGTTGAACAAAATGAATGACCACGGTGAGAAGGAGGCGGAGGGATCAGGAAGAGAAGGAGAAGGAGAAAGAAGAACAGGAGAAGAAAAAAGAGCGGGAGAGGAGAGAGCAGATGAAGAAAAACCTTTATAAAGAACACTTTTTTCTTTTTGGGTTCTAGATAATAGTATTGCATGTTAGAAGCGCGAACGGGCCCCAGTTGTCCGTCTCCCGACAGACGCGGATTGGCTCGTAAAATCTCAGGTGTAGGCCGCGCGTAGCATGCTAAAAGCGCAAACGGTCCCGCGTGGCCTGTTTTGTCCGGTCCGGTACCCGACGGATGCGGACTGGCGCGCAAATGGCTCTATTTGGCCTGTTTTCTTAATTAATTTTAATTTAATTTCTGGTGAAGGCTGGTGGTGGGCTTTTGTAATAAGATATAATGTAATCATGACGAGGAGAACGAGAAGATAAAGAAGCGGAAAGAGGAGCAGGCAGAGCAAAAAGAGAAGCAGTAGAAGAGCGAGGAGCAGATTTGGAAGTAGAAAGAAGAACAGGAGGAAGAGTAGCAGGGAGAATAGGAGGAGAAGAGAGAGAAGGATCAAAATGGAAGAGAAATGGAAAAAGAGGAGGAGGGAAGGAGTAGAAGGAGGAGCACGAGGAGTAGCAGCAGGAGAAAAAAGAGCAACAAGAGGGGAGCACGATGAGAAGAAGGAGCAGGGAGGAGCAAGGAAAGGAAGAAAGAGAAGGAGTACGATGAGAAAGAGCAAGAAGACCAAGAGGAGAAGGAGAGGGGGACAAGAGCAGCGGGAGGAGAAGGAGAGCAGTAGGAGGAACGAGGAGGCTCATAACTTTACGAAGAGTAAAACATTTAATTCCTATATGAGAGTAAGTGTTAAAATATATAATAAATTAACCAACAATATTAAATTTTATAATAATAGGCTACTTGAAACACCTCAAAAATACTTTCTCTTTACGAGCATGATACTCGTTGGAGGAGCACTTTGAGGACTCTGAACGCTGGGATGATCTGTGTAACACTGTACTTACTACTTTATATTTTATACTTTAACTTTCAGATATATACTGGGACCTGCCATTATTATCATTTGTCACTACAATTTCACTGTTATACACATTGCTTTTTTACTGCTTTTATACCTGTTGTCTATATTTTATTGTGTATACGCAGGAGAGGAGAGTGCATAAGGAGGAGGAGCTAGAGGAGCAGGAGCAGAAGGAGAAGCAGGAGGAGAAGGAGAAGCAGCAGAAGTAGGCGAGGAGGAGCACTAGGAGAACGAGGAGGGTCATAACTTTACGTAATTCCTATATGAGAGATAAGTGTTAAAATATATAATAAATTAACCAACAATATTAAATTTTATAATAATAGGCTACTTGGAAACACCTCAAAAATACTTTCTCTTTACGAGCATTTATACTCATTGGAGGAGCACTTTGAGGGACTCTGAACGCTGGGATGATCTGTATACACCTGTACTTACTACTTTATATTATACTTTTAACTTTCAGATATATACTGGACCTGCGATTATTATCATTGTCACTGTAATTTCACTGTTATACACATTGCTTTTTATTGCTTTTATATCCGTTGTCTATATATTTTATTGTGTATACGCAGGGGAGGAGAGAGCAGAAGAAGGAGGAGCTCTATGAGAACGAGAACAAGGAGAACCAGGAGGAATAGTTGAACAAAATGAATGACCACGTGAGAAGGAGGCGAGGGATCAGGAAGAGAAGGAGAAGGAGAAAGAAGAACAGGAGAAGAAAAAAAGAGCGGGAGAGGGAGAGCAGATGAAGAAAAACCTTTATAAAGAACACTTTTTTCTTTTTGGTTTTAGATAATAGTATTGCATGTTTAGAAGCGCGAACGGGCCCCAGTTGTCCCGTCTCCGACAGACGCGGATTGGCTCGTAAAATCTCAGGTGTAGGCCGCGCGTAGCATGCTAAAAGCGCAAACGGGTCCCGCGTGGCCTGTTTTGTCCGGTCCGGTACCCGGACGGATGCGGACTGGCGCGCAAATGGCTCATTTGGCCTGTTTTTCTTAATTAATTTTAATTTAATTTCTGGTGAAGGCTGGTGGTGGGCTTTTTGTAATAAGATATAATGTAATCATGACGAGGAGAACGAGAAGATAAAGAAGCGGAAAGAGGAGCAGGAAGAGCAAAAGAGAAGCAGTAGAAGAGCGAGGAGCAGATTTGGAAGTAGAAAGAAGAATAGGAGGAAGAGTAGCAGGAAGAATAGGAGGAGAAGAGAGAGAAGGATCAAAATGGAGAGAAATGGAAAAGAGGAGGAGGGGAGGAGTAGAAGGAGGAGCACGAGGAGTAGCAGCAGGAGAAAAAAGAGCAACAAGAGAGGAGCACGATGAGAAGAAGGAGCAGGAGGAGAGCAAGGAAAGGAAGAAAGAGAAGGAGTACGATGAGAAAGAGCAAGAAGACCAAGAGGAGAAGGAGAGGAGGGGACAAGAGCAGCGGGAGGAGAAGGAGGAGCAGTAGGAGGAACGAGGAGGGTCATAACTTTACGAAGAGTAAAACATTTAATTCCTATATGAGAGTAAGTGTTAAAATATATAATAAATTAACCAACAATATTAAATTTTTATAATAATAGGCTACTTGGAAACACCTCAAAAAATACTTTCTCTTTACGAGCATGATACTCGTTGGAGGAGCACTTTGAGGGACTCTGAACGCTGGATGATCTGTGTAACACCTGTACTTACTACTTTATATTTATACTTTAACTTTCAGATATATACTGGACCTGCCATTATTATCATTTGTCACTACAATTTCACTGTTATACACATTGCTTTTTTACTGCTTTTATACCTGTTGTCTATATATTTTATTGTGTATACGCAGGAGAGGAGAGTGCATAAGGAGGAGGAGCTAGAGGAGCAGGAGCAGAAGGAGAAGGAGAAGCAGGAGGAGAAGGAGAAGCCAGCAGAAGTAGGCGGAGGAGGAGCACTAGGAGAACGAGGAGGGTCATAACTTTACGTAATTCCTATATGAGAGTAAGTGTTAAAATATATAATAAATTAACCAACAATATTAAATTTTATAATAATAGGCTACTTGAAAACACCTCAAAAATACTTTCTCTTTACGAGCATTATACTCGTTGGAGGAGCACTTTGAGGGACTCTGAACGCTGGGATGATCTGTGTAACACCTGTACTTACTACTTTATTTTATACTTTAACTTTCAGATATATACTGGGGCCTGCCATTATTATCATTTGTCACTATAATTTCACTGTTATACACATTGCTTTTTTACTGCTTTTATATCTGTTGTCTATATATTTTATTTTGTATACGCAGGAGAGGAGAATGCATAAGGAGGAGGAGCTAGAGGAGCAGGAGCAGAAGGAGAAGTAGAAGCAGCAGAAGTAGGCGGAGGAGGAGCAGTAGGAGAACGAGGAGGGTCATAACTTTACGTAATTCCTATATGAGAGTAAGTGTTAGAATATATAATAAATTAACCAACAATATTAAATTTTATAATAATAGGCTACTTGGAAACACCTCAAAAATACTTTCTCTTTACGAGCATTATACTCATTGGAGGAGCACTTGAGGGACTCTGAACGCTGGGATGATCTGTGTAGCACCTGTACTTACTACTTATATTTTATACTTTAACTTTCAGATATATACTGGGACCTGCCATTATTATCATTTGTCACTATAATTTCACTGTTATAACATTGCTTTTTTACTGCTTTTATATCTGTTGTCTATATATTTTATTGTGTATACGCAGGAGAGGAGAGTGCATAAGGAGGAGGAGCTAGAGAGCAGGAGCAGAAGGAGAAGGAGAAGCAGGAGGAGAAGGAGAGCAGCAGAAGTAGGCGGAGGAGGAGCACTAGGAGAACGAGGAGGGTCATAACTTACGTAATTCCTATATGAGCTGAGTAAGTGTTAAAATATTAATAAATTAACCAACAATATTAAATTTTATAATAATAGGCTACTTGGAAACACCTCAAAAATACTTTCTCTTTACGAGCATTATACTCATTGGAGGAGCACTTTGAGGGACTCTGAACGCTGGGATGATCTGTATAACACCTGTACTTACTACTTATATTTTTACTTTAACTTTCAGATATATATCTGGGACTGCGATTATTATCATTTGTCACTGTAATTTCACAGTTATACACATTGCTTTTTTATTGCTTTTATATCCGTTGTCTATATATTTTATTGTGTATACGCAGGGGAGGAGAGAGCAGAAGAAGGAGGAGCTCTATGAGAACGAGAACAAGGAGAACCAGGAGGAATAGTTGAACAAAATGAATGACCACGGTGAGAAGGAGGCGGAGGGATCAGGAAGAGAAGGAGAAGGAGAAAGAAGAACAGGAGAAGAAAAAAGAGCGGGAGAGGGGAGAGCAGATGAAGAAAAACCTTTATAAAGAACACTTTTTTCTTTTTGGGTTCTAGATAATAGTATTGCATGTTAGAAGCGCGAACGGGCCCCAGTTGTCCCGTCTCCCGACAGACGCGGATTGGCTCGTAAAATCTCAGGTGTAGGCCGCGCGCAGCATGCTAAAAGCGCAAACGGGTCCCGCGTGGCCTGTTTTGTCCGGTCCGGTACCCGGACGGATGCGGACTGGCGCGCAAATGGCTCTATTTGGCCTGTTTTCTTAATTAATTTTAATTTAATTTCTGGTGAAGGTGGTGGTGGGCTTTTTTGTAATAAGATATAATGTAATCATGACGAGGAGAACGAGAAGATAAAAAGCGGAAAGAGGAGCAGCAGAGCAAAAAGAGAAGCAGTAGAAGAGCGAGGAGCAGATTTGGAAGTAGAAAGAAATAGGAGGAAGAGTAGCAGGAAGAATAGGAGGAGAAGGAGAGAAGGATCAAAATGGAGAGAAATGGAAAAAGAGGAGGAGGGGAAGGAGTAGAAGGAGGAGCACGAGGAGTAGCAGCAGGAGAAAAAAAAAGACACAAGAGGAGGAGCACGATGAGAAGAAGGAGCAGGAGGAGGAGCAAGGAAAGGAAGAAAGAGAAGGAGTACGATGAGAAAGAGCAAGAAGACCAAGAGGAGAAGGAGAGGAGGGGACAAGAGCAGCGGGAGGAGAAGGAGGAGCAGTAGGAGGAACAGGAGGGTCATAACTTTACGAAGAGTAAAACATTTAATTCCTATATGAGAGAAGTGTTAAAATATATAATAACTACTTTATATTTTATACTTTAACTTTCAGATATATACTGGGACCTGCCATTATTATCATTTGTCACTATAATTTCACTGTTATACACATTGCTTTTTTACTGCTTTTATATCTGTTGTCTATATATTTTATTGTGTATACGCAGGAGAGGAGAGTGCAATTGGAGGAGGAGCTAGAGGAGCAGGAGCAGAAGGAGAAGGAGAAGCAGGAGGAAAAGGAGAAGCAGCAGAAGTAGGCGGAGGAGGAGCAGTAGGAGAACGAGGAGGGTCATAACTTTACGTAATTCCTATATGAGAGTAAGTGTTAAAATATATAATAAATTAATCAACAATATTAAATTTTGTAATAATAGGCTACTTGGAAACACCTCAAAAATGCTTTCTCTTTACGAGCATTATACTCATTGGAGGAGCACTTTGAGGGACGCTGAACGCTGGGATGATCTGTGTAACACCTGTACTTACTACTTTATATTTTATACTTTAACTTTCAGATATATACTGGGACCTGCGATTATTATCATTTGTCACTGTAATTTCACTGTTATACACATTGCTTTTTTATTGCTTTTATATCCGTTGTGTATATATTTTATTGTGTATACGCAGGAGAGGAGAGAGCAGAAGGAGGAGGAGCTGGAGGAGCAGGAGAAGAAGGAAAAGCAGGAAGTATCATTCACCAAGAGGAGAAGGAGATAAGAGGACAAGAGCAGGAGGAGGAGAATGTAGGAGCATCATAACTTTACGATGAGTAAAACATTTAATTGTTATATAATAAGCTATTAGAGTTGGGCAAATGTTTCGGCGAGGCAGATACCGTACACAGATAAAAAAGTTTCTTTAAATCAGTGAAATATTTGTTTGCTCGTACTTGAAAAAAACAATATTTCTTTTAGTTAATGCTTCCTTTAGTTAACACGAATTGCTTTCATTGGAAGAAATATGCATTAACTGAACAAAATGGTTCTTTTAAATACGAGCAATGAAATATTTCTTTGATTTAAAGAATTTTTTTTATCTGTGTAGAGTTACAAGTCAGTATGTAGCAGATCTTTACTTAAGACGGACGTATAATTATCAAATATGACGGACGTGCGGAAGGGAAAAAAGGAGACCATCGCTTGAGGTGTGCGAAAGTTTATTAAAGAATTTCCCAATTTATATTATAATGGTGCTAAGATATACTCTAAAGTTTGCAATACATCGCTGATGTGCTGGTACAAAAGCGACTGTAAAAATCATATAAATAGTGTACGATACCAAAATAAGAAAATAACGTATAACTACAAACGCAATTTATGTTAGATTTATTGTTCATGATGATCGCCTGCGATTTGACTTCATCTACTCGATAACCAACCGTTTCATGACTTCTGGAATAAATACAATCCCAACTGGAAGCTACCATCCCAGAGAGCGTTGCAGAGAAGCGTGCCTACTGTGCGTAACGTCATCGAAAACAGGAACAAAGCTGTAGTAAAAGATAAGCAGCGGTGGCTATGTCTCAACGAAACGACAGATTGAACAAAAAAAAAAAACTATTTTGCATATTGTAGTGCGTGTTCTAGTTCCCGTAAGACCGACATTTTTCCCATTTTATTAGCTAACAAAAGAATGGAAAAGTGCACTGGTGAAACAAATGTGAAGGTAGTGCTCGGTACGCTAACAAAATTTCAAATTCCGCTGATCAACTGTTGATGTTTGTGAGCGATGGTGCAGCGACAGTGTGTTGTGTGGGCCGTTACCTTAGGGACAAGTGTAAGGGACTTTTACATGTGACGTGTAAAGTTGATGCTGCATGCACACCTTGTAGCACAAAGTATTCGGCAATGTTATCCAGAAGCGCATGCATTAAAATACAAAAAAAAAGTGTTTTTAAATCTCCCAGACAAATTCGAGAATTCCACAGACGGTGCCCCGGTATTCCCCAGCCACCAGAGCCAATTCTCACACGGCTCTCTATGATTGCGAGAATTTCCAACAAATAACATCTGTGGTTCTGCGATTCAAACCTAACGAAGTTACAGCAATTAAGGAAAGCCCGAAAAGATTTGAAAATACTTCCGTTGAAACTGATTTAAAAACAATTTACGACAATTATAAAAACTAATAAAACTAAGTGTGTTGTAGAAAAATTCGAGAGTGTTAGAAACAAAGATTTAGTTTTTACCAGATGAAGACAAATTTGTGATGGTGCATGTATTGATTCGTTATCTGTTTCTAAACATTATTTTAAGTATGCGTGTATTACATGTGTTATAACAACAGTGTGTCTTTCTTATAAAATGTAAAAATATTTATTTTACCTAAAAAATGTAGTGATATAAAATTTGCACAACTCTATTAATATGACTTAGGTTTTATAAATACATACTAAATTACAATAATACGATCGATCTGCTTTATATTTGTATATTACATTATTTGAGGCCCGCGTCGCAATACGTCTCTGCTCCAGATATATACTGGGACCTGCGATTATTATCATTTGTCACTGTTATACACATTGCTTTTTTATTGCTTTTATATCCGTTGTCTATATATTTATTGTGTATACGCAGGGGAGGAGAGAGCAGAAGAAGGAGGAGCTCTATGAGAACGAGAACAAGGAGAACCAGGAGGAATAGTTGAACAAAATGAATGACCACGGTGAGAAGGAGGCGGAGGGATCAGGAAGAGAAGGAGAAGGAGAAAGAAGAACAGGAGAAGAAAAAAGAGCGGGAGAGGAGAGAGCAGATGAAGAAAAACCTTTATAAAGAACACTTTTTTCTTTTTGGGTTCTAGATAATAGTATTGCATGTTAGAAGCGCGAACGGGCCCCAGTTGTCCCGTCTCCCGACAGACGCGGATTGGCTCGTAAAATCTCAGGTGTAGGCCGCGCGTAGCATGCTAAAAGCGCAAACGGGTCCCGCGTGGCCTGTTTTGTCCGGTCCGGTACCCGGACGGATGCGGACTGGCGCGCAAATGGCTCTATTTGGCCTGTTTTCTTAATTAATTTTAATTTAATTTCTGGTGAAGGCTGGTGGTGGGCTTTTTTGTAATAAGATATAATGTAATCATGACGAGGAGAACGAGAAGATAAAGAAGCGGAAAGAGGAGCAGGCAGAGCAAAAAGAGAAGCAGTAGAAGAGCGAGGAGCAGATTTGGAAGTAGAAAGAAGAATAGGAGGAAGAGTAGCAGGAAGAATAGGAGGAGAAGAGAGAGAAGGATCAAAATGGAAGAGAAATGGAAAAAGAGGAGGAGGGGAAGGAGTAGAAGGAGGAGCACGAGGAGTAGCAGCAGGAGAAAAAAGAGCAACAAGAGGAGGAGCACGATGAGAAGAAGGAGCAGGAGGAGGAGCAAGGAAAGAAGAAAGAGAAGGAGTACGATGAGAAAGAGCAAGAAGACCAAGAGGAGAGAGGAGAGAGGGACAAGAGCAGCGGAGGAGAAGGAGGAGCAGTAGGAGGAACGAGGAGGGTCATAACTTTACGAAGAGTAAAACATTTAATTCTATATGAGAGTAAGTGTTAAAATATATAATAAATTAAACAACAATATTAAATTTTATAATAATAGGCTACTTGGAACACCTCAAAAATACTTTCTTTACGAGCATGATACTCGTTGGAGGAGCACTTGAGGGACTCTGAACGCTGGATGATCTGTGTAACACCTGTACTTGCTACTTTATATTTTATACTTTAACTTTCAGATATATACTGGGACCTGCCATTATTCATTTGTCACTACAATTTCACTGTATACACATTGCTTTTTTACTGCCTTTATATCTGTTGTCTATATATTTATTGTGTATACGCAGGAGAGAGAGTGCATAAGGAGGAGGAGCTAGAGGAGCAGGAGCAGAAGGAGAAGGAGAAGCAGCAGAAGTAGGCGGAGGAGGAGCACTAGAGAACGAGGAGGGTCATAACTTTACGTAATTCCTATATGAGAGTAAGTGTTAAAATATATAATAAATTAACCAACAATATTAAATTTTATAATAATAGGCTACTTGGAAACACCTCAAAAATACTTTCTCTTTACGAGCATGATACTCGTTGGAGGAGCACTTTGAGGGACTCTGAACGCTGGGATGATCTGTGTAACACCTGTACTTACTACTTTATATTTTATACTTTAACTTTCAGATATATACTGGACCTGCCATTATTATCATTTGTCACTACATTTCACTGTTATACACATTGCTTTTTTACTGCTTTTATACCTGTTGTCTATATATTTTATTGTGTATACGCAGGAGAGGAGAGTGCATAAGGAGGAGGAGCTAGAGGAGCAGGAGCAGAAGGAGAAGGAGAAGCAGGAGGAGAAGGAGAAGCAGCAGAAGTAGGCGGAGGAGGAGCACTAGGAGAACGAGGAGGTCATAACTTTACGTAATTCCTATATGAGAGTAAGTGTTAAAAATATATAATAAATTAACCAACAATATTTAAAATTTTTATAATAATAGGCTACTTGAAACACCTCAAAAAATACTTTCTCTTACGAGCATTATACTCGTTGGAGGAGCACTTTGAGGGACTCTGAACGCTGGGATGAATCGTGTAACACCTGTACTTACTACTTTATATTTTATACTTTAACTTTCAGATATATACTGGGGCCTGCCATTATTATCATTTGTCACTATAATTTCACTGTTATACACATTGCTTTTTTACTGCTTTTATATCTGTTGTCTTATATTTTATTTTGTATACGCAGGAGAGGAGAATGCATAAGGGAGGAGGAGCTAAGAGGAGCAGGAGCAGAAGGAGAAGTAGAAGCAGCAGAAGTAGGCGAGAGGAAGCAGTAGGAGAACGAGGAGGGTCATAACTTTACGTAATTCCTATATGAGAGTAAGTGTTAGAATATATAATAAATTAACCAACAATATTAAATTTTATATAATAGATGCTACTTGGAAACACCTCAAAAATACTTTCTCTTTACGAGCATTATACTTCATTGAGGAGCACTTTGAGGGACTCTGAACGCTGGGATGATCTGTGTTAGCACCTGTACTTACTACTTTATATTTTTATACTTTACTTTCAGATATATACTGGGCCCTGCCATATATCATTTGTCACTATAATTTCACTGTTATACACATTGCTTTTTTACTGCTTTTATATCTGTTGTGTCTATATATTTTATTGTGTATACGCAGGAGAGGAGAGTGCATAAGGAGGAGGAGCTAGAGGAGCAGGAGCAGAAGGAGAAGGAGAAGCAGGAGGAGAAGGAGAAGCAGCAGAAGTAGGCGAAGAGGAGGAGCACTAGGAGAACGAGGAGGGTCATAACTTTACGTAATTTCTATATGAGCTGGGAGTAAGTGTTTAAATATATAATAAATTAACCAACAATATTAATTTTTTATAAATAATAGGCTACTTGGAAACACCTCAAAAATACTTTCTCTTTACGAGCATTAATACTCATTGGAGAGCACTTTGAGGGACTTCTGAACCGCTGGGATGATCTGTATAACACCTGTACTTACTACTTTATATTTTATACTTAACTTTCAGATATATACTGGGACCTGCTGATTATTATCATTTGTCACTGTAATTTCACAGTTATACACATTGCTTTTTTATTGCTTTTTATATCCGTTGTCCTATATATTTATTGTGTATACGCAGGGGAGGAGAAGAGCAGAAGAAGGAGGAGCTCTATGAGAACAGAACAAGGAGAACCAGAGGAATAGTTTGAACAAAATGAATGACCACGGTGAGAAGGAGGCGGAGGGATCAGGAAGAGAGGAGAAGGAGAAAGAAAGAACAGGAGAAGAAAAAAGAGCGGGGAGAGGGGAGAGCAGATGAAGAAAAACCTTTATAAAGAACACTTTTTTTCTTTTTGGGTTCTAGATAATAGTATTGCAATGTTAGAAAAGCGCGAACCGGGCCCCAGTTGTCCCGTTCTCCCGACAGACGCGGATTGGCTCGTAAAATCTCAGGTGTAGGCCGCGTAGCATGCTTAAAAGCGCAAACGGGTCCGCGCGTGGCCTTGTTTGTCCGGTCCGGTACCCGGACGGATGCGGACTGGGCGCGCAAATGGCTCTATTTGGCCTGTTTTTCTTAATTAATTTTTAATTTAATTTCTGGTTGAAGGCTGGGTGGTGGCCTTTTTTTGTAATAAGATATAATAATCTCATGACGAGGTGAGAACGAGAAGATAAAAAGCGGAAAGAGAGCAGGCAGAGCAAAAAGAGAGAAGCAGTAGACAGGACGAGGAGCAGATTTGGAAGTAGAAAGAAAGAATAGGAGAATGAGTAGCAGGAAGAATAGGAGGAGAAAGAGAGAGAAGGATCAAAATGGAAGAGAAATGGGAAAAGAGGAGGAGGGGAAGGAGTAGAAGGAGGAGCACGATGGAGTAGCAGGCAGGAGAAAAAGATAGCAACAAGAGGAGGAGCACGATGAGAAGAAGGAGAGGAGGAGGAGGAAGCAAGGAAAGGAAGAAAGAGAAGGAGTACGATGAAAAGCAGCAAGAAGACCAAGAGGAGAAGGGAGAGGAGGACAAGAGCAGCGGGAGGAGAAGGAGGAGCAGTTAGGAGGAACGAGGAGGGTCATAAACTTTACGAAGAGTAAAACATTTAATTCCTATATTGAGGAGTAAGTTTAAATATATAATAACTACTTTATATTTTATACTTTAACTTTCCAGATATATACTGGGACCTGCCATATGTATCATTTGTCACGTATAATTTCACTGTTATACACACATTGCTTTTTTACTGCTTTTATATCTGTTGTCTATATATTTTATTGTGTATACGCAGGAGAGGAGAGTGCAATTTGAGGAGGAGCTAGAGGAGCAGGAGCAGAAGGAGAAGAGAAAGCAGGAAGAAAAGGAGAAGCAGCAGAAGTAGGCGGAGGAGGAGCAGTAGGAGAACGAGGAGGGTGCATAAACTTTACGTAATTCCTATATGAGAGTAAGTGTTAAAATATATAATAAATTAATCAACAATATTAAATTTTGTAATATAGGCTACTTGGAAACACCTCAAAAATGCTTTCTCTTTACGAGCATTATACTCATTGGAGGAGCACTTTGAGGGACGCTGAACGCTGGGATGATCTGTGTAACACCTGTACTTACTACTTTATATTTTATACTTTAACTTTCAGATATATACTGGGACCTGCGATTATTATCATTTGTCACTGTAATTTCCACTGTTATTACACATTGCTTTTTTATTGCTTTTTATATCCGTTGTGTATATATTTTATTGTGTATACGCAGGAGAGGAGAGAGCAGAAGGAGGAGGAGCTGGAGGAGCAGGAGAAGAAGGAAAAGCAGGAAGTATCATTCACCAAGAGGAGAAGGAGATAAGAGGACAAGAGCAGGAGGAGGAGAATGTAGGAGCATCATAACTTTACGATGAGTAAAACATTTAATTGTTATATAATAAGCTATTAGAGTTGGCAAATGTTTCGGCGAGGCAGATACCGTACACAGATAAAAAAAGTTTCTTTAAATTCAGTGAAATATTGTTTGCTCGTACTTGAAAAAAAACAATATTTCTTTTAGTTAATGCTTCCTTTAGTTAACACGAATGCTTCATTGGAAGAAATATGCATTAACTGAACAAAATGGTTCTTTTAAATACGAGCAATGAAATATTTCTTTGATTTAAAGAATTTTTTTTATCTGTGTAGAGTTACAAGTCAGTATTGTAGCAGATCTTTACTTAAGACGACGTATAATTATCAAATATTGACGGACGTGCGGAAGGGAAAAAAGGAGACCATCGCTTGAGGTGGTGCGAAAGTTTATTAAAGAATTTCCCATTTATATTATAATGGTGCTAAATATACTCTAAAGTTTGCAATACATCGCTGATGTGCTGTACAAAAAGCGACTGTAAAAATCATATAAATAGTGTACGATACCAAAATAAGGAAAATAACGTATAACTACAAACGCAATTTATGTTAGATTTATTGTTCATGATGATCGCCTGCGATTTGAGACTTCATCTACTCGATAAGCAACCGTTTCATGACTTCTGGAATAAATACAATCCCAACTGGAAGCTACCATCCCAGAGAGCGTTGCAGAGAAGCGTGCCTACTGTGCGTAACGTCATCGAAAACAGGAACAAAGCTGTAGTAAAAGATAAGCAGCGGTGGCTATGTCTCAACGAAACGACAGATTGAACAAAAAAAAAAAAACTATTTTGCATATTGTAGTGCGTGTTCTAGGTCCCGTAAGACCGACATTTCCCATTTTATTAGCTAACAAAAGAATGGAAAAGTGCACTGGTGAAACAAATGTGAAGGTAGTGCTCGGTACGCTAACAAAATTTCAAATTCCGCTGATCAACTGTTGATGTTTGTGAGCGATGGTGCAGCGACAGTGTGTTGTGTGGGCCGTTACCTTAGGGACAAGTGTAAGGGACTTTTACATGTGACGTGTAAAGTTGATGCTGCATGCACACCTTGTAGCACAAAGTATTCGGCAATGTTATCCAGAATACAAAAAAACAAGTGTTTTTAAAATCTCCCAGACAAATTCGAGAATCCACAGACGGTGCCCCGGTATTCCCCAGCCACCAGAGCCAATTCTCACACGGCTCTCTATGATTGCGAGAATTTCCAACAAATAACATCTGTGGTTCTGCGATTCAAACCTAACGAAGTTACAGCAATTAAGGAAAGCCCGAAAAGATTTGAAAATACTTCCGTTGAAACTGATTTAAAAACAATTTACGACAATTATAAAAACTAATAAAAACTAAGTGTGTTGTAGAAAAATTCGAGAGTGTTAGAAACAAAGATTTAGTTTTTACCAGATGAAGACAAATTTGTGATGTGCATGTATTGATTCGTTATCTGTTTCTAAACATTATTTAAGTATGCGTGTATTACATGTGTTGTAACAACAGTGTGTCTTTCTATAAAATGTAAAAATATTTATTTTACCTAAAAAATGTAGTGATATAAAATTTGCACAACTCTATTAATATGACTTAGGTTTTATAAATACATACTAAATTACAATAATACGATCGATCTGCTTTATATTTGTATATTACATTATTTGAGGCCCGCGTCGCAATACGTCTCTGCTCCAGATATATACTGGGACCTGCGATTATTATCATTTGTCACTGTTATACACATTGCTTTTTTATTGCTTTTATATCCGTTGTCTATATATTTTATTGTGTATACGCAGGGGAGGAGAGAGCAGAAGAAGGAGGAGCTCTATGAGAACGAGAACAAGGAGAACCAGGAGGAATAGTTGAACAAAATGAATGACCACGGTGAGAAGGAGGCGGAGGGATCAGGAAGAGAAGGAGAAGGAGAAAGAAGAACAGGAGAAGAAAAAAGAGCGGGAGAGGAGAGAGCAGATGAAGAAAAACCTTTATAAAGAACACTTTTTTCTTTTTGGGTTCTAGATAATAGTTATTGCATGTTAGAAGCGCGAACGGGCCCCAGTTGTCCCGTCTCCCGACAGACGCGGATTGGCTCGTAAAATCTCAGGGTTAGGCCGCGTCGTAGCATGCTAAAAGCGCAAACGGGTCCCGCGTGGCCTGTTTTGTCGGTCCGGTACCCGGACGGATCGGGACTGGCGCGCAAATGGCTCTATTTGGCCTGTTTTCTTAATTAATTTTAATTTAATTTTTGGTGAAGGCTGGTGGTGGGCTTTTTTGTAATAAGATATAATGTAATCATGACGAGGAGAACGAGAAGATAAAGAAGCGGAAAGAGGAGGCAGGCAGAGCAAAAAGAGAAGCAGTAGAAGAGCGAGGAGCAGATTTGGAGTAGAAAGAAGAATAGGAGGAAGAGTAGCAGGAAGAATAGGAGGAGAAGAGAGAGAAGGATCAAAATGGAAAGAGAAAATGGAAAAGAGGAGGAGGGAAGGAGTAGAAGGAGGAGCACGAGGAGTAGCAGCAGGAGAAAAAAGAGCAACAAGAGGAGGAGCACGATGAGAAGAAGGAGCAGGAGGAGGAGCAAGGAAAGGAAGAAAGAGAAGGAGTACGATGAGAAAGAGCAAGAAGACCAAGAGGAGAAGGAGAGGAGGGGACAAGAGCAGCGGGAGGAGAAGGAGGAGCAGTAGGAGGAACGAGGAGGGTCATAACTTTACGAAGAGTAAAACATTTAATTCCTATATGAGAGTAAGTGTTAAAATATATAATAAATTAACCAACAATATTAAATTTATAATAATAGGCTACTTGGAACACCTCAAAAATACTTTCTCTTTACGAGCATGATACTCGTTGGAGGAGCACTTGAGGGACTCTGAACGCTGGGAGATCTGTGTAACACCTGTACTTGCACTTTATATTTTATACTTTAACTTTCAGATATTATACTGGGACCTGCCATTATTATCATTTGTCACTACAATTTCACTGTTATACACATTGCTTTTTACTGCCTTTATATCTGTTGTCTATATATTTATTGTGTATACGCACGGAAGGAGAGTGCATAAGGAGGAGAGCTAGAGGAGCAGGAGCAGAAGGAAGAAGGAGAAGCAGCAGAAGTAGCGGGAGGAGGAGCACTAGGAGAACGAGGGAGGGTCATAACTTTACGTTAATTCCTATATGAGAGTAAGTGTAAAATATATAATAAATTAACCAACAATATTAAATTTTAATAATAGGCTACTTGGAAACACCTCAAAAATACTTTCTCTTTACGAGCATTATACTCGTTGGAGGAGCACTTGAGGGACTCTGAACGCTGGGATGATCTGTGTAACACCTGTACTTACTACTTTATATTTTATACTTTAACTTTCAGATATTTACTGGGACCTGCCATTATTATATTTGTCACTACAATTTCACTGTTATACGCATTGCTTTTTTACTGCTTTATATCTGTTGTCTATATATTTTATTGTGTATACGCAGAGAGGAGAGTGCATAAGGAGGATGAGGCTAGAGGAGCAGGAGCAGAAGGAGAAGAGAAGCGGGAGGAGAAGGAGAAGCAGCAGAAGTAGGCGGAGGAGAGCACTAAGAGAACGAGAAGGGTCATAACTTTACGTAATTCCTATATGAGAGTAATTGTTAAAATATATAATAAATTAACCAACAATATTAAATTTGTAATAATAGGCTTACTTGGAAACACCCCAAAAATACTTTCTCTTTACCGAGCATTATACTCATTGGAGGAGCACTTTTGAGGACTCTGAACGCTGGGATGATCTGTATAACACCTGTACTTACTACTTTATATTTATACTTTAACCTTTCAGATTATTATACTGCGGACCTGCGATTATATTCATTTGTCACTGTTATTTCACTGTTATACACATTGCTTTTTTATTGCTCTTTATATCCGTTGTCTATATATTTTATTGTGTATACGCAGGGGAGGAGAGAGCAGAAGAAGGAGGAGCTCTATGAGAACGAGAACAAGGAGAACCAGGAGGAATAGTTGAACAAAATGAATGACCACGGTGAGAAGGAGCGGAGGGATTCAGGAAGAGAAGGAGAAGGAGAAAAAGAACAGAGAAGAAAAAGAGAGGGGAAGGAGGAGAGAGCAGATGAAGAAAAAACCTTTATAAAGAACACTTTTTCTTTTTGGTTCTAGATAATAGTTATTGCATGTTAGAAGCGCGAACGGGCCCCAGTTGTCCCCGTCTCCCGACAGACGCGGATTGGCTCGTAAAATCTCAGTTGTAGGCCGCGCCGTAGCATGCTAAAAAGCGCAAACGGGTCCCGCGTGGCCTGTTTTGTCCGGTCGGTTACCGGACGGATGCGGACTGGCGCCGCAAATGGCTCTATTTGGCCTGTTTTCTTAATTAATTTTAATTTAATTTTGGTGAAGGCTGGTTGTGGGCTTTTTTGTAATAAGATATAATTGTAATCATGACGAGGAGAACGAGAAGATAAAGAAGCGGAAAGAGGAGCAGGGCAGAGCAAAAAGAGAAGCAGTAGAAGAGCGAGGAGCAGATTTGGAAGTTAGAAAGAAGAACCAGGATGAAGAGTAGCAGGAAGAATAGGAGGAGAAGAGAGAGAAGGATCATAATGGAAGAGAAATGGAGAAAGAGGGGGAGGGGAAGGAGTAGAAGGAGGAGCACAAGGAGTAGCAGCAGGAGAAGAAAGAGCAACAAGAGGAGGAGCACGATGAGAAGAAGGAGCAGCAGGAGGAGCAAGGAAAGGAAGAAGGAGAAGGAGTACGATGAGAAAGATCAGGAAGACCAAGAGGAGAAGGAGAGGAGGGGACCTGCGATTATTATCATTTGTCACTGTAATTTCACTGTTATACACATTGCTCACTGGAGCTCTAGGGGCACGAGAAGAAGGAGAACAAGGAGGAATAGTTGAATAAAATAAATGACCACGGTGAGAAGGAGGGATCAGGAAGAGAATGAGAAGTAAGCTAGCTCCATTTTATTAAAGCTGTTGCCGGGCACTTATCAAACATGGGAATTAATTTATATTTTAAGAAAGTTAGAAAAATAGATTAAAAAAATACACAAATTTATGCATTTTTTATTCTGATTTTGTTGCAAATATTTATGAACAGTTTATAGTAATAAAAAACACGATTCCAGTAAAATAATGTTTGATTAAATGATACATATATTTGCAAGTGTTTTACGATAATTATGTTCATGTTGTTTCCTTTTTGTGAAATAAATCTTTGTTTATAGTTTTATAGTGTAAAATATTCTTCCAGAAATAAATATGTTGTGGTTCTCAAATAAATTAATAAAAATGCAGCAGCATTGGTGGAAGGGACTTTCAAATTTTAGACACGAATACACAATAACTTGTAATTAGGGTTCAAGAGTTATGACTATATCGTTCTATGTGATACAAAGATTGTTGCCTTTTATTCGGCTACTTCATTTCAAACATCCGACCCTGCACTGGTTAGTCAACAATAATGTCCGGGGGTGCACAAGTGGATAGAAATCTAATGTAGACTATATAATATCGAATTGTTGATTAAAATTTATACCAGTATAATGCAGTTCAAACCAAAATCACATTATTTTAAAATATAAAATGAATTAGGGTTAGTTATTGTGATAAATAGCAATCTAACTTAAAATATGTATCTAACAAATAAATTGATTTAATGTGACCTAGGAATCTGCACAACGATAATAGTTCTTCTTATTCATGTACTTTCTTAATTCTTGTCGTGTCATATACATTAGATTCATTCGGAAATCCCATCGTTAGCATCACAATTTATCTTGCAAGAGTGACTGGTACTACAACATGGTACCCATTGGTGTCTTCTTTCACGATTGTTTGAGTTATTTCACTTAAACCTAACAATATAATAAGTATATAAGAAAGTACGTAAATGTTATTTTAAAACTGCAGGGGTAATTCAAAACTAATAAAATACGTAAAATAAATAAATAAAACAAGTAAATCATGTAGATTAAACGGATGAGTAAACTAATTTGTGTAGATACGAACGTAAACAATAACAAGCAGCCATTTTGGGAAGCTGTTGTGTCAAGTGAAATTAGGCTTAGAAATTTGGACCCGTATGACTCATCTATTGTCCTTAGTCAGTCTTGGCCGTGTTTAAAGTGTGAATACATCTGCAACTGTTTTTGCTACACAAAATGGTGACCGCCCCATTGTGTATTATAGCGGCAAGGTCTGTATATACCAGGTTGCCTCGTAACTTTTTAGCCAATTAAGAGAAAGGGCGCGAACGCGTCATCATGTATGCCGTGTTCATTGATTATATATAATATAGATATACCAACAACCACTTTATCAAAATAGTCAATTAAAGTGTCACTAGATGTCGCCTATATCTACATATTCAAATTTAATTTTTTTGTCAAATTTATTTTAGCATTTATGAAAACCGAACTACATAAACGTACTCTAGCGGAGAGCGGCACATTCATTGAATTTACAACTTGTATATCTACGGAACAAAAAACAAAGGTGGTTTTTCGCGTGTCTAAATCTGGATACGTAAAGAGTAATAAGCAGATGTTAAAAATGTGATATATGCCGGTAAAAATATCGAGTACAAATAGTGTTGCAACTAATAATTTTAAATCAAAATTTATATACCTGAACCTTATTTTTTATTCTGGTACATAAGTTAAAATAAAACCCAAACTAACGCAATAAAGCAATGTGTGTAACAGCAAAACTGTGAGTGTTAAACATACAAGCAATAGGTGCTTACTAAATACTTTATAATATATAGCGCAAATAAAGATCATTTATGCTGGAGCTTTTATTAGTAGTTTTAGGAGAAAAAGTTGTGAATAAAAGTTGAAGTATTAATTATTTTACATAACTTTTATAAATAAATATAATATAATAAATATATAACATAATAAAAAAAAAGAAAGGAATGTATAACATACAGTGATCGGTAGAACGTGCGCATCATATGTGAAATTTGTTTGTCTTTGAATTTAGTAAATCTTTCTTCTTACAAATTGCCTCTATATGTCTACAAACTAAAAAAAAACCCTCATCAAATCTGCCTAAAATTTAACTGTATACGAGGGAAGGGCAAAAATATGAAACTACGCTAAGAGTAAAGTATCTCGCATTTTTTGGGTTTAGAAGATTCTTTTATTAGAAAATGTTGTTTCAAATTCAACGCTATGTCCAATTATGAAGATTCGTTTAATTTGAAAAAAAAAATCGTTTTTATCGGAATTCCTGTATACAAAATTGATCCGGATCATACAGCTGTCATATCCTATTCTGAGAGGAAATAATATGCGTACTATATCAAAATTAGTTAGTTTCAAAAATGTTATAGCTTTGAAAAGTAAAACTTCAAAATAATATGTTTTACATTCAAATGAAACAAAATAATAATATCTAATTAAAATTAAAAAGAGCTTACTTCATAAATAACAGACCCTTAGATCTTAGATCGAGTGAGGAGAAAAGACGGTCACCCATCTTACTTCGAACAAATAAAAAAAATATTTTTTTACAAATACCTACGTTATCACAACATGTGGAATATCGTCACCTAGGAAAAAGTGGAAGTTATGAAAACACATGTTCTTGGTTCAATAAGTTATTGTATCTTAAAATCTAGACATACTTTTTTAGGAGGAAAAAAAATTTTGTGGTTGTTTCATACTTTTTCAGGGAAAAACCGGAGTGAGAACTTATTAATGTTATAAACGTAAACGTTTACTAATACTATTTATTAAAACTTACAATAAAAAAAATAAAAATCAAAGTATTTCTATATTGGTCGAAAATCGAACGTAAATATAGACTTATTAATATTATACTGATTTTTACCTTACGATTATATGTCCTGCACGATCTATTTTATATTGTAGCTAGATGTAGCATGATAACAATATAATAATAATAACAATTCCGGCATGAATGTATCGATCGTTTGTCTGCATTTTCTTACAATTATCAAGTTTTACAATTTGAATATTTCATATAAGGCGCGGGCAATGTATATGCGCCATCTGTTATTTAGAAGCGTAACATTGTTTAAGCTAATGAGTTAACATAGGTTGAGATCTTAGATATCCCACATATTTTAGACCAGAAAACGGTGGCGGCTTATAGCGGCGTGGTCCAAAAACTCAAATTTAAGCGTTGCGATTGCCTCTTATGGACGTGGTTTATCTATATTATATATAATCAATGGCCGTGTTTAATAAGTAAAGTGGTGCATATATGTAAAAACAAATAGCGATTTGTACTCCCAGACTAAATATATATATCTTTTTTAAATATTAATTTAGAAAATTCTTCAATTAATGTTTTGTAAACAAGAACGTATCTTGCATAATATAATTGCAAGTTCTTTTTATTATTACAGAATACCCCAATACCAAATTATATAGTCAAAGAAATGTTCCACTAGCGTACTATAGATGGCACCGCAGTATTCTCTTATGGAAATATTACCACTACAAACGTACAACCAGCACTAGGAGTTGGTAGATACATGGTTGGTACGATTGTATTTACATAAGCGCAAGAAACGATTTCAAATCTAAAACTGTTTTTTGGTCAAATTATTAAAACGAAAATAAAAATGTACATGTTGTACTGGGATCAAAGCATCTTAAATAATTTTCGCATCTATCAAAAACAAGCTGCAACCGCTAAATAAAATCGAACGGAAATACATCAGAAAATTCAAATGTTTCTGTACACTCCAATGCCAAACAATTTTGAATTGCTCTTCCAGTCATCTTCGTAACTTTTATCCCATTTCGTGGTCGAGATAGATCCAAAATAGCTAGAGGCTCTGTTCTATTGAGTGATGATTGGTTTTTAATGTAATATTCTAAGAGTTTTATATATATATTTTTTATATTATTCTTTATATGATATAACCTTTGAATAAAGGCTTCTTTCCATCCAGGGAACTAGGTAGGATGATACTTCCAGTTTTTGTGATTTAAATATTGCTTTATTTACCATCTCGTTTTAGTTGCAGACCTAATTAGTAATCATGCATTCTACCTGTATTATATGTGGTGATATGTTAGGTCCGTCTGCAGAAATATATGCAACGACCTGTGGACATCTATTTCACTATGCCTGCTTAATACAATGGATTGAAAGGTAGGAAGTATTTTTTTTTCTAGTGTGTAAATTATAGTATATTGACTTTTCAGATCTTGTACTTGCCCACAATGTCGATGTAAGGTAACAGAAAAAACGATACATAGAATATATTTTAATGTATGTGATGGAGAAGGGATTAAAGACGATGCTGTCACTTTGCAACATAAAGTGGATAACTTGAATTTTCAGATTAAATTAAAAGACAAAGATGTACAAATTTATAAAGATAAGAACCACAAATTAAAAAGTCAACAGAGTGCTTTAAGGTAAACTTTAACAAATTACATTATTATCTTTTGGTAAACATGTATTTTGCAGATGTGAAGTGAAAGAATTGGAACAAAAACAAAGTGTATCAGAATCAGTAATACATGCATTAAAGGAACAAGTAGCATACTTTAAATTAAAAAGTAAGGAAACAACTAGATTAAATGAAGAAGTGGTACGGTTGAAGGAAAAACTGAAAAATTTAGAAGATGTGCAGTTGGTTTTAACAGGATCGAAACAAGAAGTTAGTGATATGCTAAGACATAATAGAGACCCAGAGTCTTTAAGTTTATTAGTTTCTACATTGAAGAAGTAACTTTTCATGTGAAATAATTTCTTTGAAAAAATTTGAATTTATACTTTTAGAGAATTATTAGAAGCAGATCGAAAGTACAAATTGCTTAATATGAACGTTAAACACTTGCAAAATGATGTTACTAGATATCGACAGGAGAATTCCGAACTTAAAGAAGAAAATAAAAATTTCAAGTAAATATAGTAATAGAGTTTTAATTTAATGCGATTCTTATATAACCGCTTTTTCAGACATGATTCAGAATGCCACAAACAATGTGAATCTCAAAGATTGTATCTAAAAAAGAAAATAGCTGACATGGAAAAGAAATTAGCGATTAATCAAGATTCAATTGTATTAGATGATAGTTTAAATCGAATCATTAATGAAAGTCCAGCACCTCAAAGAAACAGGACAAATGCTATCTTGGAAACTTCTTCACAGGCATTGAATTCTCCAACTGTTGTGTGTTTCATCTTTTCATATGTATATATAAAATTTTAAATAATCAATAACTTTTTAGAGTGAAAAGGTGCAGAGCATACGAGATTCTGATTCTCCCTATTTACAAATTAAATCAAGCAACGTACGTCTATCGTGTTTGGTCAATCCAAAATTTGTAACAGCATCACAAAGTCAAAGAACTTCTACTGTATGTTGATTGTAAATAGGATATGACAACAATTTAAACAAAGCAAATTTTATTTTAGAGCATTTTTAAGAACCCTGAGCAGACGTTGGGGAAAGTGAAACCTAGCAATGGAACTTATAATTATGACGGTTTGGGAGGTCATAGCAAAGAAGATAATTTTCCAAGTCCTAAGCCTGTGATTGGTTTGAAGCGGTCTAAATCGGCAACTGTAACATCTACCAAATTTCGAAAACTAGCGCCTAATAAGAAAATAAGCAACTTCTTTACAAATTCTGACGAGTGAAATATATTTATTATTCTATTTATTTAAATCATGTATTAAATGCGATTTTTTTTTCTGAATTCGTTTCCGAATCCTTTACTAATGTGGTTTTAGAGACAAAGGTAACAAAAGAAAAAACTCAATTCTTCATATATACAGTGTGTCCCCCGATTGACGCATGAATAGGTAAGTCTGAAAATTTTTTAGTTGAAATTTCATCTGCTGGGGTTTAGCTCTGCTTGGATAGAAAGTAATTTGTGCCATACTTTTAGCTTTCAAAAATCAAACCTACCTTGGAAATTTACAAAAATGTAGTTTTTCTCACTAATAAAATGCCTTTTTTTTGTTGGGTAATTGCCCTATACCATAACATTGAATTAGGTAGATCCGTTCTGATAGAGTAAGTATAATTTTTGTGATATTTCGCAGTAGTATTTACAAAATTTAATGTGAATTTTAGAGTACAGAAAACACTACGTCAATTTAAATTAAACATTTTTGAGAAGCGTTAAAACGTTAATTGCTTTGTCCGCTTTGTCGCCTTATATCCATAGCATACTACTTCGTTTTAGAAAATAGGACATCACAAACATTTCCAAGGCATGCTTCAAATTTTGCAGTTGCGTAATTTATCAATCCGAAAAAAATTCTTGATAACATTATTCATTGTATCTTCTATAGAAAAGTCACTTTATTAGTGAAAAAAAAAATACTTTGTAGTAAATTTCGAAAGGATCCTTGATGGTGAAATTTTGCCTACTGTTATAATTTATTAATCCGAACAACTTTTCTCAAATAAAAATTGTATATCTTTCTGTAAATTTCCAAAGCTTGACTTTTGAAAACTAAAAATATAGTACAAATTACTTTCTATCCAAGCAAGACTAAACCCCAGAAGATGAAATTTCAATTAAAAACTTTTCACTTTTTTCACACATTCATGCGTCGATTCGGGAACATATTTTTAGTTGAATGTTGAAAATTTGTTTTTCGGTACTGTTGTTTCATTTGGCAACACTTACAATATCATACAGAAGTTTTGTTAAATTTTCCTGTACCTATCTTAGACAGTTTCTGAGAAAAACGGATTTTTAATTAATTTTGACGTTTAATCGACCACGGAATGAAAAACCAGTAACAGAGGATATGTCTCAGGTAAAAGATTGATTTAACAGCCTGAAGAAGACCTAATTGATCGAAACGTTGCTGTATGTATTGTTATACAAAGTATAATATCTATATAGAATGAGGGCCTTTTTGTTATCATTACTACTATTCTTAACTCGCATTCACTTACTCACTTTCTATGAATTCTGTTATAGAGTAGAATACGAATTTTACAAATTTTATGCTACAGTGAATTCCGCTTACTGCGAACGCAAATCTCGGGTAAAATTTTGTAAAATAAAAATCAGCCCTTAAAGAGACGAATACCAAAAATTAATTAGAGTGGGTGTGCGAACACAAAAGCAATACAAAAAAAAATCCAAAGTATTCCATATAAAAAAAAATACTCCTAGGAAGGTTTTTATATTACATTATATAATGGTAGAGCCTCTACCCTAGAAAAATGTATTTTACTAACTAATAAATTATAGTTTTCTGTGGGGTTGAGAAATTATCATATTAGAAACGCATTGGGATTATTTTTGCACTAACCCCTTCAATTACAGTTGCACACATTTAGGGACATAAAACCAAAGTACAAAAGTGATTTTACTTATTTATTGAATCAAAAGTTAAATATATTATTTAGAACTCTTCTTCACATCACGTTCAGCCTTGCGTGCTTCTGCTCTTTTCAATTGTTGTTTTGGGTTTAAATTGTGCCTCTTAGAGAACCTCTGGTTTCTCAAAAATTTAGCGTCTACCTAAAATTACATCAATTAAAAAAAAGAGCAAATATACAGAAAAAAAACCACTTACTCCCAATGTTGATTCATGTCTGAAACGCTTTGGCTTCTTTATTCCATTACGATGCGCTTTCCTATCTGTGAAATGATTAATAGAATTACGGAGTTATTAAATTTATTTAAGTAATTACTTACTTTGATTATGATTTGTATGATTTTTCGACTTTGCCATTTTTTAACCTAAAAATTAAACTTTGGTTAGAAATTTTCGATTTGCTTTTTTTTTTTAAATAAATATTAGGTCAAAGAAAACTGAAATTATTTAACAATATATAACAGAATTTGCAATGATTTTAAGGCAGATGATTAAAATAAATGTAGAAACATCTTTACCGTTGATTGACAGCAATCACAAACACTCGTAAAAGAAAAATACCTACAGTTTTCTGTTTTCAAGGGTTCAATTTGTGACGAACTTCAAGTCATTTAAAGTTTTACACAATCTTTTCTACACATTTTCCAATTGTTATTTTTCGTTATTCCACAAATGCATACGTTATTTATTATTCGTAAATTATAGTATTACTCCAAAAAATTATGTTGTTAATTTCATTATAGGGTATTTTAATTTTATCCAATACCATCATCCATGAGTTTGTTCTGTTACTAATTTCAATTCGTTGCAGTAGTGACAAGTGACATTTGAGGAGATGAGTGTTTGTGATTTGTAAATCAAAATATTTACAATAATTTCTAACATACGCTACGTATGTGTAAAGAGTAATAAAACTTATTTAGTAACCTAGGTACTGTATGCCGTATGAATCCGTGAAATGTTATACGTGTGATGTAGAGGCAAGAACTTCGTATTTAGCCCTTTACTGGTATATTGGATAAGAGAATACATAAACTACATTAACATACTCAATAGTGTTTCTTTAAATGGCTGATAATGGGCCTAGTACATCAAGTCAGGCCAATGTTCCTCTCATACTTACATCAAATTTAGAATGCAAAAACCTATATGATTACTTAAGAACCAGACCATCTACATTACTTGAAAGACTTTATAACCATCCTGCCATATGTTTGGCTGTATATAGGTGTGTAAATATTGATTGTTAATGTGATTTGATAATGTTTATTGTAATCTCAGAGAGTTACCGGAGATAGCTCGTCAATATGTCGTTAGGATCTTATTTGTGGAACAACCAGTTCCTCAAGCAGTTGTTGCTTCTTGGTGTCATCAGAGTTATTCAAAGTATGTCTAAGATTTATTTGAAAGTGAATATTGAATCCATTGTTTTTATAGGGAGCATGCTCATGTATGTCAGATATTAAGTGATTTATCTGTGTGGGAGGAAGCTCCCATACCTGGAGGATTACCAGGATGGATATTGAATTCTACATTTAAACGTAATTTAAAAACAGCTCTTCTTGGAGGGTATGTAAAGAGCAGTTTACTTAATTATTATTATTCAATATTCTGATAATAATTTAACCATTTTTATGATAGTGGAAAACCATGGAGTATGTCATCTGCATTAGAAGCAGATAACAAAGCTCGTGATGTGTCATTTCTGGATGGATACTCAGCAGAGAGATGGGAATGTGTTTTACATTATATGGTCGGATCACAGCAGCAGGAGGGTATATCAGCGGATGCAGTTAGGATATTATTACATGCGGGATTAATGAAAAGGTGCTTTTTTATTGTCGTAAAAGGAGGTCATTGTATGAAGTTTTTATGTTGATGATATTTTAAGAGATGAAGAAGATGGTAGTCCAGTAATAACTAGACAAGGATTCCAATTCCTATTGTTAGATAGGCAGGCACAAGTATGGCATTTCCTTTTGCAGTATTTGGATACAGTTGAACAGAGGGGATTGGATTTAGCTGAGTGCTTAACTTTCCTATTTCAATTAAGTTTCAGCACTCTTGGCAAAGTAAGTATATCATAATTCTCATGGTTTTTTTGGGAGCTTTCTTATACAAGTTGTGTATAAATTGGTGCAAAAATTTTATATAGCGATGTTGTTTGTATAGTTCTTAATCAAAAATATTAATATTCTGAAGTGCTTTGCTTTCTTAGCTTTTTATTCTTAATTATAATTTACTGTAATAAATGGCAAAAGAAGGCTTTTCAATACAATACAGGATTGTAATTATTAAAGAATGACATGTACTGAAACTAGAAATTTTATTGTCTTAAATGTTGAAGTTGCAAGCCGTTGGTTTTAATACATCGTTACAGCTTTCACGGTATAGTTTCAATCACTCGCTTCAGTATTTCTGACGTAATTTCCAACACTGATTGATGGCACTTAATGGAGGGGCAGCATATACTTTTTCTTTGATAAAACTCCAAGCCAGAAAGTGTAATGGATTAAGATTTGGTGACCTAGTGGGCTGTGATATTAGACCACCACAACCAATCCATTTGTTTGGGTGCCCCTCTCTATCCTGCATATTGGGTCGAACATTCAGTAGTATTTTATCTGTATAACTTCTTCCAAAACTTTGAGGTTTTCAGTAGCATTGTTCAGATTTTCAGTTAGAGAAGGTTATCGCTTTTATAAAGATTTTGAACTTTAGCAACGTGATATGGGTGCATAATGTTTTCTTTTAAAACTGAATGAATGGTTTCTAACTAAATCTAATCTAATCTGCTCTTCTACTTGTGAGTGTGTCTTTGCTTTGGTGTTTTAATATTTCGATAATTTGATATAAATGAACCTGTTTCCCTTGATCTAACCTTCGAAAGATATTTGCTGTGGGATGCTCCCGGTTTGGGTATCGAGTGCGTTATTTTTGCATTGTCGCATCTTTATTTCCATTACAATTAATTGTTCTTGTAGCTTAAATATCTCTCGGACACCCATAATTACATAAATGGTCTAGGAGTTTATGGAGGCCCACTTACTTACGCTAACAATTTAGTAACCATTATGTACATACCCATCAACAAGTCGACGGCGTGCACACTGTATATGTCGAGAAGGATCTTAAGATTTACGTAGGCTCCATAAAACATTGAAAATTACTGCATAATTGACACGAAGATGGGGCTTTTATAAATCATTAATAATGTAAATATTTTTTTTTTGGTCTTGTGAACTGTAAACGGAACATTATCTGTGAGCTGATGTCCAGTAGGTTCAATTTACTCCTCTAGTGCGATGAAGCGCACGGCATTTTTTCTCATTTCACAGTTCCTTCCAAAGTAAAATGTGCATATCCTTTAATTTATTTAAAGAAAAACACATTTACCGCAATTTTTATTGCTGTTTTGACCGTTATTGACGAAAAATCATCATAAAAACGTTAATTTCGACATAGATTTCAGGCTGAGTGGATTTGTCAAAACGCAGTGGTATCAATATACATCTGCTGACTATTTAATTGTGTTTAGTTGTTAAATTAAATAAGATTTTCTGATATTTTTCTCGGTCAAAAAAAATCTAATACAAATACATGCATTAGGTCATTTACAGCGCTCCAATTCTTCAGAAACTGAATTTTCGCCCTGTAAATGACACCTACCGCACTCTATGGTAAACCACTAATCTGTTATTCCCTTTTAGGACTACAGTACTGAGGGTATGAGTCAGGGACTATTAATATTTTTACAACATTTAAGAGAATTTGGATTGGTGTACCAAAGAAAGGTAACATAGCCAATTCCATACTGCTACTATAATTGCACCATGATGGGTATAATTTTAGCGAAAAGCAGGTCGATTTTATCCTACCAGGTTAGCGTTGAACATAACGTGCAGCCAAAACAAGGGCGTTCCCCTCTTAGAAGAAGATAGCCCCAAAGGGTACATAGTCGTGGAAACGAATTATAGAGTATACGCGTATACGGATTCCAATCTTCAGGTGGCGTTGTTGGGACTATTTACTGAGTTATTATATAGGTTTCCCAACGTGGTGGTGGGCGTCATAACCAGAGAATCCGTTAGACAGGCGTTACGTGGCGGTATCACCGCCGAACAGATAATAGGCTACCTCAAACAACACATTCATTCACAAATGTTGACTGGCGATAACAAAAATCCTCTGCCCCCAACTGTTTTGGACCAAATTAAGTTATGGGAATTGGAGAGGAACAGATTAACTTATTCGGAAGGTGTTTTATATAGTCAATTCCTGTCACAGGTGAGGTATTTATATAAATGTTAAGACATTCGGTGTAGTTTCTATACAGTCCCTTCACTTATAAGAATGCAGTATTAAGATTACACAGACAAAAAAATTCACGGCTCATTTCTTACCTTTTTGTGTCGTTATAATTTACGATTTGAATTTGTCGCTACTTTTTTATTTTGATGTAATTTGGATGCCGATCGCAGCGCTATCTACTGAATTCTTAACGCGAAACAATTTTTAAAACATGTGGTGTGTGAATTCTCTAGCAATAAAAAACGTTGAACCATATACGGAGTCAGCGATTGTAAATAGAGCTTCAATATATTCATATGCTTGAAGAATAGTAAAATAGATTCCTAGAATAACAGTTAATCTCAAACCTTGTGTAGTTTAACTAAAGTTATTTTCTATTAATCTATGATGTGCTCATGTTACAGTTAAATATCTACACTTTGTCTGTTTTATGTTTTAACTTACGTCATCAATTTTTGTCTATATGAATCAAATCAATACTTCTGAGTCGAATTAAAAACCGTATAAACAGGATACTTATGCGCGGTTTTTCAGTATTTAAATTAGATTTTACGTTCCTTTTAATCAAAATAACTAATCTACTTAAAACTTTGCAGAAGCCTCTGCGTTCTAAAAAGAACAATTTTTTGTGACAAAATATGAAAAGAACGCGAAAAAACGGGCGAGAAGAGATTAGATTTTATAACTGACAGGTGCCAGACGCCATAATGAAAACCAGAAACGGTGCACTATTTAACTATTGTACTTGAACAAAGCAGTAATAGAGTATATCTCTATCTGTCACATTCTTGAAATATGCATGAAATCAATCAATTTCTGTGAGACAAGCGGAAACTTTGCTTCCTTTTTCTATAGCCAATGCCTGAGAAAAATAGTCAAATCACTAGATTGTCTTTACTCGTATCATACATCAATGACGTTGGTTAAAACATTAAATAGGCAGAGTGTAGAATCTATGGTCTAGAAATAAGCTGATTTATGGTGAGATTATGTGCACATCTGTAGGACCTATAAGGTTATGTGGAAGTCTGTAAGCATGTATTTTAGATGCTCACAGATATGTATGATTGGTATAGGTACAGAGTACGTTAGAAGGTGTAATTGATATACTACTACCACGGTATTCTACTCTTTACTCCTGCTTAATATCACTTATTTTTTCTTTTGCAGGCTGATTTTAATGTAGTAAAAGAATTTGCCCAATCGAGCGGTTTTTTGATATGGTACAATAAAGAAAAGAGAACAGTTGTCGTTAATAAAAGCGCTCATGAAGATATGAGAAGATTCTGGAAGAGATACTCAAAGTGAGCCTAGAAGTATTGCAATCTCCTAATATTTATTAAGTTTAATAACATTTTTATTATACATTTCTCGTAAGGAATCAACGGATATTTTTTCTTCACAGCCACATTTATTATGTAAATTGAAGATATTTTAGAAGTAAATTTTTTAATCAGATCTTTTTTTACTTTCTATTTATTCCTCCCCCTCCCAAAAAAAAAGTATAGTCGTTTGCAGAATACAAAAAAAAATATATACATAATAATGAACGATCCTCTGTTTTTCTCACAATATCTGGTCTAATATGAAATTTAGGTCACGTTAGTGTAAATACATTTTTACTCAAAAGTAAACGACACTGGCAATAAAGGCAATGGCATATGGTGTTGAATGTCCTTTGACGGCATTTATGGAGCAACATTTACAAACACAAATTAGATGATAAAAAATAATGCTATAAACAGAAATTATAGAACCACATTTCCAAAACAAACCCTGCTATAACCATAGCTTATAATGCAGTGGGGCCCGTGACAATGTTGAGTGGTGGGCCCAATCTCCGGCCAACTCCCCTTCCACCCCTCTCGTTTTTTTTGTATTAATTTTACAAAGTTTTGAATCAGTGTAGTTCAGCTGGTAGTAATTTATTACTTCGTTTATTGCTAACTAAAATAATATCCACAAAAAATTAATGTAGATAAATTTAGAAGACATTTTAAAATGAAAATACATTAAGTTATACGGGAATACTTATCTACTTAAATATAAATACTAACGTATTTCCTTCGAATTTGCATATATTTTAGTTTTTAAACTGTACATACATACATGAGTCACTTGTTTACATTTCCCCACCTAACTAAAGCATAATTATTCAGGTGTTGTTGTGATTTTGCGACCACCCCCTCTTCTGCTACCTCCGCGCGGAGTCTAAAATCAGGAGCAAACTTAGACGTGGCCTCAGTTTGCCGCCTGTCTGCATAAATAACTACAAAGCGCGTTTGGTCGCATTAAATCATGGGAATCGCAACGTTCGTTCTGTATTTAAATGTGTGTGTGTACATATGCATATCTTTACGGAAAATAAAAGCTCCTTAATGATTAATTTGCAATGGTGGGGCCATGGCTCTATGGCTCTTTAAGAGGGGCCGCGCCTGTTATAATGTGGTTTAATATGTATGCTAAAACAACGTCATTTTAGGGGCTGTATTTTCAGGGTATTTTTACGCTCATGAGGCTAAGGTATCACAGCTCGCTATTGATTATTCTTAAATTCATAAATTTTTGTGACATTGTTTTAGATATCCAACTATTTCATATTTCATAATGTTTCGATTTGAAAGGTCCTGCGCTAAGGTAAATAGCCAATTGCTTTAGAGTGTAAAATGTACATATATAAAGTAAAACCAATGTATTATTTCTTTTCAATATGGTACGTTTTTGACTTGTCGCAAATTTTTAATATTCGCTTTAAAATAAACCACTAAACAAAATTCGGTAACAGAAATGTTTCAGAGATGAAGCATTATAGGTCTTTTCCTTTGCATGGTGTAAATTCCACCAGTGCGTTTATCTCCACCTAGACCAGAGTGGAAGTGAATTACACTCGACATGCGCAGTTCATTATTAATTATGACGGTAGAAAATTTGAAAGTATTTTTGCGAGATGATGATAGCTATGAATTATATAACACAAATTTGACGGAATCAAAGCCGATACGGATAGCGATCCTGAAATCGATTTAAGTACATCATATATTATGTAGCATGCTTAACAGAGAAAAAAGTCACAAATTATGTAGTTTATTAAACATTTTCGAATAAGTCGTGATTTATGGATACCTAAGTAGCACCAGAACGTTCCGATAACGTAGCAGGAATGTGCGTCGAGAATGTTTGATATTCTAGAGAAATACTCACAAACGCCTACTATATTCTGAGAATGTTCTATGCACATTAATAGTAGAGTAAAACGCCTTATTCTGAGAATGTTCGTTTTATAATAATTTTCACAGGAATATTCTATACATGTTCACGAATATTCTCTGAATGTTCTAGTTGTAACATTCTTAATGGCAAGTAATATTTTACTTAGTATATTTAAAAAGATGATTTAAATTATTTATTTTTAGCGGTAGCGAATTTTTTAAATAAGAAATCTACTATCTAGAACTACCACCAAGAACCAATAATTGAAATTATTAAAATAAATCACGGATAAGAAACACATATACAATTTAAAAATATGAGTTGTTGCTCATTTTTAAGAGTCTGTGGCGAGCAGGGATCGCAGGAAGAAACGTTTGTAACAAATAATATAGAATTTTATTTTAATATTTTGAAGACAGCCATTAATGATTTGAAAGTTTAATAAGAAGTAATCTAAAATACAACATAAGCGTATCTTTTTATACAGATCACAGTCACCTATAGTCATGGCATCGTATGTCGGGTACATTCGGCAAGAAAAAAGTAGGGATGCCTTGGTGATATTTCGTGCTCGCTCGTGCTACAGCGCGCAGTTGCATTTTGTTGGCAAAATAGAAAAAGTTATTGTCGAACCGCTGTAAGCTATTGGTAGTGCACAATAATAAAAAATAATAAAGTAAAAAAGTCGGAGCCTCGATAAGCTAGCTCGCGTTAAACTCTAGTGGGCATCCAATAAAATAGAAGTTGAGGCGAATGGGTTTCATATAAAAATTAAGAATACGTTCTCATTAATGTGAATAAATCAAGCCCAATCACATGACGTACAAATAATTGCTATATGCATTTTTCTTCAAACATTTTCTTCTTATAGAACATATATTGCACGTAATGAAATTTTATTCTATATAAGTACAATTGAAAGCGCTTTCAATTTACATGATCAAATTCGCTAATTTAATTCAGGCACATATTGATTGCTTACGTAACGTAATGTTATTGGATTAATTATATTAAAAGAGCAAGATTCTCGTCATATAGCAATTTATTTTCAGTTATTTCTTGTTAGAAACAGTTTCACAACCATTTATTACAAAATAAACACATAATGTCGTTAAATGCAAACGAAAATATTGTATTTAATTGGTCACCTCTACCACAAAAAAAATATCTGACTCAAAAACATGAGGTAAGGAAAGATATTGTAAGAATTATAAGCATTTTTTAAGTATACATTTTGTAGTATTCAAACTCAGACAAAAATAACGAAGTTTTATATCCAAATTGTGATAATCTCTTGTGGTTGAGATCGTGTGATAAAGAAATTACAGAACCCCTTCGTGGGAAGACTAGTGGTATATATACGTGTGAAAATTTATATTTTGTGCAAGTATTTTTTTTATGTATCAGGGACGATCCCAGAATGGTTAAGTGGTACTCTAATTCGCAACGGACCTGGATCGTTTAAGGTGGGGAATTATACATATGAACATTTATTTGATAGCGCGGCCTTATTGCATAGGTAATTGTTTGTAACTTGATTAGAAATATTAATTAATTCAGGATTTTTAGATTCCACATTAAAAATGGCATTATTACCTATCAGTGTAGATTTTTGCAATCGGACGTTTATAAGAGAAATATGGCCGCTCAGAGAATTGTATTTACTGAATTTGGTACCAAGGCAACACCAGACCCGTGTCAGACGATATTCCATAGGCAAGTATAAGTAAATATTTTATATTTAAGCGTATTTACATTTTTATTCAGAATAAAATCTATATTTACTACGAAAGAAAACATGTCAGATAATGCCACGATAACCGTTTACCCCTTTGGTGATGAATTGTACGCTTTTCCTGAGACCCCTATAATACACAGAATAAATAAAGATAATCTTTCTTCTGAAGAAAAAGTTTGTATTAACGATCATATCGCCATTGTACATCATACATCGCATCCGCATGTTATGAATGATGGTACTGTTTATAATTTAGCCATGTCTGTTGGGATAACGGGGCCTACACACCGTATAGTATGTTTTCCTAGCGAGAAAACGAATGGTTGTAAGAATGATGGCATAAAAAAATATTTAAATAATGCAAAATGCCCTTAATTTCAGATAGTGATAATTCATCTTTCTTTACTAGAGCAAATTTCGTTGCTGAAGTTCCAGCTAGGTGGCGGTTCCATCCATCCTATATGCATTCTTTTGGTATAACATAATAAAAAAAATTCAAAACATTTTTTTTCAAAATATGTTTTTAGGTATTACAGAAAATTATTTTATTATCGTAGAACAACCCTTAACTGTGTCTGCTGTGGACTTAGCGAAATGTAAACAGCAAAATGAACCATTAATTGGAGCATTCAATTGGTTCCATGAAGAAAAAGTAATTCAGAACGACATTAAATATCTATTTTTAACTTTGTTTTAATTTTATAGGCAAAATTTAATATATTATCTCGTAAAACTGGTAAACTTCTGCACTATTTCCTAACAGATCCATTTTTCTATTTACACATAATAAATCAATATGAAACAGGCGATTACGTCGTCATAGACATATGTTGTTACCGAGATCCTAAAATGCTGGAGTGTATGTACGTTGAAGCTTTAAAGGTATTATGATTTTGTATGCAGCGTGTCCCACCGAATCGTGCATTAGATTTTTCGAACTTCTAGTACACATTTTGACTCTTGCAAAGTCGTTAATCATGACTAGTGTGGTCTGACGTGTCTGTTTAGCTAACGTTTAGCTATAGTATATCTTCAAGGCAGTAAAATCATTCCCTCCGGCTCATCTGTTTAGTATCTAGTATCAGAGTTAGTCGAGTCTTAATGCGAGATAGTACAATTCCCCGTAAACGTTTTACGCATTGTAAATGGAATACAATGTCGGGCATAGAAAATCCCGGAAAACGACTATTGTTTCATAATGTAGAAAAGTATATCGGTGAATTTCAGGATTTACATTATGGTGGTGTGCCGGTATTATTTTAATCAGGGACATTATTACAATCGCGGTTTAAACCGTAGATCAATAATCTTCGGTTTAAACTTTACCTTAGGCTTATAATTGATATAAACAATAATTGGATGGTATAATTTTTATTGATTTAGTGAGTTTATGGTATCGTTAGGATTTTCGAGAGATTTCTTTATCGTATCATGAGTAGATCGGATGGTACAGCACGTATATTTAAATTGAATGAACTATTAATATTTTTTTCAAAGAATCTCCATAAAAATCCGAATTACGCAAAAATGTTCAGAAGTAGGCCATTGAGGTTTGTATTACCTTTGAAAGCAAATGTGCAAGGCACTGAAGTAGGCGAAAATATAATTTCACTACGTAACTGTAAGGCAAAAGCTTATTTCCAAGAAAATGGGGAGATATTTGTTGTACCTGAGAGATTGTGCGAGTTAGGTTGTGAGGTTCCAAGGATTAATTATGATAAGTATTTAGGTAATCCTATAACCTTAATATTCTTGTATTGTTTAATATTTACTACATGTTTTGCTTAAAGGCAAATTTTACCAGTACTTTTACGCCATAAGTGCAGACGTGGATGCAAAAAATCCAGGAACAGTGAGTATTTTTTTCTGCAATAGGTAATAGTTTTATCGAGGTGTTAAGTTCAAATTGCGTATTGAGGGTAGAATGTATAGCATTAGGACTGTAAGAGAAAATCATAAGCAAGCAATCATGTACTGTTAATATTCACAATCATTTGAAAACCACTTATTAGGCATCAAAACGTTAATATTAAACTTTTCGGTAAGCCGTCGATTTAAAAAAAATTTAATCTCATAAGCGCACTTATGAGACGGAGGGTTAACTGAAAGACAATTTTTAAATCACGACCTGCTTGTTAACTTCGACAGCTTGTCTTATACGGCCTGCCGAATCATTTAAGTTTACATTGAATTGAATGTTACACCAGAGTCCGATAAGTAGCGACATCTGATGATATTTGAGAACATGAGAACTACAAAACTAATATGTAATAAAATTATTATGTAACTTAAATAACCAATAATTTTTTTAAAAACCTGAATGTTCAGTTTTTGACGAAGTAAACACATTAACTAGAATAATTTTGGGAAATATTAAGTTGAGGCGTGTCAATATGACGCTTATCTAAATTTAAATTGACTTTTTACTGTCACTATCTTGCCAACCTAAGGGTAAGCATTTTTTCCAAAAAAATCCGCTAAGTGGTGCCAGCGGTGAACACGTGCAACTTAAGATTCGCCAGGCCGTATAAAACAAACTGCCAAACTCATGGAGCAACAATACGCCTCATTTAAAAAACTTCGATATAACCTATTGTCAGATATATTTATTTTATTTATTGGAGCGCATCGATCAAGGATTCAATAATTTTTGACGGCACTGTATAATCTTTAGTTATATTATTATTTATAAATTTCCATTTAGGTGATCAAAGTGGATGTTTTAAATAAGACAACAATCACATGGTGCGAAGAAAATTGCTATCCAAGTGAACCCATTTTCGTACCTGCACCGAATTCACAGGTAATCAAATTAAAATTGCAGTTGTCTTGTAATATCGTTGCTTTTGCATTTTATACAGTGTGAGGACGATGGAGTCCTGCTGTCAGCTATTTTATGGGGGAATGACGATACAAATCGAGTCGGTCTGCTAATTTTAGACGCTATAACGATGAGGGAGATCGGAAGAACGGAATTTAAAACGCCTGGAGTTATACCCAAATGCTTGCATGGATGGTTTGTTCCAAATAAATCATAATTCATTAATTTCAAAAGTAAAACAATGGAGATATATA